>JAPHCH010000059.1:0-392909 GCA_030772445.1 Cladosporium sp. MBC 237
GGGTTGGCTCGGGTTGGGGGCGGGCGGGTTTGGGGATTGGGGGGCCTAGGGGCATGCATGATTTTGGCCAGGTGGGGTTGGCGGTGTCGGTGGCGAGGAGGTCGAGGAAGTCTTGCTGGGTGGTGTAGGGTGGACGGGTGTAGTCGAGGTCTGTCCAGAGGCCTTCGACCAGGTTCGTCATGGTGTGGTCTGAGACGGGGTCGAATTTGCTCATGACGCGTTCGGCGGGCGGGTCGCCGAAGCGTGGAAGGCTGCGGATGTAGTCGTCCAGAGCGACGTATGCCGGGTTGTGCTCGACTGCTTTCCAGCCCTTGACGCGCGCGTGGTCCATGAGTTGCGGGAAGGCCCATTGGGCTTCGTGTCTGATGACGATTTTGGCGCTGGACGACAAGGCGACGAAGATGGTTGCCAGGCTTTGCGCGAAGTCTTCCGTGCCTGAGATTTCGTTCGCGAGCATGACGCCCATTTTCATGAGGGAGGCGATGAATTTCGGGTTGGATTGGTGGTCTTTCGTCGTGAGCATGGTGAGGGTTTGGGAGCGGAGGTCCGGGTGGCGGATTTGGATGCGCACGATCGCCCATTCCATTAGGTATCTGAAGCGTGGGAGGGGTTCGAGGGCGAGGATGTAGAAGAAGTCTTTGACGAGGGGGTCGAGGACTTCTCTGCTGATGGTGCTGGTGAGTTGCTCGAAACATAAGAGCACGACTTCGAGTTGGAGGGTGGTCTTCCAGGGAGTCATCGTCGGGGGCGGGTTCTTCTGTCTCTTCCAGCGTGCGATGATTGTTTCAAGGAGTGATTGGAGGATCTCGGGGTGCTGGGAGCCGAGACGGCTGATGAGGTCTAGATATGCTGCGAATCCGACACCTTCGCCCTGTCCAAAATACCGATCTCTGCAGAAAGTCTCGGATTCTTTGACGGCTGCTGAGAGTAGCGGGATTGTGGCATACTCCATGCGCAAATCAATACCGGGCTCAGGAGGGGACTGGGCAACTCTGAGGAGAGGCTCTTCCAGATCTAGGACGGAGACTGCCTCGGGCGTTGACAGCACAGCTTCTCTGATAGAAGCCATCACTGGTGCGAGGAGGAAGCTTCGTCTTTGGGCCAAGTCTAGGATACGAGGGAGAGTTGCGGCGACTAGATCGCGAAGTCCAGCCTCGCCATTTTGGCCTTCTTGGAGGATAGCGCGGAAAACGCTTGGGTTGAAAAAGACTAGAGGGACCTTGATGAGAAGACCACGAGGGTACTCAAGGTACTCGAGATCGGACCAGATATCTTCGAGACTGTTTTGTAGCTGAGCACTGGACTGGGGTGCTTCAGATGACATCTGGTGGAGCAAGTCGTCGCATTTTTGGACGGCTTCGGCTGTCTTGATGTCTCTCTGTGAATCGACGGGTGATTTGGCAGTACCCGTGTTTGAAGAAGACAGATTTTGTGTCAAGAACTCGGCTGCTGTCTTCATGGTTTCAAGTCGAGTCTGACCTGAGACGGAAATGACTTCAGTGAACGGACGGTCCGAACGACTCTCTGCCAGGTTGTAGATCGTCCAGCATTGGATGACCAAGTAATCGGTAGCCAGTTCGGGCAAAGTCCTCAGACCAGAGATGAACAGCAGACTCTCAACTTGCTCCTTTGTGAGAGTCAAGCTCTCTGTTTGCTCAAAAGCCAGCCTGATACCTCTGATCATGTGCACGGCAGAGTATGCGAAGATAGTCGCGTGCTTTCGGGTCAGGAAACCAAACATTGCATCAAGCAGGTCACCACGACCATCAGCCTTGCTTTGAGTCATGAAGCTACCAATGAACGTAGCAAGTCTATCGCCATGACGACAAGACAGATTCCTGCCATGCAGCTTGGTCGAGGAGACGAAGAGGTGGCCTTCCATGGCCCAAGGGAGGAATGCTTGAGACACGAAATCCGCGAGTCCCTCCGGGAATCTCGCAGAAAACAGGTCAGATCGCAGGATCCAGTCTCCGATGAATTTGCGGTTTTGATCTTGCGTCTTGACGTCCAAGGCGGTGGCTAGGAGCGCGTATAGCCATTTGGATTGGATGACGGAGTCGGCGGATGCGAGCAAGTTTAGGTCTCTCTCGCACTCAACGACAAGGTTGGCGTATCTGGCGAGCACCAGGGTCTCGAAAACGGCGCAGTATCGGCTGTATTGATAGCTGACGATGTTGGGCGATGCTGTTTAGTCGTTAGTTTAGGCTCTGAGTCGTCATATTCAATTCTTGAGACTTCGTTCGATCGATTCAATGACATGCAATCGTTTGGGAAAAAGGACATAAATATCAGGTGATCTGGCCAACTTACCGGTGCTTTTACTTGTCACGGCGCTCAATTTTCCTTGCTCAACCGCAAGCGCCACAGATCGCTTCAGAATGTCAAGACACATCTTCCGGCGCTCGGCATCACCATGTCGAAGGCCAGAGACCAGCGGCTCCCAGTACGCATCGTCTGTAAGATCAATGGCTGAAAGATCAAGAACATCAGAAGCGGCCAACAAGCGCATCCAAAGAGCGTAGCCCAGCGTCTGTTGGAGCTTTGAGTCTTGTGCATTGATGAGGGAGCTGATCGTCTCTCGCACGGCAATGAGATTCCTTTGAGCGGCTGATGAGCCGGAAAAGAGAGAGAATACCAGGTCTCGGGCAGCCAGTGCGGTGGATTTGTTGGAGTGATGCAGGAATTGAAGGGCACTGCCGAAAAGGATGTCCTCTTGGCTCTCCGTACGGCCATCAGGGGTTGCCAACTTTGCGAATCGCAGCCATTGCAAAGCGACCTGCAACGGTGTGTCTACTTCGTTCCTTTGTTGTTTAGTGTTGTCGCCACTATCAGCAATCTCGGTCTCGATCTCGACATAGACAGGCTCTGCGGATCTTTGGTTGGCGGGCTCGACCAGGTACTTCGCGGCCACCGAAATCAATCGACCTGACAACTCAGAAGACTGACTCAAGAGTGATGCCACGTTGTCAGGCGAGCCTTGTTCGACTCTTGCCGCAAGAACTTCAAGAAGTTCTTCTTTCAAAGTCGCATCGTTCCGGCCAGAAACCAGTTCGACAGCTACGCTTGCTGCAGCTTCATCGAAACTCGACCTGAGTTTTATAGTGAGCTCTCTGGCAATGACTGTCTGCTGGGCCTCGGGAATGGTCTTGAGCAATACACCAGCAGTCTGTGCTCCAGAAGTCGAGAAGTTTTGAGCCATAATTGATGTCAGCCTCCGGCGTGGAAACTTGTGAAAAATCGCTCTAGAAATGTTGTTGGCCAGCCTCATCAAGCAGCATCGTACGATCAGGATACTCCGAGGTCTGGGGGTTGCAGTCCTCACTTTGAAGATGTCTGTAACTCGTAAATTCTCGACTTGCCGTTGTTTTGCTGTGCTAAATTCTCATTGGTCAGTGAGGGGCGACAGGAGGCCCGTGCTTGTGTTCCGCGATAGAACCTGCGTGTTATATTGCTCTCGTCTCTTCCACGCACCGCCCTATCTATCGCCTTCACTCGAACAAAAATGCCATTTTCGACATCATGAACTCACCTCGTCAATAGCTCGACAAACTGAGTGTCTTTTGGCTCTTATTTGGCCCGCAAACTCGATCGCGGTCGGGACGACGCACAGTCCCCTGAGCTTCCTCTTACAATGGCTACCAACGCGAACTTGGACTGGACCCAGTCAGCTGCGGCAGGCTATGTGCCCGCCTGCGCATCCGGGAACATAAATGCACACAGCACGGATGATGCCGAAATGTCTTTTTTGTTACAACGTGATGCATCCGCTTCGGATTCTCGCTTCCAGGATGGTTCTTTCCGAGAATACGACACTATCGAAGGCAATGGCAATGCCCACGAGGATTCGCAGGCAAATGTGTCGACACCCTCTACAGTCAAGCCGAGTGAACACCTCACTAGCGAGGATCCACGTATAGGACTGACTATACCGTCCACGCCACCGAGAGATTTTGAGCAACAGCACCAGTCCTGGTCGACTTCTCATGGCGAACTTCAGAATTTTGACGGTATGCCAGGAATCACAGGAACTGGTCGCAAGAGTATCGCGAAGCCAAAACCTGAACCTTCCAACCCTCGACTATTTCGTCCATTCACAATCGATGAGTCGAAAGACACGATGATGCTTAAGTGGAAGACTCCGCCCGTTATAGGGTCCTACATGCTTTTCCCTAACAAACGGTTGAGATACGTGCCTCTACCTCCCAAGCTTGAAATGGTCAGAGAAAAATTGTTCAGAATTGAGAAGCCTATCCTCCTCAAGAATAGCCAAGAGGTTGCCAACTACTTACCTCATATCACCAATCTCTGGCGCAAGACTGTTCAAAGAGTCAAGTCCAATGAGGATGGCCTGCAGGTTGAGTACTGGCATTGTCGTAGTAAAAAGAGAAAGGACTATAGCCGTAAAGATGCGGTAAGAGGCCTAAGGAATAGGGAGAGAAAGGCTGATAACATGTTTGGTAGGCACTCTTTATCACATGTGGTAGGCACCAAAGTCACCAAACTGACATCTTATAGGAGATCTACAAGTGTGCAGAATGAGGGTATGCGTGACTTCATATACAAGACACGCCAACACTCCAGAAAATCACAGCCATTGGGGCGCCTGCAAATGTATACCAGAGTGGGTGCATTTCAAACGTGCTTGTGCCGACCCCAATCTCACCGAGCATACCCATGACCAAGAACTCATTGAAGCTTACAAACATCCTGAGGCGATTGCAGTTCTTGCCAGACTCAAAGTGGAAGAAGGAAACAGCGCTGCAGGAGTGGTCAAGTGGCTGCGCAAAGAATGTGGCAGTAGATTAAATGCAGCCTACCGATTCGACAGTATTGATGTCGCCAACACTGCGAAGGCATGGAGAGAGGATCACAAGGATCTTGTGCTGCGCGAGGAGGTACCGGAAGACGACGAAGAGATGGCTACTATGCGGCGCTGCATCGATGCGATTTTCGAAGCCGACCCAGATCCTTTGCGTGCAGCGTTGAGAGAGGTTTGCAAGGACTCACACGACCTTACAAAAAGGGCATTGGCTATTCTTGAGAAGGCTAAGCCTGCGGCAGAGCCAATGTCAGAGCCGTGGAAATTGACCGAAGGCGACGCCGCCATCGCGGATGTTCCTCTAACCGGGGGTTCAAAAATACTCAAACGCTCTGGTATACCACAGGCACATCAAAACTCGCCACAAGTACCTCACCCTGTGGCGCCTCAAGGCGCTTTGCCAGCCCAGGGTTTGAGACCTCTTGCTCCACACACCGCTTTAGATCCACCACATCAACAAGCACAGCAGGCTATGCTTGGTGCGTTCTCTCAGTCTCCAGGCGCGTCATCACAACCAGGAGCACCAACCCAATCTCAATCACCGACGCCATTAGCTGCAGGCCAGGCACAAAGCAGCCTGCAGGTTCAAAACCACGTCGAGATACGATACCTCCAAAAACCTCCACCGCCTCCAAGAACACATGCCTCGGCGCATCCGATCACGATCTCACTGGAGATTCCCACGTGCCCCTCACCAACGTGCCAACAATGCAAAGCTTTGGGATATAGAGGACTGGCGGGCCGCACATTCTTCTTCCAAGGCCAATTCCACACCGAAGCACATTTCTCTCAGCTGCAAGATCTGTTTCGTAATCCAAAACAGATTCTGGACGAGAAGTACAGTGGCATACTCTCGGGCTGTGGCACCATGTTCGCTCCACCTGTAGACAGGCCACGGGGTCCGATGGGAACTTCACAAAATCCAGTACACATCATGCCAGCACCTACGTCCGCTACTCAACAGCCCGTTCGATATCAGTACTACCCAGGTGTTCCACCTGCACAAGCACAGCCTCAAACTTCGTACAGTCCACGACCTCAAGTCCAACTCTATCCAGCTACAGCACGAATGCAGCCACAGTACAATGCGCCATCTAATCAGACAACTTCAGATAATCACCACTCCACTGCTGTACAAACGAATTCCCAGCCTCACGACCCAGGGTCAGTTCCAGAAACTGCCAACGAGCCCGAAACCCCCTCACATCCTCCGCCAGACGAACAAAACACCCCTTCACAGCCGCAAGACAATCCTTTGCAAACGTCCATTTATGACCAAGAATTACCAGTGCCTACAGTCAGACCTCGCGAAGATGAAGAGGCAGACGATGATGATGGCGACCAGCCGCCAGCAAAACGACAAAGACAGCAATTCGAAGAAGCGGAGCACCATGATGGTGAAGAGGAAGAAGACGAGGGAGGGGAAGACGATTGATAGAGGTTTGCACTGGGTCAACACGTACCGTGTTATCTTCCTGGCATAGAGGCGCTTGGGATAAGATAACTGATGGTGGCGCAATAGCATTGAAGCACCACATCATCGGCGGACGACTCCAGCTGCATGTTATTCACACAAATCAGACCTTCCCCAGTTTCATGTCATGTCATGCTCACCATCCCAAAACTAACTTAAAACGATAAAACTCCAGCGACGATGAACATTACAAAAGTAACAATTATGCGTTAAGTACCTTCATATCAATAGTAGCTCAAGCCGCCAACCTCCCACAGAGTGAGTATTACGCCGTCGAATCCAATCAACAAGCAACGTGTCTGTCGTCAAGGCGTGTCCAAATGTTTTACCTCTCCCTGTGTAAGGACTGTTATTCGATGTTTTCGTTCAAAGGTACCAGAATCATCATAAAGTCCCGCAACCTTCTCAACATCCTTTCCCCGCCGTCCCACACTCACCAGACACACCCATGTCGTGTAACCGAAGCCTGATAAGAGAGGAGAGAAGCTTGCGTGCTTGCGTGAGAGGCGTGCGAAGTTACAGTGCTGTGTGAGAATTGCGTTGAGCTCCCCAGCTGCAGCCTCAACGCCAACCAGCCAACCACGCTCCCCAATACTGTTACCCCAATACCCCAATACCCCAAATCCCCAATCAACGGTATCAGCAGCATTGTTATCTCTCCGCACTGTTCTCCTCATGAACATACGATACGATGTGAAGAACCTCCCCCTCTCCATCCCTACTCAAGCTCTCTCTTCTTTCTCCCCATCTCTCCAAATGTACTCGTTGAGACGGGCATGCGATGATTCGTTTCTTCAATTCCATATGATTTGCATCGTTTTTCGTAATATCTCGTTCACGATCAGTCAAAGCAGTGGGTAAACCAAAAGAACAACACTCAGAAGTCGCTAAAATGTAGGACTCTGGATATACCGACACGACGCAGCATCATTCTCCTTCCTGCTCGTCTCGCTCCTTCACGGAAACCAAGCATCAACAAACGCCCTCCTCTTCCCAAAAGAAAAAGAAAAGAAACAGCCCAAATCCTCCGACGAAAAGAACGCTGCTTCCGAATTTCCAAGCAAAGAAAAGAAAAGCAAAACACCAAAGAGATGAAACAAAAAATGCACAGCCAGCCGGACTGATTCTCGGTTTGCCTGTGCGTTCGCCATTGCACCGTACCAGAAAAATAACAAAAGGGATATCGAACTCGAACTCGAACGAGTATAAAAAGAGGGAGAGTTGAGTTTTGTTTTCGCTTTTCGTCTTCGTCCTGGTCTTCGTCCTCGTTCCAAAACATCATCTCATACGCCGAAGAAGCCCATCCATGTCGAAACTTCCCTCCTCTTCTTCAAAAAACGTCAAACAAAAAGAGAGAAAAATCAGCAACCAGCCGACGACTTCCCATCAAAAACCTCACCAACGCCTCACACCAAAGCCTCCCTCTCCAAGACCCCCACATCCCCACCATCCAAATCATCCGTCCCCCCATACCGCTTCAAATACGACTCGATAGTCCTCTCATCCAAACCTGCAGCCGCCTGCTCGGAGCGAAAAACCGGACTGGCGTGCGAGGAAGAAGCGTCGTCGTCCTCCCCGGCATTCTTCCCAACGACCGGATGGCCCATGCGGAGCATCCGCGCAAGCTGGTCCATGCTGCCTGAGAACCAGCCTGTTTGGGGGTCGAATTGCGGGCTGGGCGGGGCGATGTGTAGGGGGCTGGAGGAGTCTGAGGAGGAGGGCCTTGGACCTCCTCCTCCTGCGGCTCCGGATGGAGCGAAGCGGGGGAGGGAAGCTTGGCCGTGATGTTGGGGGCGGAACTCGTAGACTTCGCTGGCGTCGCTGGAGTCGGAGGCGACGTCGTTTTCGTCGAAGTTGTAGAAGTTGTTCTCCTCGCCGTCGGAAGCCTCGAAGCCCGTGACGACGAAGTCGTCGAATTCCTCGTCTTCCTGCAGGGTGAGGTCTTCTTCCTGCGCGGCTTTGTTGGCGAGGCCGCGGGCGAGGTCGCGGTTGAGTTGTTTGAGGCTTTCTTTAATGCGCAGCCGGGAGCGCGGGTTGATCATTTGCTCGAGTTGGAGTTCGGTTTCGGCGATGGATTTGATGAGGTCTTGGATCATGCCGTCTTGGGCGGAGAGTTCGGGGTGGTGTTCGGAGGTGGGGTCTTCTGAGGGAGGGGTGACGGGTTCCGTGCAGAGGATGTCGGTGAAGGCGCGCTCGAATTCGCGAACCATGCTGCGGTCTGGGATGGCGAAGACGATTTCTTTGATGCCGGACCATTGCTCGGCGTTGGGTCTGCGTTGTCGAGGTCCGCCGGCGATGACTTTGCGCCAGATTTTCGCGACTTCCTTCACCGGGTTGCCGTACGCGCCGCAACCCCAAGCTCCAAGGACGAGTCTCTCGGTGCCCTTGGATTCGGCGATGCGCATGACGGCTTTCATCTTGCGGGTCACGATTTCGCGGTCGTTGTCGCAGTAGCTAACGCCACAGGTGCACGAAGAATCGCGGTCTTCGCTACGTCCGCGCCCGTCTGGGAAGCGGAACATGCCGGCGCTCAACATGTCGACAAAGTACCGGTCACGTTTTGAGAGGTCATTGGCTTCAGGAGTGGAGTCACGGAAGACGAGAACGTCTGGGGTGTAGATTCCACCAGCCTCCGGGAGACGGTAGAAGGAATCCCACAGTGATGGATAAAGCGTGGTGCGGGCGCAAAGGAATTCTTCCTGGCTGTTAGCTCCGTCCAGGAAACCTCCACCGGGTCGAAGTGGCGATGCCATGTTCAACACGGCGACATTAGGTCTAGTCTGGGTTTTTGACGACGGAGCAGCGCGTTTGGAGGCGAATGGACGTTCGGATAATTTTGCTGCGGCGGTCAGGGTGTCGGTGCATTGCACCCTGATTTTGATGTGAGTTCCCAGAGTGGCATTTGTTAATGGAAGGGAAGCGGTCGTAGAAGAAGGTGGGTCGACGATGAGGTCTGACTTGTGGATGCCGTGTCTGGCCCTTGGACTGGCGCGCAACATTTCCGGAACGGCTTTGGTGATGGTTTCGTTTGCTCTCATGGCACGCTCGGCGCGACGGTTGTGATTTGGTAGTGAGCCCATGGCTGGTTGATCGTAATCGTTACCCATGGTTTTTTGTATAGCGCTGGGTGGTGGGTGGGCTTGCGCTGTCGCAGATGCGGGGAAGTCGAGAGTCGAGAGTCGAGAGTAGTTGGTGAGTGATAGACAGCGACAATAGATGAGATGCAAAAGAAGGTAAGAGAGAGTATATGGTGGAGTAGTATAGAGGATGGTGAGTATGATCGAGGCCAAAGGGCTGAAACGAGGTGTGTAAAAGGGCAGGGCAGGGCAGAGTAGAAGGGAGCGACTCTGCGCAGTGGGCTGTGAGTGGCTCGCGTGAAGAAGAGCGTCGTCCGTGAGGTCAGCGGACCGTGTGCAGGCTTGCGACGAGGCTTGCTGCAAGCATGTGAAAAAGCCGATGTCGCGGCAATTGCCCGTCCGGAGGTTTGGGGAGCTGATTGATGGATTGGATGAATAGAAAATGGTGATCTCGTGCCCAGCCTCTGTCCTTCCTTCACTACTCTGTGCTCCCTTACAGTAGCGTATGGCGTCTTAGTGGTCAGAGCGAGTCGCAGACCCACGGAGATGTTGCGCAAGCGAGTGTAAGTAAGTAGTGGTGGTGGAAGCGTGGGGGGGTGGGATGTTGTATGGTATTGGTAGTGGAGAGAGAGAGGGAACACTGGAATACTTTCAAAAGGTGAAGAGAGTGAGGTAGTCAGTAGAGTAAAGAAGGCAGGACTCAAGACGACCTATGGTACTGTCTGCCACTCCATTCATGGTACTACGCCTAAAGCACTGATGAGATGCTCAGCCTTCTGACTTTCCCAAGCAGCGGCGATGGCGATGGGCGATGGGGCTGGCTGGCTGGGTTTGCAAGCAAGTTTGCAATCGATCGCTCGCCTTTGGCTCAAGCGGCGCTCCGGCTGAATCTGAACAATCACCCACGAGTAGACTGCACCCATCTGAACTCACGAGCCAGCGCCGAGCGATTGTTGAAGCATGTGAAAGTGGCTTGTGCGTCCTTTGCCGCCCGCCGCCCTACCGCTTTGCGTAAGTGCGTCCGCGTCCGATCTCTCCGACAGCGAAAGAATGCTGATCCTCCCATGCACGCCATGCAAGTAGTGCGGCAGGTCGTCAGCCGTTCCGCTTTCTTTGTTCCTTGGGAGCTGAGAATAGATCTTTGCCTGGCTGGCTTACCTTACTTCTTGTCATCAGAGAGACATGAATAGCCATCACTGCCATCATGACAATGCCTTGTCTGCTTCTCGACATGATGATGACTCCTCATCAATACTTATCCAATAATAAACCCCCGACCACAAAACTCCGAAAGATCACTCTCCATCCTGTCGTATCCCAGCTGACATCACCCAATCCATCCACTCACGAGCCTGCCAAAAGGCCTTTTGCAAGAACCTTATCCACTCCATCCCATCGCAAGCTTTCACACAATTCGTGGGGTACAGAAAGAAGGCGCAGAAACAGAGTTTCGGAATGCCGAACACGTACCACATACGAGAAACTGTACTTTCAAATCCTTCCATCTCGCGGAAGTCGAGGATGCATGAGGCATCCCAGGTCATGGTGTCAGCTCTCGCTAACTTGCATACTGTAATCCTGTCTGAGCCTTGTAGATAGTACATACATTACATGGGGGATCCTATGTATGTACGAGCCTTGCATCAAAGCAGGACGCATGAGCAGAAAGGCAATCTTCGGAGTTTCTTACCTTTTCCTTTGCCTGTCCAGCCCTGCATATACTCCCTCGCAAGATCTTACGCTTCGCTCACATGTAGGAGGTACCTATCTATACCCAGTACCCGATGGTACCGATGTCCGGAGGTCGGAAAGGGAATCTCCTTCCTCCTTTTGCATGTGCTTGCTGCTATTCTTTTCTTCCCGCGCGTCTCGTGTTTTTGGAAAGATGCAGAATGTAAATCCACTTTCCACTGATTCGAAAGACCAGTAGATCTAGCCTTACGTTCAGTCTCACGTGTACCCGTCAGGTCACCTTTCTGTGGCATTTCAGCATCGCGATAGAGTCGGCCGGGTCTGGAAGGAAGGCGCAGAAAGTGGGGCCGTCGTCCGGTCCGGAAGACGAAGAGGTGAGAGCTTAACCCTAACCCTACTTACCTTAACCTTAACGAACGCATCTTGTACGTCCATTAACTTGCGGTTCTTCGCAAACATCACATGTAATGTGGACACGCGTTAAAGACGCCTTTGCAGAATCTCCATTAACGAGACTCCAAGACTAGAGAAATCAATCCCACCATAAAGTCTAGGACGTTCAGACGTCGTTGCCAGGTAACGACAAGACGAGTTCCGGCCCAGAACAGAGAAAGACTGGCTATCTAGGTACCCGGCGCAACGAACCGAAATGTCTCAGACACGTTTACGCATTTGATATTCTCCGCCCGTCGCACGTGTGCGTCACAACGAATTCGCACGTCTCACTCGACAGCCGACACGTCAATATGAACCTTCGTGGCGAACTAGAGAACCACAAAATCGACAAGGCTGAACAGAGTGGCGGGTCGGGATGTCTAGACCTAGGGGGTGAATTTCACATGCTCAGTACATGCAGTTGCTGCCGTGTCGTAGATATGATGCGAAGACGATGATCGTGTGATGGAATTCTCGCCTTGCGCCTTGTGTCTGAATTACACGTGTGAGATGTAATAAAATTCACATGTGAAAGTCGCCTCGCCTTCCCTCACGGCCCGGTGTCTCCCCTGCATCCAGCCAGGCAGGGAGGCAGACCAGGTCAGGCCAGCGCATAACCATGTCCTGTGCGTAGGAGAGGCTGTGCGTATCACACCTCCTATCATCTCATCACACAGGAGGTGTGGACTTCGAGCCTTCTAGGAAATAGGTTGCTCGCATTTTCCCGAAGGGGACTTTACTATCGGACGAATAGGGTATGTCCAAGAATTCCGTCGTTTCCTGTCGACTTGATTTGGTTGCATCGGTTGTGTGGAATGCATGGATGGATCATGCGTTGGAGTCTCATGCTAGGTTCTTCGTGGTCATGATTGTTCGTATGCTGGCTGCGTCAAGTAGTACTCAGCTGTTCGCTTTGTTCCAATGTCGAAAAGCTACGTATACATACGCTCAATTATACACACTTGGGAATTCCTCCCTTAGTCAATCGATAGAGGGACGTGTGGAATTTCAACTGGAAATAAATGGCAAGTAATGAATGCTCTGCGGTTGACATTAGGGGTTCATCGCCCCTATTCTGTTTGTTTAATTCGTAAAAGAAGCAAGGCTTTACGCTCCGTCGAGTCAACCTCCTCTCCCTAACCAAGTCCCATTCCCATTACCATTCCCAAGTTCAAAGCCCCACCATAATCCATCTTATCCTACATAATCCCATGATTCATCCCATCCCATCCCCATCAAGCCTGTCCATCCTCGAATACGCCAAAATCACTACTCATCAGCCCCTCCCACCTCCCCGGTGTCGTAAAAGTAGGCAAATCGCTAAAATCCAACCCGCTAGTAGGGCTAGTAAAGCAATCTCCCGAGCCACCAGTGGCGTTGTTGAGGAGTTGTGACAGGTGCCTGGAGAAAGGCGAAACTTGCTGGCTGGTGTCGCTCCCGAGGGCGCTGCGTCTGCCGGGGGTGTTGGCGAGGCGGGTGGGAGTGGAGCGGAGGAAGTAGCGGGATGAGCCGGGAGAGGTCATGAAGTCGTTGCAAGCGGCGGTGGGTTGCTGGTTGGCGTTGTTCGCTGCGGCTGCTGAGGGTGTGAGGAGTTTGCGCTTGCGGGAGGCTGGGGTTGGGGTTTTGAGGAGCTGGTCGATGGATGGCTGGGCGCCTTTGCCTGGAGTCTTGCGTGGAGTTTTGCCGGGTGTTCTGAAGAGTGATGTGGGTGAGCCGTCGAAGAGGTGAGCGAGCTCGTCGTCATCGTCGAACGGTGGGGGCATGTTCTCCTTGTCGAGTGTGAAGGCCTCGAAGATAGCGACGTCGTTCTGACCGGGCGTCGTAGACGAAACCTTCGATAGTGCTGCCTGCTTGTCGCCATCAACGGGAGGAGTTTTGCCGTTGGATGAGGATTTGTCATCAACAGCTTTAATCTGACCCTCTTGTCGTGGCGAAGGGAAAAGCATTCGTCTGGTGGGCTTGGGAGTAAGCTCTTCGATCTCGATCGGGCTGTCCTGAGAACCCTGGAAGCGTCCTGGGCTCGACTGTATCGCACGTTGCAGTGCGTCGTTGAGTTGAGAGGGATCCCACTGCGAGTTAACATCCGGCCGTTGCTGTGCTTGCATACTATGCGCGCGCGGCTTTCCAGAAGGCACAGGCAGTGACTGATCTTCTGAAAATGCTCTGTGGATTTGAGGGTCCACAACGGGTTCTTGCTGGTACTCTTCAGGCATGGGAGCATCTGTGAAGAAAGCTTCCGACTCTGGCTCAACAGAGTCTGTCGCAATTCCGATCTCGCCAACTCTGTTTTTCCTGCTTTTTCTCGGTCCCGACTTCTTTCCCCATCTGTCCTTAGGACGCATGGTCCTGTTCTTCTTGAACCACAACCCGCAAGGGTTGCAAATGACGACCTCCTCGAACCCTGGGCCTGTCTCCTTGGTTGCCTTCTTCATCGACTTGCGAATGATAAACTTCGATACTTCACCAGCGTCGTCCCATTCAAGAGGAGCAACGCCGATGGTTTCTCCTTCATCCTCCACAGAGTCAAGAGGTCCAGGCTTGCCCTCCACAATCCTGAAGTAGAGCCTCCTCCAAGTAGGTGTTTCAATAGCGCCACAATGCACACAATATTGTGGCATCTCGCCCTTGGCAACAGCATCATGCATGCGTTGCTCGATGATCTTACGGCGCTGTGCTCCTGAGCCAGATCGATTGGGACCACCAGGGCGGCCTTCCGTATCACTTGGTGCAGGCGACCCAGCCTCCGAGTCAGGATGCGCACTATAAGCCCGCCTAGATGTTTGTCGCTTTTTGGCCGGCGGGGCAGTGCTCTCCGATGTGTCGTCAGCGGGCGCAGGACGCTTGGTGGGTAATGCAAGAGAGCCCCGTCGTGATTCTGGAGCGACCGATCCCACGTTTGATGTCGTTCGCTGCATCAAAGCAGGCGCCGGTGCAAGAGACGGCGCACGAGATGTGTTATCGTTCGCAGCTGGAATGGGAGTCATAGACCTCGGTGCCGGACTATTGGTACGAGACGCTCGCTTCGCAGTTGAAGGTCTAAATTTGATTGACATGTCAGTCGGCGTTCTCGTTATCAAACTCTGCAGACATATGCCAGAGTTGCTCATCACTCATTTGAGTAGAGTCAACATACCGTTCGCCACCTCTGCCAGGAGGCAAGTTCAGAAGCATCTTCTGTGGCAGCTGATTCATATCACCAGGTTGTTCCCATTCAAAGTTTAGCTCACTAGTTGGAGCGTCACTGGGGTACGGTGGCGGCATTTTAGTAGCTTCAACACCCTCACTCTTAATGTGAGTCTTGCGCCGCTGTTTGCCGGGACGACCTTGGACAGGTTTACTGTAATTCGGCGCATCCGGACTTGTCTCGTCACCCTCAAAGTTACCTGGGAAAGTACTACTGTTGAAATTGCGCTCGCTCATGTAGCCACTGTCGGCCATACCAGGTGCCGGAAGAGTTGGTAATCCAGGACTACTGGGTGCTGGCTGGTTCAGACCTGGGAAGAGTGGAGGGGATGATGGGAATTCCTGAGGTGTTTCCCCAGCCGCGACGCTGTTCTCTGGAGATGCATCCTCAGGAGAGCTTACGACGGGCTCAGACATCTGGTCAATATCTGACAGGAAATCAGAGCCTGCCGTGGAGGCCTGTCGCAACATGCTTCGGGAAGAAGGGATGCGTGGACGCTGGTGGGCTGGAACACCAAGTTGTGGAGTAGGCGTCGGGACGCGAGGGGGTGGCTCTAGATTGCTCCCAGGTGCAGTAGGTCTAGTCGGGATTGGACGATGCATTTGCATCGATGCAGCGGTTGCGGCGGTAACTCTAAGATCCGAGGACTTGCCACCAAACGACGACTTGCCGCGCCAGTCGGCCTGCATGACTTTTGCGCGTTTACGGGGCTGTCCATCTTCATTGTAGAAGTTTTCGACCTGTTGGGTGAGGTCGACGGAGTGTGTTGAGGTTCGGCGTTGATGGTTGTGGCTGGGTGCGTAAGATTCACTTCGCACGCTGGCACGTGAGTCGGGGCGGGACTGGCTTGCGAAATTTGGGGGAGCAGACGAAAAGCTTTGATGACGCAACTGCTCGTTAAACACGCTGGAATCTGGAGTAATTATTGGACTTCCAGCTCGGCTGCCTGGAGCACTGTGAGGGTGGGAGGCGAAAGCGGGGTTTGCGCTGGGATGGCCACCAGAAGGGGTCTGACCGATGCCCACGCCGCCCAACATCTGCTGTCCGCCCGTTTCTCCCCTGTCACCGGTCTGCATGCCGAAGATGTCATCCATCAGAGACTGGTCGTGTTGGCTGCTGGGCGTTCCCATGTCGAACTGAAAGTAATCGGCGTTGGTTTGCTGAAGGCTACCAGGGTTGAGAGAAGCATTCCAGGCGTTGGGATCGAAACCCGCACTCATTGCCGGGCTCTGACTGCGAAGGCTCTCCATGCTCCTGACGTACTCGTTCTGAATCTGCTTGGGCACAGGCACCAGTCGCAGCTTCACTTCCAAGGTCTCCTTCACGCCGTTGCTGAAGAGGGCAGGCAAGTTTTTGCAAACGCGTCCAGTGATCATGGTTTTGCTCTGATGTGCCGGCACCAGGGGAGCAGAGGCGGAGAGGGCGGCGGAAAGCATGCCCTGGCCGACGAGTGGTGTCTCATATTCGCTGTAGTCGTAGGCGTAGATGGTGAAATCTCCCTCGGCCAGTCTTGAAAGCAACTCCGGTGAGGCGGCGACGATAGCCTGAATGCACTGACGCAGCTCGATTACGCCGACCTGGGCGTTATCATCGATGGCAACGGCAGGGATTTGTAGAGTGTCCGGGAATCGCGCCAGGCAATTGGTCTTGTTCTCGTAGTCGAATGTGTAGAGCACCTTCACACGCATCGGCCGGGTTGGTATATCGCCAAAAGGGCTCCCATCTTCGGTAGTCGGCGAATCCATGGCAGCTCGGATGTCGTGGTCGGGGATGAACTGATTGCGAAGAGGGCGGAGAGGTCTTATAAGAGCCGCTGCCAAGGCTCAAGAGGTATTGTTCGTGCTACCGCATGCTATGCTGAAGAAGGCGGCGTGTCGTGTGTGGACGAGGAGAAAGAACGGGCTCTAAGCAGATGCAAGAAGCAAACAAATGATGGATAAATGCAGAATGGTGATCACGAGGACAGGGCGAGAATCCTCCGTCACATGTGCAAAGAAGAGTCGTCGAAAGTGAATGAGGGGATGGTTGTTGTCGTAGCAGCGAAGAAAGTGGCTGGTAAGTGCTTCTTTGAATGTTCGCGTTCACGCGTTCGCGTGTGTTTGACGCTGATCTCATCGGCCGCCCGGCATCTACTCGCTAGCGGCCTTACCCGCCCACTAATAAGCGCTAGAAGCACGACTCAAGTCTGCCGCCGCAGAGAGCGAAGTTGGAACCTCATCTCTATTTGGCGCCGGGCGCATTGAGCGAGGACATCCAGTTAATTATCACCATTGCTTCCACATCTGCATTACCGAAACACGCCCTTATACAATCCGACAAAATGGCTTCTACCGACGTAAAGATCCAGTGAGCGCGCATCGCAATACCCATACAAGCAGAAATCCCAAATACTGACCCTTCAACAGAGAGCTCCAAGGCAAGCCTCGCAACGAGCTCACGTACGTAGCCACCTACCCACCCATTCCATCCACAACTAACCCCCCTCTCACCCCAGCGAATACGAAATCTCCGTCCTCGAAACGCACGAGTTCAACTCCGGCCCCCTCTCGCTCCTCCAAACGGCCGTGCGCCAACACGCCCAAGTCCTGATCTCGACCCGCAACAACCGCAAACTGCTCGCGCGCGTCAAAGCCTTCGACCGCCACTGCAACATGGTGCTGGAGAACGTCAAGGAGATGTGGAGCGAAACGCCGCGTAACGCCGACGGCAAGAAGGGCAAGCCCATCAACCGCGACCGCTTCATTAGCAAGCTGTTTTTGCGCGGTGACAGCGTCATTTTGGTGCTGTTGTCGTAAAGAGGGTGAGAGGGAATATGAGTCAAAGGGCAATGAGAAATCGAATTTGTCTTGCGTGAGCGCATGCGATCGCGGCAAATGGCATGAGGCGGCTGGAAGAAGGTATGCGGAAGCATGGCAGTAATGAAAGATACCACG
Organism: Cladosporium sp. MBC 237; assembly: GCA_030772445.1. Classification (NCBI taxonomy): domain Eukaryota; kingdom Fungi; phylum Ascomycota; class Dothideomycetes; order Cladosporiales; family Cladosporiaceae; genus Cladosporium; species Cladosporium sp. MBC 237. The sequence continues at coordinate 17,615 of JAPHCH010000059.1, forward strand.
CAAGAGAGAAAATTCTTGCGAAGCCACGTGGCATTCTTGAAAGATAGACCGAAGAAGGTGCTTTCCAGAAAGAAAAAAAAGGACGGGTTTGACAGTGATGGCTGCGACGAGACCATTTCCAGCAAGCGGTCAGATACTCGCTTGCTGACAGCTGCACTGAGCGCGTACGAGCGAAGCGAGGCGTCAGAGAGCACGGGCATATGAAAATATTACACATGACATTGCACAGTTCACTCCAGCATTTTCTATGTCACATGTTGTTTTCAGAGCGATCGATGGGTGAGTAGAGTAATCCATACCAAAAAGTGGCTGACAGGAAAACAATCTAGCTAGGCCGCCAAATCGAACGCAGTGCATTCTCGCTTGCATTTTGGTCCGCGAAATTGAATGCCTGCATCATGAAAATAAGCTATCTTCACAGCTCAAGAACTCCATCGTCGTGTACATCATTATCTGCTCTTGCAGAACGAACGAATCCACCTCCCATCGCGCGCACACACACCGCTCACTTCTGAGCAGCATCAAGCAGACCCTGCAAGTTAATCGACTTGGGCCTCTCGATAGGCAGACCCAGCGCGCGGTCCCAAACCATCTGCGCAAGCGGGCCAAGACCTCTGCTCACGCCGAAAGTGGCAGTGTAGTAGAGCGTCTCCTTGAAACCATAGTGGTGGAAGAGCACGCCCGAGCCAGAGTCGACGTTGGGGTACGGGTTCTTGGTCTTGCCGTGCTCGGTCAGCACGCCCGGCGCGATCTCGCTGTTCTTCTTGACCAGCTGGAAGACCGGGTCGGCGGCGATTTCGGGCCTGGAGCTGGCGAAGTCCATCAAGGCTTCGAAGCGCGGGTCGGGCTTGCGGAGCACCGCGTGGCCGTAGCCGGGGATCACGCGGCCGGACTTGAGAGTCGACCAGAGGTAGTCTTTGACGTCTTGCTCGGAGAACTCGGTGCCGACGTGCTCCTGCATTTGCAGAATCCAGCGGAGGACTTCCTGCGCGGCTAGACCGTGGAGGGGTCCGGCGAGGCCTTGAAGACCAGCGGAGTATGAGAGGAAGGGATCGCTTAGTGCGGATCCGACCAGATGCGTGGCGTGAGCGCTCACGTTACCGCCCTCGTGGTCACCGTGAAGCGCGAGGTAGAGGCGGAGAAGGTCTTGGAAGCCCTCGTTGTCACTGCCGCCCTTGCCCAACATCGCGGCGAAGTTGTAAGACCAATCCTGGTTGGGGTCGATCTCAGCAGGCAAAGCTCCGCCACCGCGGTAAGCGTTTTGGTAAATCTTCGCCGCGATGGTCGGCAGCTTTGCAAGCAAGCTCATGGCGTCGTCGAAGGTGGGTTCCCAGTAGTCGGCCTTGTTGAGGCCCTGCTCGTACTTCTTGGCGAACTTGGACTCGTAGTTCAGCGCACTCACGGCACAGGCGAACTGTGTCATGGGGTGAAGGTCCTTGGGGAAGTTGTCGAGCATCTTCTCGACGTACTTCGGGATTTGACCGTGTCGTGCCCACTCCTGACTGAGTCCTCTGACCTGGTTCACGCTGGGGACTTGACCCGTGAGCAGCAGCCAGAACATCGCTTCAGGGAGCATTTCAGTTCCCGTCCTGCCTTTGGGCAGCTCTTTTTGGCAGTCCTTGATTGTGCGGCCGTGGAAGCGAATACCCTCGTCGGCGTCAAGTACTGAGCCCTCCCAAACCATGGCTTTCAGGCCGCGCATGCCTCCGATGGTGTTCTCGATCTTAACCTCGCCAATCGATTTCGAGGATTGAGCTTTGACTTTCTTGAGCAGCTCGCGTTTCTCGGGGATCACCGACCTGAGGGTCTCCTTGAGGTCAGGCTCGGCGGTGGCATAGCTGCGAGAAGCATGGTAGAGAGGAGTGGTGTTTGAGAGCTGTGTTTATCGTTAGTGAGAGACGTGAATGTTGGTCTCCGATGGTCCGTACCTTTGTAGCTCTCACTGCCCTTGTGGCGGTCCTGGCCGGCAGAGACATTGTGGATGTGATTGATATGTAGCTTGCCAATGGTGTCGTTCTTGTTTGTTGTACTCGCGCCTGGACGATGGAGTGAAGTAGCTATCAATCAATCGAATGGGAAAGTTGGATGAGGAAGAACAACAAAGCGGTCAATGGGAAGGGTGATTTTTAGATCGCCAGGGCAAGGCTGAGGGGGCATAGAGTTGAGCTCATCACCTTAACACTACTGCTGCTGCTCGATTGCTGCCGCCCACCCACATGAGCTGCAAGTGAATTGCCTCGGTTGCGATGCTTGTCTCGGCTTAGGAATGACGCGGGTTTAGCTGGGGAAATTCGGGGCTCCAGGCGCTAGGCGCGGGGAGGGCGAGAGGAGAGAGTGAGCTTGGACTTGCGCGGACTTAGACGGCTATGAAGGCATATGCATAAGGTGATCTGACATACTCGCCTTCTTTATTTATTCACTTCACCTCTTCCGCTTGACCGAACTTGCTGCTGTCTCTTTTCTGCATAGCATATATTGCTGCAATCAAGGCGTAGGAAAGCAACGTAGCCAAGAGTCGTCTACAGCATTCCTATACCACACCAGCATCAACGGCCATGTTTCGATCAGCCGGAAGGGCATTACGCCAACAGCGTCGTTCCTTGTACAAGCCTAGAGCTGTCCAAACCGCCGTCCGCCCGCTCTCATACGGTGCAGCACACATGTCTGGCTCTCTCACGCCCGTGCAGCCGCCTTTGCCAGCCACGCAGCCGACCGATGCCTTCCAACTTTTATCGACAGAGGAGAAAGCCACCGCAGAAGATGACATTTTCAATGCACAAGTCCAGCAGGTGAAGGAATGGTGGGCAAGTCCCAGATATGAGGGCATCAAGAGACCGTACAGTGCGGAGACAGTCGTTGGCAAGAGAGGCACACTGCAACAGGTATATCCTTCAAGCCTCATGGCCAGGAAGCTGTTCAATCTTCTTGAGACGCGGGCAAAAGAGGGAAAGCCTGTACATACAAGTACGTATAAAGATCCAATCCCAAATCATTCCAACCACCGCTTACGCTTCCGATCTTCTTAGTGGGTGCCATTGACCCTGTACAAATGACCCAGCAAGCACCACACCAAGAGATCCTCTACGTTTCCGGCTGGGCATGCTCAGCTGTCTTGACCACCACCAACGAGGTCTCTCCCGATTTCGGAGACTACCCATACAACACCGTGCCAAATCAGGTTCAACGTCTATTCAAGGCTCAGCAATTACACGACAGAAGACATTATGACCAAAGGAGGGCTATGACAGCCGACCAGAAGAAGCAAACACCTTATGTTGACTACCTACGACCTATTGTTGCGGATGGCGACACTGGCCACGGTGGACTCAGCGCTGTCCTGAAGCTTGCCAAACTATTCGCAGAGAACGGTGCCGCAGGTGTGCACTTTGAAGACCAACTTCACGGCGGTAAGAAGTGCGGTCACCTTGCCGGCAAGGTTCTGGTTCCTGTGGGTGAACACATCAACCGACTCAACGCTGCTCGCTTCCAATGGGATTTGATGGGCTGCGAGAACCTTGTGATTGCTCGCACGGATTCCGAAAGTGGAAAGCTCCTCTCCTCGGCCATCGATGCTCGAGACCACGAATACATTTTGGGTGTGACCGAAGAAACCGAACCTCTTGCGGACACCCTCCAAATGATGGAGATGGAAGGCGCATCTGGCGCAGAAGTCGATGCTTTCGAGGCCGAATGGGTGAAGAAGCACAAGCTCGTCACATTCGACGAGGCCGCCGAATCACACATCAAAGCTGCAGGTAAAGACGCCAACGCCTACCTCTCAGAAGTGCAGAAGAACCGAAACATTCCACTCCACCGCCGCCGTAAACTTGCTTCTGAGATTGCCGGCAGCCCTGTAACATTCAGCTGGGACATTCCGCGCACGCGCGAAGGGTTCTACCACTACAAAGCCGGCCTTCCCGCAGCAACCAAGCGTGCCATCGAATACGCCCCATTCGCCGACCTCCTATGGCTCGAAACCGCCGACCCATCCGTGAAGAAAGCGGCGGGCTTCGCGAAAGAAATCCGTGAGGTCTGCCCCGGCAAGAAACTCGTCTACAACCTATCCCCATCTTTCAACTGGTCCGGCCACGGCTTCAACGAGAAAGATCTCAAGAACTTCATTTGGGATCTCGCCCCACACGGCTTCGTGCTGCAGCTCATTAGTCTGGCTGGCTTGCACAGCACGGCCACCATCACCAACGAGCTGGCCAAATCCTACAAAACCGAAGGCATGAAGGCGTACGTCGAACTTGTGCAGAAGAGAGAAAAGGAGCTGGGCTGTGACGTCCTCACGCACCAGAAGTGGAGCGGTGCTGGATACATGGATGGCATTATCGGTGCTATTCAGGCCGGTAGCTCTGGGAGCAAGAGTATGGGAGAGGGTAACACTGAGGGCAGCTTCTAAGTAAAGTAATGAAGAGGTCTTGAGAAACTTGACAATCTGGCATTGAAAACTGACATTAGACCGGAACGCTTCTTCGCACAAAGATAGAATATTTGTACAATTTATACAATGCGCCGTTCATGGCAAAAGCTTCTCAACATGCAGATTCCAGTCTGCATGTACGAATCGAAACCATTCACAACCACACTCCTGCGGAACCACCCCCGCTTGGGTCCATCTTCTACTCAAACACCCCGCTATCTTCAAAGAAGAAAAAACAGTCTCCCTTAAAGAGTGTTACCAGCCGAACCAGGCAACCCCGAAATCTCACTAGCATCCACAGCCTCAACAGCATTCTCACCAATCTGGCTCAACACACTGCTGTCCGAACCCTCAAGCTCACCCGAGCCAGAGAAAGAGTTCGCAACGCAAGCACGACCAAGCGCAGACTCGCAAGCCGAATCGTCGGAAGTCGGCGCGTAGAGGGAGGCAGTGTTGTCTTGCACGGGAGTCTTGACGTTCTCGAAAACGGAGCCCTCGACGAGCGCGTACGCGTCTTCGCCCTCGAAGGCGTGGCCCTGGATGTCGTCCCAGTAGTTGTTGGGCATGTGGACGGTGGCGCCCCCGCCGAGCTTGGGCGAGCGGCCGCCGGTGTGGTAGATGTAGTTGTTCTTGAAGGTGATGGTGTCGCCTTCGCCGGTCAAGTAGACGCCCCAGTAGTGGTAGGAGTCGCAGTTGGCGGACCAGCTGGTGCTGCCGTTGACTGGGGGCTTTTGTTAGGGTGTGCGGGTGTGTGGGATTGGCGCGTTGGGACTTACCGAAGTGGTTGGAGATGGTCACGCCGTCGTTGCCGGCGTTGCCGGTGACGATGTGCTGGCGGCCGACGAGAGAGGTCTTTATTGATGGTCAGTTATGATCGCAAAGTTTTGGAAGTCCAAGGAATATCAACTCACGGTCACATGGTCGATCCAGACGTTCGAGCTACCATCAAGAGTGATAGCGTCACCACCCCAGACGTACTGAGGGTTGAGCTCGGAAATGGCGATGTTCTGGATAATCACATTATCGACGCCACCGGCGAGACGCAGACCTTTGCCCAGGAGGACACCACTCTGGCCATCTCCGATAATCGTCTTGTCGCTCTTGACCTGGATCGGGTTGAGAGCGGCCTTGTCGTAGGAAACGTCGGCAGAAGGAGCATCGGACTGGTAGTTGGTGCACCAGTCGTCCTTGTTGATGGCGATCTGGCAGTTGGACTCGGTGCCGTAGGGAGCGCAGCCGGTCTCGGAAGCAGTGCCTTCGGTCTCTCTGAAGTCGAAGGTCTGCGAGAGGACGATGGTCAAGGGGTCGGAGGAGGTGAGGTAGTTCTCCAGCTCCTCGGTAGAGCTGGGCGTGACGGTCTCGCCTGCAGCGCCGCCAGTGGCTTTGGAGCCGTATCCCTCAGGTTTGCCGGAAACCGATTGGGCAGAGACGACGGTGGCGGCGGCTACAAGGGCTGCGCCCAGCGCAGTGATGGAAGGCATGTTGATTTTGGGAATGGAAGAGTAAAGAATGTGGAAAGTTGGAAAGAGTGAAATGTTTGAGTGGAGAGAGAGCCCTTACCGTGGCAGCATCTGCGTTCTTCTTGTACCTCCTACATGCGTTCGGCATGACCCACTCGTAGGGCTCGAGAATGCCATAGCATATGAGTAGGGTTAGAGGCATGCGTGGAGGTCCGTAGGGCCAGAAGTGTAACAGATGCTTGAAAGAGAAGAAGCGGAGCACAAGCAATGAGACCCCAAGCTAGGAGTTACTTTCTTCCAATCTATACCATGCAAACGGAAGAGTCGGTGGTTTGCGGCTTGCAATTCGAGAAGGGCCGAAATCACATTCTTCGACCGTCGGCTTCTGGTTGCTGGATTAATCAAGAGTAGGCCAGGATGAAAATATTGTGATCGTCGCGAGTTTCATGAGGATGCTGGATTTTCGAAGCGAGCTTGTTATGATGCCCTAGTCTAAGCGGGCTTCACTCCTCTTGTGGTGTTCGGCTTCGACAAGCGTGTTTCAACTTTGCCCTAGAGTGCCAGATAGACAAGCTCTACAACAGCGAAGCCAAGTTTATCAACGATCGACAGCAACAATATTCGTATGGTTCGATTGATTCTGTGTAGCTAGCCGTGTAGAAGAAAAGTTGCTTCCAATCAATAATCACGACATCTTACACTACACCTAACACCCGTTATAACCCTTCTGCTGCCAAATCTTAACACTCTTAACAACCATCTCACCTCTCTCCTCCCAAGTCGGCAACCACATATTCTGCGCATTCCAAAAATCCTTCTTCGCAGTCGGCGATGCATCGACCCAAGGCTTGCTCGCCACACCATCCTCGAACCACCCATTCGTGCCACCCACCGCAACATTCAAGATGAGATAGAAGTCTTGATCAAACGGCGTCGAGAACCGTCCTGTCTGGCTCCAAGGATCAACGTATCGCGTACCATTCGCACTGCCCACGGGGAAATGGCCTTTCTTCCAGAACGGACGATCGAAATTGACGTAGAGAACTTGCGCCAGACGACCATCGACCCAGGAGAATAGGTATTTCTCCGTCCACTCGAGACCGAAGGTATGAAAAGCTTCGCTGTAAGTCGTATGAAGAGCGGCACGTTTGTTGTTGTTCACCCACCAAGCATCAGCATCGGAATCAGGCCCCCAGTGCAGCGCCGAAGATGCGATATTATTTCCGCCTTGCGGGTACGTGTAATTGTTGCCCCGTGATTCGAGTAAATCTATTTCCCCCGAGGCGGGCCATGGACCATATGTATTTTCGAGTGGAAGCATCCAAATGGCAGGCCAGAGCCAGTCGCCTGCTGGGAGTTGTGCTACGACTTCGACGCGGCCGAATTTAATGGGTCGGGATTTGGTGCTGATACGGGCGGATTTTACGGGGTTGACGATTGTGCCGTTGGTTGTGTTGGTGACGGCGACGCAGTCTGACCAGACTTTTGAGGAGCAGATTCCTTCTTTTGTGAGGTTGATGATGTTGTTGGTTTCGATCAGTTTCGGGTCTTGGAGGGTTGGCTTGATGTGGAGGAGACTGTCGCGAACGAAGGCATTCTCCTCGGTCTGGGTGGTTTGTTCGAACTGGCCATTTCTGTGCATATGGTTAGCTTGCATATTCACTCTTGAGTTCAAGTCGATACTCACCCGAAGCCACCAACTTCGACCTCCTTCGTCCAGATTTTCTCATCAAACCCACCAGCCCAAGTCTCATCCAACACCACGCAATAGTCATGCTTCGAAATACGCTGCAGACCGAAGTAGATCTGAAGAGCCATGAGGCCAAGGCCGATGGCAATACCAATAGTCGGAAGGATCCAAACCCATTTCTCCCTCGGATCTTTCTTCTCCAGCCATGGTCTCTCCTGCTGGCCCTTCTTGATTCTCCTAGATTTGAAGTACGTTGGCGGGCCCGAGTTGGCATTTAGTGCGGTGGTAGAGGCATATCTTGAGCCTTGAGCTGTATTCGGCAAGGAGTTGTATGGCGTTGTGAAAGGGTTGGTCCTGGAGATCGTGTCGGTAGCAGGCCGGTCTTGCGTTACTGGGCGTGATGTGAGCTCGATCGCTGGCGGTGTGCCTGGTTGGTCGTGCTCCATCTTTTGTGACGCGATGTGAAAAGAAGAGAAGAGTATGAAGAGAGATATTGATGAATGGTGCTAGAGAGGAGAACGGTGCGAACAGGAAGCAAATATCGCCAAAGAGGCAGAAGAGGCCTCAACTAAGACACAGTGTCAGAGCCTACTTTCCTTCTGCGAATCAATTCATCTCGCACTGATCAAAGCGACCAAGAACAGGTAAAACCGGTTGACATTTGCGGCATGGCGATGATTTCAACGATGGGCATTAGAAGCCTCCAACAAGGCACCCAAGACGCTGATCTTACCTTTGACACCGACAACATTTCCCAGGTATAGTGGATCAGTTGAGGAGAACCTGACGAACAGCAAAAGCGTTGTAGCGAACGAGATGCTCCTGAATCAAATTTGTTGATGCGCCTATCCGTGTGGTCATCTCGTGGTCAGCTGAGCAATAGAGCATGTTTGATTCGACGTTTGCGATGAGGTAAGGAAGCACTGGATTTATTTGCGATATGCCTCTTTCGGCAATTTGGTTGGCAACTTAATGATGCTATATTCATTGTACGATTATGAGATGCTTTTATAGATTGTTTGTTGCGGCCTGTCATTAGTCGAGGGAAAGGCCTACCGTTCAGTCGAAGCCGAATCGACGGCAGCCACACCGACGTATATAATATCTTACTATCGAACAAGGTTGCGTTTTAAGAAATGTTCTGCGTCATTGTATGTAGGAATACACATTTCAACCCCAGTATATCCCCTGCTGATGCAAAGCGATTCCTTGTATGATCACTATACATCTTTGTCTATGCCCACATTTTCTGGAAGAATTGTGGCTTTTGCCCCTTATATGGCCTTCTAAAAGACATCTCAATCTTACATACACAAGTCATAATATACTTCCACCGAAGTGAATGAAACCATGTTCCTTCACATTTAATGTTGACACGATTGCTACTTGTTGTATGCATTGCTTGATTGCAGCAAGTGAATCCATCCCTTTGCCTTTGTCCTTTGTGAACATCGTTTCAGTAACATCTAACTACTGCTCACCAAACCCTTCACTCTCAACATTGCAATGGACGTCATCTTCTCAAGAGTCATCTCCCAGGTGTCGTGTCGCGCCTTTCCCTTGCCGCTGTCTTTTCCTAGAGTCTCCTGTATAAATCACCATGAACTTCCGCCAACACCAGATCCACCAACCTGCTTACACCTAACAAAACCATACCGCTTCCACCTAAGCCAAAATCATCAGCCAACCTTATCCAAAACGACCACTGCACTCCTACTTCTACTTTTACGAACAAGCACACGTCCAGTATCAAACACAGACATGTCTTTCAACTTTTCCCTCTCGATGTCCCTCTCCCTCAACCTAGCCCCGCTGGGTCTGCTGGGGAGAGAGCCAACGAATCAAACCCACCTAGGCGGTGGCACCAACAGGGTTTCAGCAGGGCCTCTTGCTCCTCCAGCGACGCCTCCATCGATCCGTCAGTCTCACCAAGCCCACCTCTCGGCTCCACCACGCACACGACAAGGACGTGATGTTTCCCCACACACACCGCAAGCCCCGAGGCGCAACCGTCATGCCTCAAGAGACCATGTCTTGAACACCTCGTCGGTTGTTGATGAAGACCTCATCCCAGAGACACGGCTCAGCAGGGCAAAAGATCGGGAGCGCTTGGCAAATATCCTCCGTTTCACCACCCCTTCAGGGCATTCGGCTGCTATCAGGTCAAAGCAAGACAAGCAGCCACCTCGTCTCTTTGACTCTCCGCAGCCAAGCACCATCAGAAGCTCTACGTCGACCGATCCCTTCGTCGTCGTTGCTACACCGGTCAGCTCGCATAACTCTGGCTCCGACCTCGCCTCGTCGTTGCAGAGTTTGAGGGTCCGCAACCTGACCGCGTATTTCAAGGAGGTCGATTCTGCTGCAGCCAGTCATGTCTCGTCGGCGCCATCGTCTTCCGGGAGCCAGGAGGAAGAGACTGAGGAAGCTTGTCAAGGTGAAGACGTGGTGGAGCGCCAGGGTGACGATGACGAGGTGACCTCCAGTGCGTCGCAGCCACCATCGTCTTCCAGGAGCCAGGAGGGAAGCACCAATGAACCTTCTCCGGACGATGATGATAAGGCCGTAGAGGAACAGAGCGAAGATGGTAAGGTCGTCTCCAGTATGTCGCCGTCGTCACCATCACCACATACTGCTTCGGACAAAGAAGAGCAGAGTGTCGAAAATATTTCTACGTCGCGTGTAGCACCGCTGCCGCCACCTACTTCACACAGCGAAGAGCCGGTCACTGAGAGCGTTGACAGCGTTTCCAATTCCAGGGCCTCACCATCGACCCCTTCGACGCCACTACCACCGCCACCATCTGCTGCCTCGGAGGGTGAGGAACAGAGCGCGGAAAGTGATTCTCCCTGGGATGAAGTCAGTGGGTATGAAGCCGGAGACGAGGATTCTCTCGCCGGTGAGAGCCGTTCGGTAGCTGAAGAGGGACAAGCGCAAGGAGAGGAGATCGCTCCCGTGAGCTATCGAATGGAGGACATGGATGCAGATGAGTGGGATTGTTGACCGCGGAGAATATAAGTGTTTAAAGCATGGTAGTTGGGAAGGCTTCGGGCAACGTTCAAGTAACGGGTGATAGGACAAGGGTTAAGCAGAAGCGGCAGAATCAAATGTGAAGGTCTGGTTTGCACGCGGGTATGAACGTAAAAAGCTTGCAAATGAAAAAGACGTGAAACCAGCCATAATGGAGGGCGCTGTGAATGATTTTCATTTTTGACCAGGTGCGAGCTCGGCGGCATATCGTCTATGCGATCCAGCTCAAACCGACAAGAAGCATAAAATCGCCCATGGCTCCCTCCGTAAACGCCAACAATCCTTCCGTCGCGCTGATGATGTGCTTTCCGTATTCCAGTAGAGCAGACAACGCTTATGCGACGAGAGTGGAGGCGGTGGCGCTCTCGTACCTCCAGGTGGGGGGGAGGACACCGACGGTCTTGTAGTAGCGGGACAGACGGTGGATGCGGGACTCGATGAGAATCAGGCGGAACTTGCTGTCCTTGTCCTTGCGGTTGCGCTCGAGGTGCTTGCGGACGGCGACGGCCTAGTGGGGATTGTTAGCAAGATGCGGGCCATGCGAATGTTTGCAAGACCAAGCGAGTGGGAGGGATGCGCACCTTCTTGATAAGCATGTAAAGGTCCTCGGGGATCTCCGGGGCGAGGCCTGTGTAAAATCACTCCGTCAGTCTGAGACCAAGCAGAGGCATAGTTTGACATGTATTGTCATGTTTTGTATATTCCATCTTTTGCCAGTAGTCATCTACCGCTCAGGACCATCTTTCACGCAGGTTGAAGCGTACCGTTGCTCTTAAGGATACGGAGGATCTTGTTTCCTGCAGAATTTTGTCAGCACTTCTGCTCCAATTGCGGTGGTCGCGTGCGCAAATTCTTCCTAGTAACATACCGGTGACGATCTTGACCTGGGCAACACCGTGGGAGTCACGGAGGACAACACCAATCTGCGAGGGGGTGGCACCCTTCTTTGCGAGCTTGCAGATCTGGTCGACGACCTGGTCGGGGGTGGTCTTCAACCACGCCGGGGCGGAGCGAGAGTAGGGGAGCGCAGAGGAGCTGATGCCCTTGCCCTTGGAATGAAGACGGCCCATATTGTCGGTATTTGCGATTTGTCGAGGTTGTCGGGAAATCGGTCGTCGTCGCTAGGCGCTGGTGAGGTCCAAAGTTCATCCAGTTCAAGCGAGTATCTCATGGAAAATTGGCTGCGATGTGGCCTTGGCGTGGTGGATGGCGGGATCAGCCGAAGCTGCCGCTAGCGCCGCGTCGAGATGATAAAACCTTCGCTGCGACTTCAGCTTTTCTCTCCCAGCAAAACTACCACCAAGTACTGCATCTAGACTGTGATGTCAATACTGCAGTTCGAAGACTTGCGCATGTGTCGTAAGTCTCTCGATCTGTGTATCTGACAGCAACTGGATGCAGTGCGCTCTTTCGGCGGCAGTCTTCATTCACCAAGGAGCTGGCCTCCCGTCACTAACCCGACTCGCCAACAAAACCAACCCAACTGGTAAGACACCTCCCCATCATCAACATCACCATCCACCCCCTTTGCAATGACGAGATAATTTTTGCATCTTTTCTGGCAACCTCTTATGTCAGAGACGCTGTTTCTGGCGTCTCAGTGATCTAAATGGACTCCTGATAACGCAAACCCACATATTACCTTTATCATCCATACAACTTTTGCTTGTGGACGATTTGCTGACGTGTATCGAATAGGTGTCAAACAGCACAGTTCATACTGCCATGTACATAATGTCTAGAATATAATACCAATATGCTATCTCTCAAACCACTCTTGCTCTGTTTTTACCTTATGTCTTCCACCGTCCTGCTCCCATTCCTTGATGTTTCATATTGCTTCGCTCAGGACACGCTGCCGGATGATGATGTTTCTCCAGTAGACATGAAATGAATGATTGAATTCATTGTACCTTAGCTTAGAGCAAACATCCTTTACAGACCGCGATCACATCACGCAGCCGAAGACGGAGCCGGCGTGCAATTTGGCCGACCGTGCCGACCTCAGCTCTTGGTTCTCGCTTCTGCTTAGGTGAGCATTGGCGTGTCTCGCTCTTCGAGTGTCACCGTCGCTACGAGAGATTGGTAACGTGCATGCCATCAGTCTCTTGCTCAATCAGCCACGCGCAACGTTACGTGATTGTGCTTATTTGCCTTATGGGGTAGGTGTTACAGCTTTTGCACGTTCGCCATTTAAAGATTGTAGACTGCCACTCCACTCGACTGCAGGTAAACACAACACTTCTCTCCTCTTCTACTGCATAGGCGAACTCGACATCTGTTATTCCACACACCATACATACCTACATACAGCACAGGGAAAGGCAAAACCATGGCCGAAACAAGGAACATCGTCTTCCTAGGCGCCTCCTACGCTGGCCTCAGCGCCACCCACTACTTCCTCAAACACGTCTATCCGAACCTGCCCAGCTCGCCCGACATCAAATACAAAGTCATCCTGATCAACGCATCCCCCAAATTCTTCCAGCGCCACGCCTCACCGCGCGCCATCGCCAGCTCCGAGCTAATGCCCAACGACAAAATCTTCCTCGACATCGAGCCCGGTTTCAAGCAATACGGCGACAAAGTCCAATTCCTAGTCGGGAAAGCCACAGCCTGGGATCCAGAAAACAGAAACCTCTCTCTCACTGACCCATCAGGCAAAACTCTCTCCCTAAGCTACTACGCCCTCGTCCTCGCCACGGGCTCCAAAACAAGTTCCCTCACGCAATCCAGCCACGGCAACTCGCACGAAGAAATCCAAGCCGCTCTCGCCACCATCACCTCCCAAGTTCAAACGGCAAAGTCCATCGTAATCGCAGGCGGCGGCCCAGCCGGCGTCGAAACCGCAGGCGAAATTGCAGAGCTCCTAAACGGCACACCAGGCTGGTTCCAATCTCGACCCTCCAACCCAAAAGCCCAAATCACCCTCCTCACCAGCTCTGAAAAGCTCCTCCCCTCCCTCCGCGCCTCCATCGCCAAACAAGCCGAGCAAAAACTCCACCGCCTAGGCGTCGAAGTGAAATACAACACAAAAGTCACCTCCTCAACGCCCGCCCCCAACAACCAGACGAAACTCACCCTCTCCACCGGCTCCGAACTCTTCACAGACCTCTACCTCCCCTCCATAGGCATCACGCCTCTATCCTCCTACATCCCCTCCCACCTCCTCGACGCCCACGGCCGCGTGCTAGCGACCGAATCAACCCTCCGCGTCACGCCAGAAGCAGGCCCTCGCGTCTACGCCCTAGGCGACATCACCTCCTTCACGCGCGGCGGCATCCCGGAAATCCAACTCGAAGTCCCCGTGCTGGCGTCAAACATGCAGCGGGATTTGCTCGCTTCGCATGGTCAGGAGCCGAAGGGGAAGGATAGGACTTATGTGCCTGAGACGAGGGAGTTGCAAATTGTGCCCGTGGGCAGGCAGGGAGGCGTGGGTGCTGTTTGGGGGTGGAGAGTGCCGAGTTGGGCTGTCTGGGCGATTAAGGGGAGGGATTTCATGGTGGGGGGTGGGGTTGATAAGGTTTTTGGGAAGGGAGAGGTGAAGGAGGTTAAGTGGGTGGCGGAGGGGCAGACGGCTTAGGTGGGATGTTTGAGGATGTGAGTGGCATGGCTGTGGCGTTGTGGAGACTCAATGGGGGTTTAGCAGGCAGGTTTGGTTCTATTTTCTGTTTCTCAACGGAGGCGAGGCGTCTGGAAGATTTAGCGACGAAGCGTTATCATCTGCATTCATCCGATTGTTTTCATAGAAAGCGTAAATGCATACGATTACATGTGCCTTGACAAAAGTAAACCGAGATTCACCCATTGCAACAGCCCCAATCCAGTCCACACCACTCGACTTCCTCCTCCTCCTCCTAAGAAGCAGCAACGACCTCCAAAATCGCCGGCCCCGCCACAATCGTCCCATCATCCACCCTCTCCTTACAATTACACAACACAAGATAACTCTGGCCCCCAACGCCCGTCTGCGGAACAACAACCTTAAACCCAACGCCGTCGCCGTCCGGCGTCAGATCCGCCCAAACAGGCCCCGAAGCCGTGACGAATGCAGCGTACAATTTCGCACTCCCGCTACCCGGCGCGAGGACGGTGTTCGACGTCTTAAAGGAAATCGTGCTGCCTGCACTAACTGGCCCGGTGGCCGTGGAACTCAAAGCGGGGAAAGGCTTTACTGGCAAAGCAGGGTTGGAAGACGGGCAGGAAGTGATGAAACCCGACGCGAGCGTGAAGATTGCATTAGGACTGAGACCCACGTCCTGCGCAGTCGGGAAGGGGCTGAGTTTGCTCTGCGAGGAGATGTCACGAAGGTAAGCGGAGTGGCGCGACTCGATCGTCAGAATCGATCCGGCCGCTGTCAGGTAGTCTTTGTTCGCTATCTGGCGCGCGGCTCCCAAATAGGCGCTGACGCCGACACCTTCGAGGACGCTGGCGGTGGCGAGGAATTCCTCCACGGAGCCGAGGGGGAAGGCGTAGGAGCATTCTGCCGTGGCGGAGGAGCCGAGCGCGGTGGTCAGGAAGTCTACGTGCGCTTTCTCGTGAGCGGCGACTTCGGTTAGGCGGGCGTAGGCGCCCGGGGAAGCATTGGCGGTGGTGAAGTCGGCGCTGGTGAATTTGGCGAGGCCTTCGCGGTAGAAGGTTGCTTCGAGGTGTTCGAGGGTTAGGGCGTAGTTTAGGATGTCGACTGGGGGGTTGAGGTTAGCTTGTTGTTGCTATTGAGGGGAGGGGAGGGAAGGATTTACTGTCGGAAAAGGATGAGAGGGTTTGTCGTTTGCTTAGGAGGTGGGCGAAGGATTGTGGGAGAGCCAGAGTCGTGGTCGCGAGGCCTAGGATGGCCGTGTAGCCAAGGGTAGGCATGGTGATACAAGCAAGCTTGGTATTGTCAAGTTCGGTAGGGACAGGACGTGCGATGGACGAACGCACGACTTGGAAGGCAAATGTATGCGATGTCTGCTGAATGCAGTGGCCTGATAGTCTTCCATATAAGAAGAACAGACACGACAGCGACGACGCATTCAGCCGAGCTGTAGTCACAACAAAATCTGGCCAAGGAATGCAAGATCCCAAAGTCAACCCGGAGCTGTGGTTAGCACTCAAAATCCTCAAAAAAGGCGGATCCGCTATCTCCGCTACCTTTGTATTGTTATCATCAGCTATGTTAGTCTAAAAATGCTATAAGGCCATTGAGAGACCTCCTTAGGAATCGTTACACCTCGGAGTTTCTTGTTTGAAAATGTGGGAACCATTGCATTTTTAAGGTCTGTATCCTAGGGGTGTCCAAAAAATTGCTCGAACGCTTGCAAAATGTCGTCAAAGAATAATTCGTCATTCAACTCTCAGTGGTGGTCGGTCTCGATGCCGGTGTAGCGACCCACGGCTAGCTCGCCGAGGAACAGACCGGTGAGTACTGACATGAAGTAGCCGACATTCAGCGTCATGACCGCCAACATGCTGCACATCGTTAGTATCTAACTTGGGAACTCAGCAAAAAGTGGCGAAAACTTACAGCAAGTATCCCACACCAGCCTGAACAGTGTATATGCACGCTCTGGGCAAATCGGTGCTAAACCTCCAAGGTGTGATGTTGATGCCTGCGTGTGCGGGTGTCCTGATCACCTTGACCCTCTCGTCCAGACCACGAACAGTCAAAGTCGCCTCGTCGTTCTTCCCCTCCGCTGGCACCGCTTGCCTTTCCCTGTCCGCCGGATTGTCGCCCGCTACGGTGATGTAGCGTCGGTTGATTGCGAGGTCCCGCCATTTGGTTTCCAAGACGCTGCGGTATGCGACGAGCATGCGACTGATGATGGCGAGGACGATGAGGAAAATGCAAGTGCCGGCGTAGCCACCGGTGGTTGAGGGTGTCCATTGGGTGGAGAAGAGAGGTGTGCTGTGGTCGTTGGTGAAGGCCATTGGCATGGAGTGGCCCATGGAGGAAGAGGAGTCTCCGCTCATGTCCATGCTGGACATGTCGTGGTCCATTGTTGGGGTGTTCTTTGTTCGATTGGGTGGAGATTATTATAGTGTGAAGATATGGCCGGGTCGGATGGAGCTGTGTTTGGAAGATGTGTTCAAGTGCTCAATTGATGGTGGTTCGGGTAATGGCGCGGTATGAGAGCCGTCGGTGCAACGGTTGTGAAGACAGGCGGGATGGCGTGGGAGATGGAGCAGGCGCAGAGAGAGGTGTCTTGATAATAAGAAGGAATGGGCAGATGTGGGGGAATGAGAGAGTTTCTTACCTATACCTTTACTACTTGTCCGTTTCGTCGCCGGGCCTCTCTGTCTGCCCTGCCCAGCATCATCAAGGTGGAGTATACTGAGTTGCATTTGAGCAAGTTTCCCTCTTAGCGTGCTTGGAATGAGGCTGATCTCACCCGAGACGAAGGGTCTAGAGTCCAGGCACGTGATCTTCGGTCGGCTTCAAGTTTCATCGATTTGTTGGATAAGCGATAGATGGGAAAGTTTAGGGCAGAGAGCTTTGCTTGGTCCTTTTACACGCCTGCACGTCTGAGCTTTGGTTGCACAACGTCGAGAGACCTATCGATTGTCACACATTAATTGTTGTTATGAGTTGTAGACCGTCGCGCCGTCTCTCCTTCAACCATGACTGATTCAAGCAACTCCCAACACCATCAACATGACTTGGTGAACACCCTTTTGGCTATGTTTTGTCTTTGGCTCGTGCCCAGGCTCACTCGGCAGTCTAGCGGATGCCGGATGCCACTTGTTGTATCGTTTCGCAATTGTATACGATCAGTTGCCGATATTCGCGACGCGACGCGATGCCAAATCTCCAAGACTCATTCCTCGGCCGGCCGTTCGCGATTTGCACTAGTTACCATTGTACTCGCTTCGTCGCGCAGGAATAGTCAAGATGTTGGAGGTTTGTTCTCTTGCACCTCAAGAGCGAGGACTCCCACTGGATCTAGCCATGAAGACTGAATGATCGTCGCTAAAGATGAGTACCTCTTAGACGTGCCGGATGTGTCTCTCAACGCTGTTCACGGAGCTCCCATGCTACGGAAGGGTAGGAGGTAGCCTCGGCTCGCCGCACGGGCCTCACAACGCGCTGTCGCGGCGACAAGAATATCATCGATACCTTAGCTTAACAAACAGGGCGTGAGACGGCAAATCCAGCACACACTTCCACCTCGCATTTGTCGCGCATTCAGCATCGCTCCTAGCGGAATACACACGCCTGGAGGCCTTCTGGGATTTAGTATTTCTCATTCGCAATTGCGCAAATCCGCCTGTTTGGACGCGATCGAGGCCACAACACTGCTTGTCGCGCCTTGATTTCACTGCCTTGCGCCCACTTTCTGGAACAATTTCATACTTTGCGCATCGCAGCAGGAGCTGTATCAGGCGAAAATGCGCAACAAAACTGCTGCAGTAAAGTCCGAAGCGAAGCCCTCGAGCAAACGCGCCAGCAAACAGAAGCAACTTCCCAACGGAGGGGCTACACCAAAAACACCCACCCTATTCAACGCATCATCCAAAACTCCCGATCACAGCGCACTGAAATCGCCAACCGCGCAGCCAGCAGAACTTTCAGAGAGCGACCGCCAGCGATTGCGACAATGGCTGGATCTTACTGATCGGCCGTTCGCTGTGCAAACAATCCCTGCGTCGCGGAAGAGGAAGAGAGGCGCAAACCAGTTGCAGATTCAGGATGATATTTTTGAGGATAGGCTTTCAGTGCAATACGAGGTCAAACCGAGGGATAAATGGGAGAGTCTACGGCGGTACAAGAAATTCACGGGTAAGAGGATACGCGATAGGATAAAGTTATACGAAGTGGCTGACAGGAGGCACAGTTGGCTCAGAAAGCATCGCAACGGGAGAATGCATACTTGTCAAGCACGACGAAAGCGACGATCCGAGAGTAGACCTCAATTCTCAGTGGAAAGCGAAAGTCTTGGAAGTTCGCGCATTGGACCAAGAGCATGTTTACATTCGTCTAAGTTGGCTGAACCGGCCAGAGGATCTGGACGCTGGGCGGAAGGATTATCACGGCAAAAATGAGCTTATTCCAACGAACCAGATGGACGTTATCGATGCCATGGCTGTCAACGGCGCATTAAGGGTGAAGCACTGGGACGAGATGGCCGACGATGATGAGTCGAGCGTGCCCGAGGAAGATGAGTTCTTCTGGAGACAGACTTACGATTTTACTAATACCAAGACTTTCTCGGTAAGGCAACATTGAGCATCACGAACATGGAGGGGTTTGCTAACAGCTTCCCAGGCCTTGCGAACAATATGCATCGACAAAGCCCCCCATAACCCAGACGAGTTAATCATACAGTGTTCCAACGGAGAATGCCGTAAATGGATGCATGTACGCTGCATAGCAGAAACAGCACTTGAACGCGCAAGTAAGTGAATGTCCACTCATCACCAAACCACATCTCCCTCCTGACCAACCCCACAGTCGAAGAAGCATCCGGACCCAAACGATCCTCGAAATCACAACGGCAACACAACCAACTCAAAAACCCAGCCAACAACCCCAATCTAACCGCCGTAGCGGACGCGAGCAGAAGCCTAACGACCGCAGAAGTCTTCCTCAAAGGCTTCCCGGACAGACCCAAAGTCGAGGCTGCCGAGGAAGACGAGATCGTCATCACAACGGAGAGGGGAGAGCAGTACTCCGAGGAGTTGTGCTGTCTCTTTTGCGGAGCACAAGTCGATTAGGAGGTAGAGCGAGTGGAGCGGAAGAAATACCGCATGATGATACCATTATTGAGAATCAGAAGAGATGCAGAGTTTCCCATTCAACTTAGCGGTGTGTGTTTTCGTGTGTGTAAGAATTTAGGAAACCATCGCAAATCAACACGGGGCTCGACTCCGTGAAGTTGATGAGATGAAACCGATGATATTAAATTCCCACTTTCGAAGAAAACGCTCTGGTGAGTGACGGCACTAGCGCAGGAGCGCTGTTCGGCTCTCTTCACACTTGCAGTGACAGCTTGGACGCTTTTCGTCGTCTTGTCATCCATGGATGTCATAAGGTGTGATGTGGGGACTTTCTGATCTCCCCTTCCACGGCCGCGCCGTAAGCCTCTTGACTACATTTCCCGAAAAGCAGCTTAGGAGAAAGCCACCGTCACCGCGAAGCAGTCTGCAGATGATTCTTGTGCTCAGTGGTTCGGTAGCGGAGATCTCCGACCAGGTACAGGGGCTCACGTACGGTGTGGGTCCCGGGCCGACCTGGGTTTACTTTCTAGTCGACTCTTAGCTTGGGAGACGTTCAAGGGTTTGATATAGTGATGTTCGTTTGCTAATTATTATTGACTCGAGGGGGTTGTGAGTGGGAGAAGAAGGAGCTGCTGCTGCGTATGGAGAACATGCATGTCGGCGCTATTTTGTTTGGCACACTACTGCCTTACCTTACTCATGCGGGCTGGCGAGATAAGTGAGGTATATGGTGGTGAGTACTATTACGCATGGCATCACTATCACGGCTACCTGGTAAAGCAGCTCGCAGCAGCAGCAGCAGCAGCAGCAGCAGCAGTACCTCCTAGCAGCAGCGGCAGGAGGAATTTTGGGCCTAATCATGCACTCCACTCCACTTCACTGCCGAACCCCATACCTTATGCGGGCTTCAGGAGGGATTGCGAGCGTGTCCAAGCTAGGAGAGGCAAGTCGAAGGCCCGCCCCGTTTTGTTGTTCGTTCGTTCGTTCGGTCTGTCTGTAGGAGGTAGTAGTCATCAGATGGCTTCTTCTTCTTGCCCGCATCTCAACCGCGGCGGTCGGAGTAATTCTTCTCAACTCCCACGGAGACAATCTCCAGCCTTGGGCACTAGGTGAAGAAAGCGTCAACGTTCTGGCGATGCGCGTCAGTTCGAACTTGTGCCGATACACCATCTCACCCACCATCCACCAGTTCATCACAGTCCACTAACTGTTGGAGCCGCGGCTCTGGCGTCAACCTGCATGGCGATTGGCATAAGATGTGCGCGATTCATGCGGGCCTCCAACCAGAATCCATGACAAGCGCCTAGTATACTTCTGTACTTATTACTGCAGATAATTGTTCATCTAGTAAGTTCCATTATTATATGCATGCATACACCAGAAAACATCTCGCGAAAAGACCCCGAATGGACCCTTGTCAATCTCCCCCCATCACTAAGATACAGCTCCACTACTGCCTGCCCTGCTGATGCTCTCTCTCTCTCTCATGCTTCCGCCGTCCTTCTGGACCTGCGCTGCGCTGTGCGTGTGTCTGAGTGCCCACCCTTCCACTCTCCCACCCCGGCCATTATCCTCCCCCTCATCTCGCATCATCATCGTTCTCTCTTCCCTGCCCTAGACACCGCAAGAAAGCCGAGCTTACCCAATCACGCTGGCGCCCTATCCGCCATTCCTGCTAAAACTTACCCGCCGTGTAGCAAGCGCGCGCACACCGGCTGGCTGGCTCGTGACATTGACTCGTGTGTGCACCCAAAAGGATCCAAACTAGATTATTACCGCGAGGCGACCTCTTGATCCTTTTTGCCTTCTCTCCCAATCCAGTCCCTACCGTTTTCCATTCTCTGTTTCAAATCACTCCTTCCCTGCTCGAACGCCCATCCGCCCCAGCGCCCTTGGCCTGCTGTTGTTTCGACTTGGGAGACTCTCGAACCTTTCAATCTCACATCCGCCTACCCTTACCTGGCTGGCCTTCTGTGTCGCGCATACCCTTGCGAATCTCTGGCTTTGCCTTCTTGAAACGGCCCGGACCACAAAAGAACCTCAGAGACTCCCCCTCCCCCTAGGCCGGGCACGATGGGCGATTCCGCTGGCCCCGCGAACCCCACCAAGCCTGCGGTTTTGATCATTGGTGGTTTAGGTATGTGGTTCTTCACCTTAGGGCAGGGAGTTTATGTCGCATGTCTTATATGACCGTCCCATAACGCAGGCATTGGATGTATCTAGACTCGAGGATTGAGCAGAAAACTAACGCTCATTGCGCCTTCCAGGATACATTGGCCGCTTCCTCGCGCACCACATTCACAGCAACGACCTCGCTTCCACCCTCCGAATAGTCGACAAACAACTCCCTCAACTCGCCTCGCTCGCGCCAGAGCACGAAGCCGCTTGCTCGCAAGAGAACTTCGTCCAAGCAGACGCCTCGCGCGAGCAGTCACAAGCGCGCATCTTCGACCTCCCTGACGGCCCCGACGGCTCCAAGCGCGAGTTCGACTATGTCTTCAACTGCGGCGGCGAGACGCGCTTCTCGCAAGAAGACGAAGTGTACAAACTGCGCAGCCTCGGGCTGAGCGTCACAGTGGGCAAGGAAGCAGCCAAGCGCGGCGTCAAAGCCTTCATCGAAATGAGCTCCGGCACCGTCTACAACTCCAACAGCAAGCCGCGCAAAGAGTCCGACAAGACCGACAAACCCCACACAAAGCAATCCAAATGGAAGCTCGCGGCGGAAGAAGAGCTGTCCAAAATCCCCAACCTCCGCCTCTGCGTCCTGCGCCTCCCCCACGTCTACGGGCCCTACGCAGGCCGCTGGCTCGGCACCCAACTCGCCATGGCGCGGCTGTACCAGGAGCGCAGCAAGGAAAAGCCAGAGACAATGAAATACCTCTGGAGTAGCGACATGCGCACCAACACGCTGCACGTCGAAGACGCCGCGCTGGCAGCCTGGCAAGCGGCCGACTGGACTTCCACGAACGACAAAATCCCCGGCGCCAGCGAACCCTACCTCGTTTTCAACGTCGTCGACAAAGGAAACACGTCCCAAGGCACCATGGCAGCGATCGTCAAGGAGGTTTTTGGAATCGAGACGGGGTTTCAGAATACGCTTGTGAACGCTTTTGCGAAATTGAACTTGGAGCATGTCGTCGATGATGTCAACGATGATACCCTTGACGATTGGGCGGATTTGCAGGAAGACGCGGGGATCAAGGAGAACGGAGGCCCGCTGAGCCCGTTTATGGAGAAGGAGCTGTTGAGGGATGCGGATTTGTGTCTTGACGGGGGCAGGTTTGAAGGGGTTGTTGGGTTCAAGTGCGTATTTGTTTTTCTCCTTCTTTTCTTCTGGAGTGGGGATTCTGTTGCGAGAGGCCCTTGCTGACTTTTTTTGATCTCACAGGCCCAAACACGAGCGAATAACGAAGCAGGAAGTCGAGGATGTCATTGAGAGTTATAGGCGCATGAAGTGGTGGCCTTGATGATCATCATCATCATCACGAGGCCGGTGCGTGCGTGCGAACAAGAAGACGGGAGCATACGTTTGGAAGAGCATTGGGGAACATCGCGTGCATGCAAGCAAGCATACAGAAGCATTTTTTTCGCATTTCGTGTATAAGGTGGTTTTTTTCTTTTCTTGGGGATGGAAGGTGAAGTTGAAGTCGAGGGAAAGGGGATTGGCAGGCATGTGGCATGCATTTTTTCTTTTTCTTTTTCATTGGCCTGCATTTTTCACTTATTGGCGAAAATCATTTCATGGGAACGACTTGAAACGGCCGGGAGTTTGTGGGTGGTTTTTTTTCTTTCTTTTCTTTTTTACCCCCTTTTTGAAGGTTCGTTTTTACTTCGACTCGATTTCTGTGTAAATATTTTGCATTATCTAGGTAGATTTTTATTAAGAGATAAAACATGGTTCTTCTTTTTTTACTGAGTTGTTTGTTTCGTTGCGGTATTTGAGATTGTGTACTGTACACGGTTCGAGAAGAAAGTGAGAAATGCAAATAAAAACCAGTCCTCAATTGACAACAATGAATGCCATTGTATGGTTACGAAAAGAGCTAACGTTAGGGGTATCGATGCTGAACAAGAAAAACAAGACCGACGACGACGACGGTGCGTAGAAAACCAAAAATCTCACCAGAACTCATCAGATTAAGCCTCACCTCACTCGGCCAGCAGCCTTCAAAGCCAAAGTCTTCCTAGCGAGAGCCGCGAAATCCATCTTCGCATGGTCGTCGGGCATGTGCTCACCCGATGCGATGCAGTGCACTTTCATCTTCGGGTGGTATTCTAGGCCGCTGAGGAGTTTGGGCGTGATGAGGAAGTATTGACTTCCGCCGCCGCCGCCGCCTTCGCGTGCTGAGGCGCAGGCGATGTTGACTAGGCGGGAGTGGACGAGGCTGGTGTGGTGTTAGCTTGGTTGGTTTGGAAGTATCCTTTGGTAGTAGTGACGTACCGTTCGTTGCGAGGATCCATGCCCTGGTTGATCTCGTCGACCAGTCTGAAAGGCGCGCGGGCTAAGCTCTGCAAGGCCATGAGGTAGAAGATGGTAGAGACGGCGCGCTCGCCTCCGGATTGGCGGTGCGAGTCGAGGACAGAAAGAGGCTCGCTCTCACTGTGAAAAGATGTCAGTCGGGCGATCACCTTGTAACAAAGCATCGAAGAACTTACCGGAACTTGACTCTAATTTGAATCGCCCACTGCTCGAAATCCTCATCTTTGTGCACACCGACTTCGCCGGCACATTGGATCTTGGCGAAGTTGTCGGCGAAAGCCTCGCTGATCTTGCCAACGAGTGAGTCGAGCTCAGGTTCCCACTGTCCTTTGATCTCTTCGATAGATTGCTGCAATTCTTGCAGTGAGTTCTCGACATTGGCGAGCTTCCCACGACTTCTCTCAATGTTCCTCGCGCGGTCTTCGTATTCTGCAATGATGGTCGCATTGCCTCCTGTGGTCATCTCCAGCCTGGCTTGCGTCGATTGGATGGTGGTGTCTAGTTCGTCAGGGTCCATTTGTTGAACCTCTTCCATCACCTCCTGCTCACGATCTGTCAAGTCACGACCACTTGTCGCCGCGATGCACAATTCTTGTAGACGTTTGCCCTCAGCAAGGAACTGAGCTGCTTCCCTCGTACGTTCGTCGAAGGCCGCTTTGACTTCAGCAAGCTGTGCTTCCTCTTCCACGTGGCGTGCCCTCAGTTGTGCCAGATCGGAGTCGGCCTCGATTTTCATGATCTCGGCCTCAAAGAGCTTGACGTAGGTCCCTCGTAGAGCCTCCACGGAGTTGCCATAGTCCAAAGCCAACTGACCCTTTTCTAGGGCCAGCTTATCTCCTCTAGCCACGATCTCTTGCTGACTGTCCCTGTGCTGGCGAATTTGTGTCTGTGCAGCATCTAGCCTTCGCTGAGCGGCATCGAGCTTCAGTGGCAAGCCCTGGAACTGAGCATACTCGCTCTGCTTCTGGCCTTTCTCCTGTTCGAGAGTTCTCTTCCTGTCTACAAGCTCCTGTCGATTCTGCGCGTGCGCTTTCTCTTCATCTCTCATGCTTGTGATCTGTTCTTTGATCTCCTCCATGTCATGCTCGGCTTCTCTGATCCTGCGCGTGAGATCTTCCTCCGCACGATGATCAACAGGGGCGTTGGTGAAGAATCTAGCTGGGCGGAGAGCAACGACGCGGGTGGATGTGGCGTGATCACCATACTCTCTACGTCGGGTCACTTGGTAACTCTGCGTGTTCGTCACCCAAGAGCTAATCGGGCTCTTCGACAAGTTGTCGTGCTGATCAACTGGAACGTCGCCGGAAGTGTATGCAGTGTTGTGGATGTTCCTGTTATCGCAAAGCATGGCAAGCACTTCGTCCGGGCCATCGATAAGATCGAGAACCCATCCCTCGAGCCCATAAGAAGTCAATTCTTCAGTAGAACAAGGATGCCTAAAAGCAGCCAGTCCTACGGATGGAGCTGAGCGAATGTTCACATCGGTGAGCCTCATAGTGGTGTATAGTTGCCTCTGCAGAACATCGAAGTCTTCCTTGCAAGTCACCGTGAAAGCCAGAAGCTCAGACTGTGTGATCATTGTCTCAGCGGCAGAAGCCAGCTTTGGGTCTTTGATTGAGCATTCCAAGATCGCAGGTCCAAAGACATTACCTTGAAACTGATCCTTGTTGGCTTGGATCCAGTCCCAAGCTTTCGCTGCATCGCCATTACGTGAAGCATTGCGCAGCTTGTTCGCTTGCTGTCCAGCTTGTGACTGAAGGTGGGTCATGTCTTGATTGGCGCGATCAACAATCGTCTTGCGCTGTCGGCCTTGCTGGTTGAGTGTAGCGATCTGGTCCCTCAGTTCATTGACCTTCTCGTCAATTTCGCGGATCTGTCGGCTGTGATTTCTTAACTCCTCGTTCATTGCAGCAGTGTCTACGGGCGCTGGCGCGTTATCCATCGCCGTTTTGATGGACGTAATATTGCGGTTGAGTTCTGGAAGTTTCTGCTTCGTTTGCTTGATGCTGTTATTACCGGCTTCGAGCTCGCCAATGATTCCCTCCAGATTGGTCGCGGTCTGTTCAAAGTTGTTGCGAATGTCGCCCGTCGAGCGTTCCATACGATTGACAATGCCTTGCTTCTGTTTGACGTTTTTCGCCATTGACTCCACGTACGCTTCCTTTGAATGCACAGCCTGGAGATTGGGTGCCATCTGACGATCAAGCCGCTTGAAGTCGCGCTCCGCCTCTTTCTTACGCTCTTTCGCCTCTGAGTACTGCTGCTTCGCGACTTTGTACTCAGGGAAGGGTCGGAACTTTTCGTACGCCGTCAAGCGCTCCTGCAAATCTGATCGTTCACGAAGACGCTCAACATCGGCCTGCTGCATGCGTTGGCGGTTCTCCAGACGTCCCAAGTCCTCGGTCAAACGATGCCGTTCGTCCTCCTTCAGTTTCTGCTCTTTGCGCATTTCCTTGAGCTCTTGGTGCCATTCCGTCATTTGCTCCGGAGCAGCCGCACGCTGGGTCTGTGCAAGCAACTCAACAGGCGACAGAGCCGCAAACTCCACAACGCGGTCCTGAGGAAGGAACTGACACAGGTTGTCGACCTGGATGGAGAAGCTCCGAGCGAGATCCATTACACGCTTCTTGTTCTCCTTCTTCCCATCAATAGAGTATTCCACCTTGTTTCCCTCTCTTGAGATCTTGGTGGTGATCACGGGATTCTTGCGCTGCCTTGCTGGGTCCGCCGCCAATTCGATCTCGATGGTCGCTCGTTTGGCACCGTGCTTGACAAACTCGCTGATATCCTTCGCTCGTCCAAGATGTTTCGTCTCCCATCCGAGACCCAGGCAGATTGCGCAGACGAGTGTGCTCTTTCCTGTTCCGTTCGGTCCGATGATCATGTTCAGATTGGGTCCAAGAGCGAATTCGGCGTCGGTGTAGGTGACAAAATCGATCATGCGAACCCTGACAAGAGAGCCCGGTTGGTAAGGCTGGGTCGCATTTGCATTCGTGCTGGCATTTTTGCCGTTTGGGCTGCGACGGTAGCTGTTTGGAAGAACCGGGCGCTCTGACTGTGGTGTTGATTAGCATGCGCTCACTTATCCTCTATCACGAATGAATGGAAACAGCCTACCTCTGAACCAGGAGTCGTCTCTCTATCGTCATCATCCTCCTCTCGTACATCATTCGTGCGGGAGCGTTTGTTCGTGTTACGCTGCTGAGGGGTCTCACCGTCCTCAGAGACGTCCTCGTCCTCCTCTTCATCATAATCTCGCCGTCCCCTCCGAGCCGGAGTCACGCGAGAAGACATTGCGAAAAGGCGTTGGTGCGTTGATCAGCCTGCCCGCAATAGTGGCATGCCGTGAAGTTGGGTTACTTAATCGCGAGACGCGAAAGAGGGTGCAAGCGCGTGTGCACGGACGTAATCTGGTTAACGATAAAGTGACTTTCGCCCTCTTCACGTTTCATATGACATAAGTATCGGGCCTGGACGTATCGGAAATGGAGCTCGACCAAGGACTGATGAGATGCTCTGCCATCTTACAAATTCATTCGTGAGCATAGAGCCGCTCCTCGTTCTATAATGCAAATAAAAGCATGTACCGAAACAACGCAACACAAGTACAAAAGACGCCCAAGTGAAGTAAACATTGGTGAATATCGCTTTACATTTTTTTGATGGTTATGTGCGGTATAATACACTTCTCCATTCTCCCGACCACAAAACAATTTCTGTAGGTCTCAAAAAACACATCATCCCATCTATTTCTTCTCCTTAGGAGCGACCATGAGCTCGGGACGAACGACGCTGTCGAACTCCTCGGAGGTCAAGGCCTTGAGCTCCATGGCGCTCTCCTTGAGAGTGAGGCCCTTCTTGTGAGCGTTCTTGGCGACCTTGCTGGCCATGTCGTAGCCAATGAGGGGGTTCAGGCAAGTGACCAGCATGAGAGACTCGTTGAGGAGGGCGTTGATGCGGGTCTCGTCGGCCTCGAGGCCCTCGACCAAGTGGGTGCGGAAGCTGGTCATGCCGTCGGCGAGCAGGCGGGAAGAGTGGAGGAGGTTGGAGATCATAACGGGCTTGAAGACGTTGAGCTCGAAGTTACCCTGGGAGCCGGCGAAGGTGACAGCGGCGTTGTTGCCGAAGACCTGGGCGCAAAGCATGGTCAGGGACTCGCACTGAGTCGGGTTGACCTTGCCGGGCATGATGGAGCTACCGGGCTCGTTCTCGGGGAGCTTGAGCTCGGCAAGACCGCAACGGGGACCAGAGCCGAGGAAACGGATGTCCTGGGCGATCTTGAAGAGAGAGGTGGCGAGGACGTTGAGCTGACCGTGAGCCTCGACAATGGCGTCGTGGGCGGCAAGAGCCTCAAACTTGTTGGGGGCGGTGATGAACTGGGTGCCGGTCATCTTGGTGACCTCCTCAGCGATGCCCTCGGCGAAACCCTTGAAGCTGTTCAGGCCAGTGCCGACGGCGGTACCACCCTGGGCCAGCATACGCAGGCGGGGGAGAGCAGACTCAACGCGCTCAATGCCGTACTCGAGCTGGGTGACGTAGCCGGAGAACTCCTGGCCAAGAGTCAAGGGAGTGGCATCCTGCAAGTGGGTGCGGCCAATCTTGATGATCTTCTCGAACTGCTCGCTCTTGGCCTTGAGGGCATCCTTGAGGGCCTTCAGGGAGGGCAGGAGAGACTGCTCGAGGTCCAGAACAGCGGCAATGTGCATGACCGTAGGGAAGGTGTCGTTGGACGAGGCGCCCATGTTGACGTGGTCGTTGGGGTGGACGGGCTTCTTGCTGCCCATGGTGCCGCCGAGGATCTCGATGGCACGGTTGGAGATGACCTCGTTGGCGTTCATGTTGGACTGGGTGCCGGAGCCGGTCTGCCAGACGACCAGAGGGAAGTGATCAACCAGCTTGAGAGAGGCGACCTCCTCAGCGGCCTGGACAATAGCGTTACCAAGCTTGGGGTCTAGTATTCCATGCTCGTCAGTGTCTTGTCCTCTCTCTTTCAAATAACCGGTATATCCAGCCTACCAAGTCCATAGTTCATGTTAACCTTTGCGGCCGCGCCCTTAAGGATACCAAAGGCCTTGATAATTGGGGGCTGCATGCGATCCTGCGGTTGGTTGATTTTGAAGTTACCCAGAGAGCGCTCAGTCTGGGCTCCCCAGTACTTGTCGGCTTCGACTTGAAGCTCGCCAAAGGCGTCGGTCTCGGCTCTAGTGTTGGCGGACATCTTGGTGGTGTTGGTGAAGAGACGGGCGGAGAAGGTGTTGACGGTGGTCGGTTTAGAAAGGATAGCTGGGGATGTGCAGAGAGTCGGTCTCAAAGGCAGCCGAGTAGCATAGCTCCGAGCTGCGGGGATGGTGGCAGCCTTTGTGCTGACAGCAGAGAGGGTGGAGCGCGCGCGACAAATCATCTTGATCCTTAGCGGTGGTCTGAAAATGGGGCGAGGAATGGAAGATAACTTCCAATGTTCCAATGGCTCTAGGAAACCAAAGGGAAGCCCCGGTATGCGGCGTTCGGGCGGCGGGATCTATCGGGGGCCAAACTGCTCGAGCTGCTCTTGGGGTCCATCCATTGCCGCAACGGCTGGCTGGCTTCCACCACTCCGAAGTCGCGTGAAGAGCTCCACCAACATTCTTGAGACGAGTTGAATGCCCAGGCACTAAGATGTATGCCAATTGGCATCCCCTCACACCGATGCGCTCCGTCGAAGGGTGAGGTAAAGAACCAAGCATCGGGATGTATAGGAAGCGCGGTAGGAGGTATCAGGTGTTGCACGACTCATTTAGCTACGCCGACTTTGTTTGAGATTGCCCTGTGGTGGTTTGACGTTCACGGAAGAAACATGGAATCATCGAACTAGCTCTACACTAACATTACAAAATAGCGACTAAAGCCGCGATACCAATCGCACCAACAGCCAATCAGTATTGACAGCGCATCAGTCAATATGCCTTTCCGTTAACAACAAGCCACGTGACAGCAGAGCAAGTGGTCATTAACGAGGCATCACTTTCTAGCCTGCCGACTCATTACTCGTTCATCAACCTAACAATAACATCAGATCATCCCCAGCGATTTACCACACCTGCTCGCCGCCACCCTCGCGATCAAAAACCATCCCGGACATCCATATTAAGACACGAGCCTGAAGATGTCGCGCAACAGTGACAGCGTGCCGCGCTTGGGTCTCGAGCCCATCACAGACGGCGAACTCGATAAAGTTCTCAGCTCGAAGACAACACTGAAAGACACACGCCGCATTCTCAACACCACACACGCGACCTACCACAAGCGCCTTATGCCTTTTATCCAAGACCTCTCCCTCTAGGATAGCAATAGCGTTTGGGAGGAAGACATGGTTAACCCGAAGTCAAAGAAAGGCCATCCCTTCAAGAAAGTTGATTAGCCTCTTAAGCTTTTCTAGATGTCTGCTAGCATTTACACCGACGACGCCTATATGCGCAACTACAAAAAGGCATAAGAATAATTTCCGGACTTCTTTAGCGACGTTAGTGACAGAACTATAGTGAAGAGCCATTTCGAGGGCGAGGAAAATAGGGATATCATTCGCCTTAGTGATCGCGATCGCTCTCGCTTCTACCTACGGTGGTTATACTTCGAGGCGGCCTCCATTCGCGAAGACGAAGACCGTTATGACAATAGGTAGCGTAAGGCCAATATCCGTGTGCAAGACTACAGTCCTAAAAAAGTGGACAAACGCCCGAACGTAAGGCCCACTAGGCATTCCTCTACCGCAGCTATCTAACCATCTTCCAAATAGAGAACGGAGGGAAGAAGGACAAGCTTTTCATCTGCTTTGGGGATTTTGCCGACACAGAAGTCAAGAAGAAGGCCAATGCCGACCTCAAGCCGAATGACTTCATTACCGACAAGCTGCTCTAGATTGTCAGAGATGGTGGACTTAACATAACCAAGGCCGTAATCGAATTTGACCAAGAAGTTTAAGGAAGAGGCGATGGTCGCGAGTAATTGGGACTTCGAGATGGAATTCAAACGGGGTTAGACTCGGTAGAGGCTACCAGTCGCTTCAAGGTTGTGTTTCTATGGTCCGGAGTTTTTTTTTTTCTTGTTTATTTGCCTTTTTTCTTCTACGTATACAAGTTGACTCGAACGACCTATTCTTGTGCAAGCCGCGTTTCTCGAGTGTATTTCTCAGATCACTCTTCTTGCTTTCTTTCTTCTACGTATATAAGTCATCATGTATTACCCATTCTCATGCGGGCTGCATTGGCTGAAAGTACACATTGAGACTATGCTTTCTTTCGCCGCCGTGGGTATGTTCGTATCGATCTAAACAACGATGCTGCATTCCCGACTGGACATCTTTCTTGGAGCCCATCAGAATTTGAAAATAACCGAAAAGTCATAACTAAGCGGTCACGATGTTTGCTCAGTTGAGTAAAGGTGATTATTATTATTTTCAAGACGCATTCGTCCGCCCTAACCCTAACCCTTAACTACGAAACAGTCCTCTAAATTTGTCCACGGCATTTGCACCAATAGGCTTGGCTCGAGCTGAGTAGCTCCCGTGTGGACCATACGTCTATATATACCAGACTCATGCTAAGCCGTTTCATACATTGACCCATCCCCGACACACTTTGTCAGACCATCCCCCGAGTTCACTGAACATTTCCTCTGTCCGACGATAGTCCGTGTCATGTTCGCCCTAGACTCGAACAAATGGGTTCGGTCAAGTGCACGCTCCGACACTTCACGTTCAGCTTTCGTTTGACTAGGACGTGCTGTTTCGCTAGGCAATCCTTCGCGCGCTGTCGCGCTGCTATATATATGAGAAATCATGAAAATGTTTGTGTTACTGTTCTTTTTGCTCGTGATATTTCTCACTTTCAGCATCTTTTCGCTATCACTCAAACCAAATACATATTGCAGCGTTGATCTTCAATACAACCACGACTCACCATGGCCCGCTTCGCTTTACTGGCTCTCGCCTTGACCGGCGTCAATGCATTCCTTCTGGACAAGAGAGACTCCGCAGACGACGCCATGACCTCTCTCCTAGATGCTTGCTATCCCATGAGCAACAGCACAGAGGATGACGGCGCTTACGACATGAATGCACCTTGCAACACTTACGCTGCTATCGTGTACAAATGCACATGGAACCCCGACGACGACAATTTGCTCGAGGACGAAGGGACATGGGATTTGCAGCCGCAATCAAGCGAAACGCAGCGCGACTGCATCTGCCAGTCGCAGCACGACGACCAGGTAGCCGGATGCATGGCGTGCATGAAGGCCCACGGCGGTCTGGAGGGCGAACACTGGTACGAAATGGATGTCATCGAACCTGCCATGAGCGATTACTGCAATGCAGAGGCGACACCGACAGAAGGCTACCTCGATATGGTCGAGACACTGCTGGCCTCCGAAACTCCCGCGACGTCGACTGAATCGTGGACTTTCTCGGATCCAATTGGCGCCGACGTGACTGCAGTGTCGGAGTACTACACTCCTTCGATTACTGGAAGTGCGGCGATCCCTGCTATGCCGACACCTGAGACCTCTGGAGGAAATGTCACTTACGCCAGCGTGAAGACTTCGGACGGGCAGATTGTGCCTACGGCGAGCGCGGACTCTGGTGCTATGCCTGCTGCAATGGGTGGTGTTGGTGCGATTGGTATTGCGGCTTTGGTTGCTGTTTTGTAATGTTAGTGTAGAACTAGTTTTGATGATTGTATACGGCTCTCCGTATTGAGAAATGCTTTTTCGTAAACGAAAGCGGAAGATAGCAGTGTACAAGACATGGGAGATAGCATGTTTCCAGTATGGGTCTCTCCGTAGTAAGCTAGCTTTTACCGTGTACGAAGGTCAAGTCATGGTTTTGGGCTTGTTGTCGTTGTTGCATAACATGCTCAAGCGTCTGGCGAAATGAGAACAAGATAAGTCAGGCACCACGACCGGTAATCATCTGGTATCTATTCCAACGCAATAGAGATATCTAGAGCATAGCAGCCACAGCTGCTAATCCCAATACGCCCACCCCAAACCGCGCCGTGGGTACCGAGCCCGCGTCCACAGTAGACGTCGATTTCTGTTGTCCCTTCTTATGCCCATGCGCCGTCGTACTGCCCACAGGTGTTGGAACTATCTGTCCATCCGAAGTGTACAGACTGGTATAAGAAGTAGCGTTGCCTTCCAAGAGAGCCACATAGCCGGCAGCGCTCAATGGCACAGAAGATGTGTAGGAAGCAAAAGCCGCAGTCGGCGAATCTGCCGACGCAGACATCGAAGAGCAGGCTGTTGGTTCCGCAAGACTCGTGTGTCCACTTTCAAGAGCAAGTCGCATGAAGTCGGCAAAGTTCAAGGTCGGCGTGCTGCTGGCGGCGCAGTATGCGCTTCTGGCATCGTCGTATGATTCTTCTTCCTCCCATCCGAAACCGATCCTACCGCCATTGGCTCTGTTGCATGCGGAGCAGCCTTTAATCATGTCGAAGATGTGTGTTTGACAGAGGCAGTCGCGCTGGGTGGTATTGGAAGCCAGAGGTGTTTTGCGAAACGGGAATTCGTAGTCCGGGAGAGAGGCATTGCTGGGTGATGCCTGATAGAGACATTGCATCTGGATACTGGCTTCTTGTCCGCAATGGGTGTCAAGACTGCGATGGCCTGTGGAGTTGAGTGGCTCGCATGCTTCGAGTAGATGTTCGTGGAGGTCCACGTCGTTCACTGGCGTGCATTTGGGAGATGGGGACGCTGAGGACAGCGTTGCTTGAATTGTAGCAAATGCCAATGGTAATATTGGAGAAAGCCGCATGTCAGCAACGAAGATATTCGAAGACAGAACTATGGAGGCGAAAGACGCTCCTTATCTGACGTGCTAGGTGTTGAGAATATGGGATTCATTTGATCGACATGGCCTTGAACGCACCCGCCCCTTGTTTGCTGTCTGCAAGGTATAGTTGTGTAGGCCGAAGATAAGACGGTTGCCACCATCGTTGACCAGAGATCCTTAGTATGCGCCGGCGTTGCTGAGACGTTATACCAGGCGAATGCAAGCCGCGGTGCATCTCGGTGAGACTCGCGTGACTGATTGGAATGCTATAGGAAACATTGAGGCGGCATGCTAATGGTGCGCGTACCTACTTGTATTTCTGATTTTCCAAACGAAATTGTTGTGATTGATGAAGGTATCTTCAGGAGTGGTGTGGTAACCTCCTAAAAGTCAGTGGACGACACAAAGGCAAGGTGATCATCGCACACTACTTCCTAGTGTGTTGCTTAGCTTGCTCAAAGCTGAGACCAATTTGTGACATCAATGTTCCACGCTGGTGTGGCCTTCGCTAAAAGTAGTCAAGAAGTCATGAAGATGAGCACGAGGTAATCTTGAAACGACTTCAATGCGAAAATGCTGAAATAGCTACGGACAATGGATTCAAAGCAATCTGAAAGCTCGTTGTGAAGCAAAGCGCAAAGCCACGAAGAATCCGACCGACTCAAGCGCGCCGATGTTGGGCACACGGGGCCGATTTCCAAACGGTCAAACTTCCATGCGGTAAGAAGCGGTCTGCAGAAACCTGCAGCAAGTCATACCAAACAAAAGCAAAGAACCATCAATCTCCAAACGAACAGGAACCGAGGCCAAAGTCTGTCGGTCTAGTCCAATGCGATTCCCTCCACCATCTTCAAATCCTCAGACCACTTCACGAACTTCTTGTCGCTCTCCAACAGTCTTTTGTTGATGTGCTGATACAGGACATACGCAAAGCACGAAGGGACGGCATCCCCAATCTGTTCCCTGATCGCCGTAATACCACCAGCGAACTGATGACTGAGTGGAAAAGTCTGCAACGCTGCCTGCTCGCGGAGTTCGAATGTGCGACTTCCACATGGGTGGAGGTTGCTTGTGCCACCGTTGCCCGTAATGCAGCCTTTCAGTGGTGCATTCGCGTCATATGGTCTCTCTTGCTTCACCTGACAATGGCGCATGATGTCGGGCACGTAGCCTTCATAGTTTTGGACCCTTCTAAGCACATCGCGAACGGTTACAAATGGCTTCTTTCCAGGCCCGAGCCCATGCGTTGGCTCTGGGAACGTTGGCAATGTTTCGCCCTCGCACGTAGCGATGATTATTAATCGCTTGCGAGGTTGAGGGTTGCCATACTCTGCGAGGTTGCAGACTCTCCATCTCGCATCGTAGCCAGCGCTTGTCAGCTCGTTGATGATGGCGTGAAAGAACGACCCATTGTTTCTTGTCACAATAGCCGGTGTCTGCTCAAAAGTAACGACTCGAGCCTTGCATCGCTCAAGTATCTTCTTGGTCGCAAGACCTGACGCAATGTTGTCAGGGTTTTGATTATGGTCTATATCATAGCGATTGAGGTACGAATGTGCTTTGCACGGATAAGAGATGTGCGCGGTATCCACTTGCACCCATTCTTTCCCCTGCTCACTCGCGAAGAAGGGCTGGATTTCTTGATTGATGACTCTGGTGCGGAAGTTAAGCCGCAACGTTTCGCAAGCGACCTTCGACTTGTCCAGTAGAAATTGCAGCTTCGATCCGGCCTGTTGCACACCGCTCGCCATACCACCAGGACCAGCGCAAATATCGGCATGGGTGCGTTTGAGCTCTGGTGAGGCTTCGCGTACAGATCTGCGAGGCAAAGAACTGTGGGCGCTAGTGTTGCGAGGCCCGTCACGACTCTCTTTCTTCGCATTGAAGTGCGCTTTAATAGAACTGTTATGCGGCGCCCGCTTGCTCGCCGGCGCTGAGAGTCTCCGGTGCTGTGGTCTGATGTTAGTACTGGAGCTGATATAGCTGAGGGATTCCTTCACCTCGCGTTGGAGGGACGTGGACTGCTCTTCAGCGTCGTCTGTAAGGTCTATTGTTTCACCGCGCGACACCGGGCGCACTGCTTGTAGAGGCGGGCTGTCTACCAGATTGACGAATGCCTTCTCTTTAGCCTGTAGCCGCGCAGCATGAGTTCGAATCAATTTCGAAGTCCGACCTTCCCCCAAGTATCTCCGAAGGAGTTCCTGATTTGAGGTGCGGGCGCCATCGTCGGCGTCCTCTTCATTGACTCTTCTAATACTCCCGCCCGTGCATCTCTTGCCATCCAGTTCTTCAACGACCTTCCACCGACAAGCAAGGCTTGAGTTCTCCCGAATGTGAGCCTTTTCTTCTTTTGAAAGGGTCTCTCCATTTCTCCCTTCGTACTGGTGACTATCCCGGAAGCTTGCAGATGGGAAGGGCTTATTGGTGATCACGATTTTCCGCACACGTCTGATATCCTCGAGTGAGACAGTGACGAGACAGTCGCTTAGCGCAGGGTTCGGGTTGCTTTTAGTGCTTTGGAGGACGAAGTGCAACTCGTTCAGTTTCGCCTCCAGCATTCCATCCGCTCCTCTCGCGCGACGCATGAGATTACCGACTACGGCAACCTTGCCAGTAATACGGTAACGGTAAATCGTTGTAATGCGCAGAAAATCGCCATTGTGGAGCTCAACCCTGGAGCCCGGTCGCAATGTTCCTGCTAAAATCGTGACTGGCTGAATCGCATAGCAGCCAGGAGGAGCATTGCTGTTGTCATGGAGGTCCAACGCTTCGACTTCACCGAGGTCGTCTGAATCTTCATTATCTGAGATCGCATGTTGGTTTTGGCGGGACAATGCTGGAATTGTCCGCTTTGACGAAGGCGCTCCTTCAGTATCCGAGAGCTTTCGCTTCATCATCGCACTCGTAGTAACAGTGGTCCAATGAAGCGGTGGATGGATGAAGTAGTTTGTGGTGAGTTTGCGAAAAAGCTGTGCGGTCGTGGGAATGAGTTCAAGGCTGCACTGCCAGCTTCATAATGAGCTCGAGTGCAGTACAAACGGAAAGAGCGAGGCGGAAGTGGCCGCCTGACCTTGCTGCCTTGCGCACGGTCCGCATTGCATGTGAATGCGTTTGTTCTGCAGCAATGCAAACGGTGGCAGGAACGCTGAGGGAAGGTGCGTTGAAGGCACTAAGACAAAAGTAACTGCAGAGGTCTGTTGTATAAGACAATAAGCTGGGAAATTTATACAAACCTTTCAGTGTCGTGAATCATAATGCTATGCATGCATGTGAAGGCTTCGGCGGGTAGGCTCACTACAGGAATCATGCAACTGCGTCACGCATGCAGTTGCGACACGTCTCGGATGCGCTGTTGTTCGAGCCGCTGGTGCGCAGAAGTGAAGGATACGATGGCGCCATCTTGCGGCTATTGCATGTATCACTTCTCACTGATACTGCTAAAAGCGCTTGATACCTCATTTTGCAGCTCTTGCTTCGCAGGAGATACGGGGACAGCAATAACGGCCAGAGAATACGAGGTAAATGGGAAATTTGATCAAAGTGAAAGAACATTATATTTCAAAATGCAAAGGGTAACGAAAGGCAAGTATGCGAGATCATAGCATGATAAAAATTGATTATTGTTGGCGAGAGCAGAAGTCGAGGATGAGGTGAGGTTCGGGCAAAGTTGCGAGCCCTTCCGGGATCGGCTGCCGATACCGCAGATAAGCCGATAAGCTTGAAAGTCTAATGAAAAACTCCAGTCGTCTTGGGATGGGGTGAACGATGGAGACGACCATCTTCCTCGTAAAGGCTTCTTCGCCGAAGGCTCGAACGGTCTCTTCCAAAACCACATCTTTCGTTGTTTCGTCTCCACATCCTCGAATATGTGCGGCATTATTGCAGTTATTTTGGCGGCGGCCGACCAGGACGCTGCCCCCGAGCTGCACCAGGGTATGTTGTAAGACTAATACATCATCCGAATACCTCCTAATCGTTTTTAGCCCTCTATTATCTTCAACACAGGGGCCAAGACGCCTGCGGTATTGCCACCTGCTCACGAGGTGGCAAGTTCTTCCAGTGCAAGGGAAACGGACTCGCAGCCAAGGTCTTCCACAATGGCGAGCGCGTGAGCGACCTCCCTGGCTACATGGGTCTTGGTCACCTCAGATACCCGACCGCCGGCAGCAGTGCGAATGCTGAGGCCCAGCCCTTTTACGTTAACTCTCCCTATGGCATCTGTTTCACTCACAACGGCAACCTCATCAATGCACCCGCACTCAAGCGTTATCTGGACCAGGAGGCGCATCGCCACATCAACACCGAGAGCGACAGCGAGCTCATGCTGAATTGCTTCGCCAACGAACTCAACGAGACTGGAAAGGCCCGCGTTAACTCCTCTGACTGCTTCTCTGCTCTTGAGCGTATGTACAAGAGATGCGAGGGTGGTTGGGCCTGTACCGCCATGCTGGCTGGCTTTGGCTTGATCGGCTTCAGAGACCCCTACGGTATCCGACCCATGGTTATTGGTGAGCGTGAGTCGTGTGATGTCGAGGGTGGCAAGGACTACATGATGGCTTCCGAGTCAGTCGCCCTCAGCCAGAACGGCTACGGCAACATCAAGGACATCCTCCCCGGTCAGGCTGTAATCATCGAGAAGGGCAAGGCCCCAGTCTACCAGCAAGTTGCTCCCCAGATGGGCTACGCACCCGATATCTTCGAGTACGTCTACTTCGCCCGCCCGGAGAGCATCATCGACGGAATCTCTGTCTACCGCAGCCGTCAACTCATGGGCTACCGTCTCGCCGAGACCATCAAGAACCAGCTCACCCCCGCCGAGATGAACGAGATCGACTGCGTCATCCCCATCCCCGAAACCTCCCTCGTTTCCGCCTACGCAGTATCAAAACACCTGAAGAAGCCCTACTGCCAAGGCTTCGTGAAGAACCGCTACATCTTCCGCACCTTCATCATGCCCACGCAGCGCGCCCGCCAACGCGGCGTGCGCGCCAAGCTCAACGCCATCCCCATCGAGTTCAAGGGCAAGAACGTCCTTCTCGTCGACGACAGCATCGTGCGCGGCACCACCTCGCGCGAGATTGTCAACATGGCGCGCGAAGCGGGCGCGAAGAAAGTCTACTTCTCCAGCTGCGCGCCGCCCATCACGCACACGCACATCTACGGCATCGATCTGGCCAGCCCGCACGAGCTGATCGCGCACGAGCGCGACAACGGCGCCATCGCAGAGGCCATCGGCGCCGACTCGGTCGTCTACCAGAGCCTGCAGGACCTCACCGAGTCATGTGCGCAGGACAGCCCGCGCGACCCGGCGACGCAGCAGTTCGAGATCGGCGTCTTCTGCGGCAAGTACGTCACCCCCGTCGGCGACGAGTACTTCCAGCACATGGAGCAGATGCGCGGCGAGGCCAAGAAGCTGAAAATCCTCGACAAGG
Organism: Cladosporium sp. MBC 237; assembly: GCA_030772445.1. Classification (NCBI taxonomy): domain Eukaryota; kingdom Fungi; phylum Ascomycota; class Dothideomycetes; order Cladosporiales; family Cladosporiaceae; genus Cladosporium; species Cladosporium sp. MBC 237. The sequence goes on from JAPHCH010000059.1 coordinate 56,632, forward strand.
CGCGCGAGGCCGTGCGCTTTGGTGTTGCTGGCGCGGAGCAGGTTCGCATGGCTGCCAATGGTGTCGATGTCACTGAGCATGGCGAGGTTGTCGCTGCTGAGGCTTCTCCGGTTAAGGGAACTCCCGTTAATGGAGTGAAGTCTGTCGGCTCGGCTACTGCTAGCAACCCTCCTAGGGACAGCCAGGATATTGCTCTGCACAACTTCAACGACTACGGTTCGGCTTAGAGGAGAGGAGAGGAGAGGCGAGGAAAGAGAGAATATGAAAAGAAGTGAAAATGAGACATGACGCGAGGATTCGCATCGGACTGAATGAAGAGGCTGATGAGGCTGGGGGCATTTTTTGGCGTTGGTTTTAAAAGATTGGTTGGTTGGTTGGAGACGTATTTTTTCTTTCTCTAGAGGACTTTATTTTTGGGAGGGGTTGTGCATACAACACGATGCGATTTCTATCGAGCATCGTCGGCAAAAGGAAATAAAGAAAAAGACGATATATATAACAAATGTTATGCGCTCCGTTCATTTCATTGTCCACAAAGCTGCGAGAGATCTGCTAAGCAAAGGTTGAATTCGTTCACAGGGCAAGATGAAGTCTTGGCCTGTCGTCTTGTAAATACATCTCAGGTCAGGACAACCACCAGCGAGACTGCTAGGAGGTGTATTCATTTGCTCACCGCTACCATCACTAACTTTACAGCAAGGTATGAAGTCCCACTTCAACAAGGCATCATGACCCTCAGCACACAGTACCACTCGAAAAAGAAAAACCTTCCACACCAAAAGCTCTCCCACGCATACATGCATGCATACAAAATCGATCTCGTGGGGCATCACCATCAAGATCCATTCCAGCCCATCAAAGCCCAACGAAAGAAGCATACTGTAATTCTTACTTCCCACGCAAACGCCACCGACGTCGCGACAAGCAACATGTGCCGTGCGCCGCCTGCGAAGCTGGCTCCGTGAGTGGGGAGGTGAAGGCTCGCAGGCTCGCGGCAATCCTCGATCTCCAAGGGCGATCATGGAAGATGGCGTTATCTTTGCGTGTGTCCAAAAGTACCTTGGAGGATAAGTAAGTTCTGAAGGTCCCGCTATTTGGGCACGAGGTCTGCTAGTCCGGTAGCCTCAAGGGAGCTTGATTATTTGAGCAAGCTAGTTCAAATGGTAGTGCATATTTCTAGCTGTGGTGAGAGCATATTCTTTGCTCTCTCCATCTTGCTACCTACCTCCATCCACGTGCTGTCATTGTGGTTTGGGTATGTTAGGGCTAGGGGTAAGGCAACGGAAGCCGGCAACGCGAGAGATTAGAAGGCGAGACATTTTTTGATTTCGCATTCGCTTGATGGAGATTAGGCATGCATGCAGCGATGCCGACGCATGCGTGTGATTCGAGACATGTCAACGGGGTTGCGTGGCAGAATGGTAAGGCAGGCGCTCGTGCTGTGAGGAAGAGAGCGCTCGAGCTCGAGCTCGCGAGCCATAGAGGGAGGGAGGGATGAGCTCTCTGCGCGGAGATGTCTGTGTGCATGGCAAGGCTCGGATGTCGGACTTGCAAGATGTCAAGCTCGAGCTAACAGTGATTTTATGCGGATGATCGACGAGTGATGGGCGGCAAATGGGAGACATGGCAGACGCACCCCGCGGGCTTGGAAGCAGTGGGAGGGATCATTTGATGGAAATCACTACATGTAATAAATGGATCTCACTCTACCGACTGGGCAAGACTTCGATTCTCGCGTTCCTGCAGTTCAAGTTGCTGCAGCTGTCACGGTACGGTGACGCTAGGTGCGCCCGCGGGTGTTTCTTAGATGTTGCGTGACACGGCTCGCTGCGTGTGGAGAGCGGCGCGGTGATGCGGGCGTACCGGCGTTGTGACCTTGATATGTTAGGGCCATCGGGAGGCTTGGGAGGGAAGTTCGATTTTGGGTATCTGGCTTTGTTCGCTTGAGGCGGTGGCTGGGAATATACGGAGATGTGTGCGTGAGAGAGGCTGGAAATACAGGACGTGGACGAATTTCTTACTACAGCGTACAGTAGCGCCAAACGCGATGCAGTCGAGAACAGGCTTTTTGTTGCTGGCGACTCGTGCGCTGGTTGGGTGGAGATGATCTGTGCGATGGATTGGAGGCGATTGTGTGGAGGGATCCTTGGGTGTTGTCAACGCCTGGAGCGTGCTGTGTGTCGGCGTGTCGCGACGTTGTTGGCGAGAGTTGAACTTCTATACCACCACACACTCACCACCGCCATGCAGGCCCACACAAGGCGGCCACACGCAGACTCACAGACTCACATGCACAGGACGATATTCTTGGGTAGCGCATGCAACAAGGAAGACACCCAATCATCATGTGCAGCGGTGAAGGCTTGGCCCAAGAAGTAAGCGCTCGCCAAAGCCCTGTACGTACCTGCCGTCTAGCGTCTCTGTGCTTTAGTGCTGCCGCTGTGATCCGCGCGCGCCATCCATCTCCATCCATTGATTGATTGATACATTCCACCCGTCGCCGTTGTTGAGATCACTTTCAACCTCCGCTAACTGACTGGTCTCACTCTTCACCCTCGTGGAAGAGACAATCATTCTTCTCTATTCACTGACCTTGGCTGAATAATATCTCTATCACCATCAACCCCAAATCCTCTGTCACCGGCTATGTTACTTCCTTCCTGCAAGGGAAGAGCGGTTCGCACCTGCTAGCCTGGTCTTTAGCATCCAAGCCGCCGACCTTTCGCCATTTCCGTTTTCTCCATCCTCGCCGTCCGTCCCTTGGCCGAAACCTCGCCATACACCGCAGACATCGCGGGAAAACAAAAGTCCACTCCACCAAGAGTGGCCCGACACCCAGATCTTCCTGTCAGATAGCGTTGACAGGGAGCTCACATCCGCCGTTTGACCTACTACGAACCGACCAGCAAACCTTCTCCCTCGCTCGACGAAAGACACACCGACATGATCACTCGACTGCAGCCAGCAATGCTGGCCCTGATCGCCTTGCTGGCATGCTTGCGCTCTGCCTTCGCCGAGGAAACCAGATACGTCACGTACATTGGTGAAGATGGAGAGACACAATATCTGGCAGACAATCGGCGACCGGCTCTGTACACAGATAACTTTGGAGACTGTTTGGGAAACAGCTTAATTAATGTCACTCGTTTCGATGCGGCGTATTACAAGGACAACATGACGGTGCAGTTCCACTTGGCTGGTAACTCCAACCTGAACAACGAGGCCTTGATGATGTATATTGGTGTTTTTGCCTATGGCGAGAGCAGATTTGATCTTACTTTCAATCCTTGCGATGCGAACATTGCCAGGTATGTCATTCATGCATGTCTATCTTACAGTGTCTTTTGCTGACGGCCACAGTTTGTGTCCAGTAAACAGCAGCATACCGATCGCTGCCAGTGGTATCATTCCGATCAGCCAGGAGGATGTCGCCAACATCCCACCCATCGCCCTTTCAATCCCGGATTTCGAAGGCGAGGCCATCCTTCGTATTTTCGCCAACAGTACTGAAAGTGAAATCGGCTGTTACAGCGCGGTGGTCACCAACGGTGCCACTTTCTCTCACCCGGAAGCGGTTGGCTCAGTCCTGGGCATCTTCGCTTTCGTCGCCATGCTGGCTTCATTCGCCACAGCCATCTACGGCGAGGCAGTGCCAACCATGCGTCTTCATTATGCGCATTCACTATCTGTTGGAGTCGTCTTCGCCGTTTTCCAGCACATCTTCTTCACTGGAGCCCTATCTATGAACTGGCCTTCGGTGTTGGTAGCCTGGTGGAGCAACTTTGCGTGGTCTGGGGGCATGATTCGCACCGACACCATGCAACGTAGCATCGACAAGCTGATTGGCAATAACCTTGGAAACACCTCTTCTGTCGGCGCAGCCGGATCAGGCGTCGCAAATGAAGACCTTGGTGGTGGCTATGACATTAGCCAGATCTACAAGCGAGCTATGAGTTCCGGACTGAAGCGCGCTTTCGATTTCGCCCCCAATCATCCAGTAATGCGGGACATTGCTTCCGAGATATACAAGCGCGACTACTCACTTGTACTCAAACGCGATATCGTTCGTAGGACTGCTGTAAATGCGCTTCTGCGCCGCCAGGAGGAGCTGGCAGACGAAAGTGATGGTTTCAACTGGTATGGTCACCCTGTTGCGGCTGGCTTGCCACTTCCTGGCAACTTTTCCGGCTTCGCAGGCACGCTTGGACAGGAGCAAATTCGCGTCAGCAATGCCTTCATGACTGGATTTCTATGGCTTCTCATCTTGCTAGTCCTTGTTGTTGCGGCGACCATGGCCTTCAAATGGGCCGTCGAGGGACTCGTCCGTGTCAAAGCGCTCAAGCAGGACCGCCTGGCCTTCTTCCGTCAACACTGGCTGGGCTACAGCGCTCATGTCGCTTTGAGAACATGTTTCATTGCTTGGTTTATGATCATGTTCCTCACCATCTTTCAATTCACCTACAGCTCTTCCGGTGGCGTCAAAGGCGTCGCAGCGATTGTATTTCTCATCTTCTTCATTGGGATGCCTGGCATTGCAGCCTACGCCTGCTGGTATAAGATTCAACGCGACAATGGCAACACAGAGCGCTCGGGTGGAGAGCGTAAGATGCTTTTTGGCAAGATTCCATGGTTTGGATCCAGGAAAACACACCAAGAATCTGGAGAGCAGACAGTGGAGCAGCAAACTACTCCAAATCCGGATGACAAGACACAAAGCACGCACTTTTGGCAGAGGATGAACTCACACTATAGTATCACTACCGGCAGTGAGGACAGGAGTAACATTCATGACGATGAAGACTATACCAAGAAATTCGGTTGGCTCGCCGCGCGCTTCAGACGCACACGCTGGTGGTTCTTCGTTTTCTGGCTGCTGTACGAGTTCGTTCGAGCTTGCTTCTACGGTGGCGCATCCGGGCAGCCTCTCACTCAGGTATTTGGATTGCTGGTCGTGGAAATCCTTGCGTTCGCCTTTGTGATCTGGGCTCGCCCGTTCGAGGGTATGCGGCTCAACATTCTTGTTGTCTACTGCTTGGGGTTCAGCAAAGTCGCGAGCGTCGCCCTCAGTGCAGCCTTCGACATCCGGTTCAATCTCGAGCGCATCACCACGACGGTCATTGGCGTCGTCATCATTGTCATTCAAGGAATTCTTGTCATTATCACTTTGATCGCCATTGTGGTCAGCGCGATCTCCAGTTACATGTCAGTCTCTCGCAACAAGGAGCAGTTCCGTCCTAGGAAGTGGCATGGGCTTCGTGAAAAGTACTTCAATCATCTGGATCGAGTCGTCAACGATGTGCCTAGAGAGCCCAAAGTGAAACCAGTACCAGAGCCCGAACCTGAGGAGAAAGACCCTTACTTTGAAGTAAGAGGTATGCGCAGACTAGGAAAGATTGAGGATGACGACCCAGACCCTGTCAACATCGACAGCTCTCTGGCTTACAATCATGATCATTCCACAGTAAGCGTGAAAGACAACACCGAGTCTTCTGCGCCACTCATGAGTGAAGGTCCTACCGGCACTGCATCACCTGCGCGTCGCAGCCGTGCTGCTAGCGCAGCAAGCATGAGCCAGAGCACCCTACCGTTCGGCGCCCGCCCTCACCGTCCCTCTTGGAGCCAACGCGACTTCTCCACCTACTCCCACAACGCCGATGCCGAAAGCTCCTTCGCTCCCGTCGACATGTCCCGTTCCATGCCCGACGACGACGCCATCTCCCCTCCCCGCTCCGCAGCCCAGAGCCGCACACCCTCCCGCGGCGCCCCCCAGCTCCGCACCCAGCCTTCCAGCGAATCCATCGGCGTCGGCGGCGACATCAGCTCCCGCGACATGATCGGCAAAGTCCCGGCGCCAACCATGCGTCCGCGCGCCGGCACTTGGAATTCCAGACACAGCGCACGCAACTCAACAGGCGGTGGAGATTTCTTCTTCGACGCCCCAGAAAACTCCCTGTCGCCCGGCGGTAACACTGGCGGACACCGCGCCTCAGGAGCAAGAATGCCGCTCACCCCTGCTCAAGAGGCAGAGGAGTATCTCACCAAGGGCGTGGGATCGGGCGAGCACCAGTCCGCGAAGTAGACGAGTGAAGAAACAGTTTGCGTTGGGAGCCACGAATTTTATTTCTTCTTATTGTTATGATCACTACTTTGTTCCCGCGTCTCGTACTCGATGGCGCAAGGACATTAGGCGTCTTCTCTCTCTTTTTCTTTTTGGAGTTTCACGAAGATCGGAAGCTTAAGCTTGACAACGACCCTTTTCTACGGAGCCACATGTGCTCGGGTCACGACGGAATGAATGGAAAATCGGCGTTTTTTTGATACTTCTTTTTTGGGAGGGGGGGTTGGGGAAGGAAGATGGCGGGACAGATTGGACGGACGACTTGTCCGATCGCATAATACATTTTCTAGACTTGATGAGTTTGACTGGATGGGAAGAAAAGGGCAGGGAGGGAGATTTTGTGAGGAACGTTAGGAATGCGAGGAAGGTGGTTGCATTACGTTAGAGGTTTCGAGCCCAATGCTAAGTTTTTTCTCTTTTGATCTTGGTCTTGATCTTGTTCATGACTTCAAGTGCGGTTTGTTGAGATATGGATAAGTGTTGTTCGATTATTCCTGTCAAGTTTGGAGTGAATGCTAACATGTTCATGTGTACCTAAGCAAAACGCTGGAAATTACAAGTGGAAGAAATCCATCATGGCGTTTCCGTAACCGTAAATCGCGCTGAAATCGACAATTGCAATCAAATCTTCCATCATGATGTCGCCGCCGCCAACGAAGAAGAAGAAGAAGAAGACCTCTCCTTCGTCACAGCGTCAGCTTCAGCCTGTTTTCCCTCGCTCTCAGACTCCCCACCCCCCAAGCCCCTTTCCAACCTCCTCTCGCGCGAAATCCTCCTCAGCCGCTCGTTCTCAGCCGGCGTCAGACCGAGATAAATCTCCACGACTGCCGCGTGGATGATGAAAGCGAGCATTCCCGCCGTGCCGAAGGAGAATTGCAGGCCTGCCATGGCTTCGGTCACGCTTTGGGGGGCGTAGAGGTCTGCTTTCACGGCTGTCCATGCGGTGGGGTCGGCGGTGCAGGCGACGTAGGGGGATGTGGCGTTGGGAGAGGGGTCTGTGTGGGCTATTTGCGCGCAGGGGATGGCGGTGTAGTAGCTGTTTATGCGGCCTATTATCAGGGCGATGAGAGACATGAGCATGCGGGTTGTGATGGGGGTGCCGAGGTAGGCCCACTGTTGTTGGAAGGGGGATTGTTAGCGAATGTCTTGTTGGTGGGGGAGGGAAGAAAGTGGGTAGAACCTACGCATCGAAGCATCCAAGCGCGGTGAAGAGCGATATTCAAACGTTTGATGTTGACGTATGCCAGAACCATGCAGACGGTCGTAGCGATGGCCAGCACGCCGACGAAAGTCTGCGTTTCGAGTTTGCCGCCGAAAGTCCGGCGGGCGATCATAAGGCCTGAAACATTGGCTAATGTGATCAGGAGGAAAATCACGTATCCATTGATTCGATGGACGATAAGAGCTTTGTGGCGCACGACGGGCGTGAATTGCACGACTGCCAGGATTCCGGCTGGAATGACGGATGCGAGGTGGAGGATGAAGCCGATGCGGTAGAAGGGTAGGCGGATGTAGAACCACTCGCCGGGGGCGGCGCCGTTTTTGAAGACGGTATCGAAGGCCAGGTAGGGTGTGCGTGCTAAGCAGAAACCTAGCATGGCGCCTGCGAGGATGAACCAGAGGGCGGCATTGTAGCCTTTGGTGAATCCTATAGGGTTGTAGATTTTGCGGAGGGTGCGGACAAGGGCATTTGAAGGTCGGGGTTGAGGGGAGACGGCCATGTTTTGGACAAATTTGGGGGAGATGATGGGTAATAGAACGTCTGTGTTGGAGAGCAGTTGATGTTTGGCGGTGTTGAAGGGAAGATACTAGACGACAGGAATGGAGGAGATTTCAGACACATTTGTACCTAGCCTTACCTGATTGCCTGGTGGCTATGCGAAAATCCATGACGCTGCTGTATACCATCGTCTCGCAAACGCATTTGGACGATGTTGCGAGGTGAAGTGAAGTAAGTCTTGGATGCTCGCGATCAAAGGCTGCGTATGCGAAGTGTCTCCACTTTTCGCAAATGCTGCCGTTTCGGGTGTAGCGTGTTTCTTTAATACTCCCTTGGCGTGCTGGCGTGGAAGATCGATCAATTGGCTCTTCGCAAGACGGAAACATGGCACGAGTCACTTGCAATGGATCTATCTATAGCTTGGATATAGGTGCAAAAGTGTGCAAAGGCGAAGTGCCTACGAATATTCTTTGCTCCATGATTCTAATCTCATCTCGTCGACCTGTTATCGACCCAAATGGGTTAGTGTTGATGGTGCGGCTGAGGCAAGAGCTGAGCTCGGATTGATTACTCAGTACCAGATAGATGCTCCTTCATGTCTCCTCGGTCGCATTTTGTCAGGAGATCTCAGTATCAGGCCAAGCAGTAGGCCCACTGCCGCCAGTATCCAAGTGACACGCATCATCGCGATATGGCGGATGAAAGCCCGATTCTGGCATCAGCCACCCGATCCCAGCAGCACACGCGCCAGAAACGCGCCAGAACACAACTATCCTGCACACCATGTCGAACTGGAAAGCTTAAATGCGACCGCGCAAGCCCCTGCGAGCCATGTATCAAAAGAGGTCGCGAGGCGGCATGTACATATCCACCGCCACCGGTCAAGAGCAAACCTGCAAATGTCAAAGGGCGCATCCGACAGCTCGAGAGCTTGGTGGTGGACTTGATGAACCAGCAAAAGCATGCGCAATCAGCATCAGACACGACTGATACTCCTACGGACCGTAGCGGATCAGTCACTCAAGAATCTATACGGCAAGGACCTTACACAGAGCCAACGCCACCCAGTGATCATGAAAGTAGCTTGCGCTTTGAGGCCAGCTTCCCTGGATCGGCTGGCCACGAGTCTGGTATGGAGAAACCTTTCGGTCACATGAAAATTAGTGAAAATGAGATCAGCTATCATGGAGCTAGCCACTGGCAGACCATTCTTAGCTCCATTTCCGATATCAAGGATGAGTTAGAATACGACGAAGATGGACCCGATCAAGTCATTGGAGAGGAGACTCCCGAGACTAGCAAAGAAAGCCAGCAAAACGCGCGTAAACTGACAGATGCCACAAGTGTTCAATCTCAGCCGCGACCTTTCACAGAGCTCGGGTTGCTTGTGGGAAATGCCGGAAATGTTACCAGGGAGGACCTCATCAACGCGATGCCTGAGAAAAGAGTGACGGATAGGCTGTTGAGTCTCTGGTTCAACTCACCAGACCCTTTCAAGCCCATCATCCACGCTCCGACATTCCAAGAAGAATACAAACAATACTGGAAACACCCTGAGCGCGCCCCCATCATGTGGCTTGGGCTCACTTTTGCTATTCTATCCTTGGCCGAATCTTTCGCGCTGCGTGATGTGGATCGGAAAACTCCCACCGCCAAAGCCTGTCTAGCAAGGGTCGACAAGTTCCACTCTATGGCAGCGGCAGCGGCGGTTTTAGCTGACTTCACATCCCCGAAGAAATACACGCTCGAATGTCTCATGCTCTACACAGCAGGCCTTCGGAGCGCAGACGGATTCATGAAAGTATGGCTGATGATTGGCTTGGTCTTGCGTCTCGCTTTGCGCATGGGCTATCATCGAGACCCAAAGTTCTACCCAAACATCTCCCCTTTCGATGGCGAGATGAGACGACGCTTATGGACGGGCATTAGCACCATCGATATCCTTATTTCATTTCAGCTTGGGTTACCATCGATGGTCACAACGATCATTGCCGATACCGAGCCGCCTCGCAACCTCCTCGACCGCGATTTCAGTCCTTCAACAAAAGTTCTGAGCGCTGGACGAGGCATGGACGAGTTGACACCATCATCGTATATGCGTACCAAGGTCGGCCTCGTACGCATTTTCGCGCAAGCCGCAGAGCTTGGGCATTCGACCACACCAGTTAAACACGAAGATGTTATGCGTCTTGATAGCGAACTTGACGTGGCGCGCGAATCTATGCCGTCCCTGCTCAAAATGCCAGACATGAGTGAGCTGGTCACCGATCCGCCCGAGCAGATGATGTGCCGAATCAACCTGACACTTTTAATGCTGAAGACTCGCATAATCTTGCACCGTAACTTCATGCTAGTCCCTCTCTCACAACTCAGTGACGTCGAACAGTCACTAGGAATCGGCACGAGCAGGAAGATATGTACCGAGTCCGCCCTGTCTGTACTGCATCTACACCATTCCATCCACGCTGAAACCCAGCCTGGTGGGAAGCTGTACACCGTCAAATGGTACATGGGTTCTATCAGCACACACGACTTCTTGCTAGCTGCCATGGTTGTCTGCCTTGCACTCTCTCAACAAATAAGTGACGATGACCAACTTCGCGCCAGTGGTGGTCAGATGTGGTGTCCTCGCCGGCAGGCAATGGTCGATGCTCTGGAGAAGAGTCAACAGATTTGGGAGTCCGACGCCGCAAAGACACGAGTGGAGCTCTTTCTTCCCCTGTCTGCAAACGACGCAGACTCGCCCATGTCGACAGAGACAGCAAAAGCATGCAAAGCCATGTCCGTCATGCTGAATCGTGTAAAACAGCACTTCAAAGGCAGACCGGATGGTGAGGGCACATGCGGTGCTGTGCCATCTTTTGCGCCAGAGTTCCAGCAAAGAGAAGAGGGACAGACCGCACAAGTACCTTTCCTTGGCGTGGTTTCGCAAGTTCCATGGTCAGGAGATATTCCTGGGAGTCTGGATTTAGAGACCCCTCCGCGGACAGAAGACATGCAGGCACCTTCATCGCAGCCCCAGAACCCCATGACTGCACAAACCGATCCATCAGGCATCGACTTCTCCACCATCGGGGACATGATCAACGGCCCCGTACCAATGGACTGGGAATTCTGGGACGACCAAATCCTACAACAGAACGCGCAAAAAGTCGCTTCCTGGGGAGATGCCGATTTTGGGAACACTGAAATGGCCTTGGGGACATGTGACAGCGGCGATTTTGCGTCAGAGAACGCGCCCATGATGCAGAATGACTTGAACGATCTACAATTCACCTGGCAGGATTTGCAAGACGTTGATCTTGATATTCGCGATTATGGGTCGGGAGGGCTTTGGGGTACGACTCCTAAATGGGAAACTTGATGATGTGAAGGCACTGGCTGCTGTCTTTTTTTTTACGACTTCATGAATCGAATTCATTTTACTACAGCACCTTGTCTATTTACGACTCATCCTCGCTGGTGGTGGCGTCGCTGCTGTAGTAATAAGTCGCCTCTTCCTCCTGAGGCTCAGGGGCCTCAGCTACCTCCACCGCGTCTTCGAACTCCTCATCGTCCTCACTCTCCTCCGCATCCTCATCCTCGCTCTCGGGAGCCGCCATAGCCCTGGACAATTCCATGACCAGGTCATCTTGCTCCTCCTCCCCCATCTCCTCATCCCCGCCCTCGTCGGCCTCATCATCCGCCATCTCCACATCCTCGTCGCCGCCTGGAGCCTCCTCAAACAGCTCGTCCGTGGAGCTGTGGCCTTCGTCTTCGCTGTCCTCGAACAGCGCATCGATGGCCCTGCGGCGTTCGTCGTCCGTGACGTCGTACAGCTCGTCAAACGACTGGTGGCCCTCGTCGTCTTCCGCCTCGCGGGTAGCCGGAGTGGCGCTGGCGGGGGCGGTAGCAGCAGCAGTAGCAGCTTGCTGCGAAGATGCCATCATGGCGCTCTGCTCTGCCGCATCCTCGGAATCGAATTCGAATTCGTATACCTGGACCTCCTCTTCAACGTTCTCCGCCGCCGTGGCGACGGGAGGGGCGGCAGCAGCAGCGGCCTGGGATACCTCCCGCTGGGGAGAGGACTGCTCAACCCTGGCAGCCGACTCCCCCTTTGGAGCCGACTTCTTTGCTTTGGCGGGAGCGCCAGGTTGCTCCCCCTGCTTGCGCTTGCGACCCTGGGGCTTGGGCTCACCGTGCTGCCGAGGGTCCCACACCGGCCTCTCGGGCTCGCCCTCCCGAGTCTCCCCCAGTTGGCGATTGGAGAGCTTTCGGATGTGCGAGTGGTAAAAGCCCCCCATGAGGTTGTAGGGGTCTGCGCGCTTCATCCCGCGCGGTTTGGGGGCCGGAGGGCCCTCTACTCCCGATCCCGTGGGAGTGCCGGTGCTCATGCCAGCAGGCATGGGCGCTTGGTTGGCGCTCTCCATGACGGGAGCGCCGGGGCGGACGGGTGCCATGTTCGCCTCTCCCTGCCCCATGGGAGTGACGATGCGCATGCCAACAGGCATGGGCTCAGACTGGGCGGTTCTCTGGACTGTGAGACCGCCTGGGCGAACAGAGACCATGTTCGCCTCTCCCTGCCCGGTGGGAGCGACGGTGCGCATGCCAACAGGCATGTGCTGAAGGTCGGCGCCCTGAACGGGAGCGCCTGAGCGAACGTTGCGCATGTTGGCCGCTTTCCGGCCCAAGGCGGCGACGAAGCCAATACCAACATACCTGGGCTCACGGCGTGCGTTCTCGGCCGGGAGAGCGCGCGAGCCCAGCAAGACCACGTCGTCCTCTCCCTGGCTCGCAGGAGCGACGGTGCCCATACCAACAGGCATAGGCTGATGGTGTGCGCCCTGCACGAAAGCGCTAGGGTCAAAATTGCCCATACCCGCCACTCCCTGGCCCACGGGAGCAGCGGCGATGCCCATGCCAGCAGGCACAGGCACAGGCACGGATGCAGGGCGCCCATCCTGCACCCTGGCCTCTCCCAGGAGCACGGGAGAGGCGGGACGAAGGCCCAGAATCCTAGGCCTAGGAATCGCCCTGGGGTCGTGGAGGTACTCTCCAGGGCGGACGATTCTCCCCGCCTGGCGGGGAGGTTGGCTGACGCGCATGCCAGCAGTCGTCGGTGCAGGGGGAGCACCGGTGCCCTTGGGAGCGCTCTGGGCGGGAGCGTTGAAGGGGCTGTTGCGGGCCGCTTCGACAAGTTCTTGGAACCTTGCCATTGTTGTTGTTGTTGTCGGTGTTGGTGGTGGTGGTTGTGTTATCAGTAGCCTTGTTGTGATACGTCGTATGCGTCTGCGAGAGAGCGAATGTTATATGTTATAACTATCTTGCGGTGCTACCGTGTTCTTCAGAGTTATGGATCGAGAAAAGTCGCCGAGAGCAGAAATATGCAGTCCTTAATACTACTCCCATCATCCTGCAATAGACTATCTTTCAATAAACGCAAGTGATTGCATGCCCACACGCAACTCGAAGCCAATAGGAGAGATGGGTGGATGGATTATGGCAGCGAAACTCTAATGCAGTAGACGTTCGTCCCAACACTTGCAACACTCGTCTCGGCCTCGTGAGGTGAGCAATAGAGTTTGCGAAGTTGATATGCGCTCATGTTGATGAAGCGGGTGCAGGAGACGTGAGAGCGAGATATATGTGACCCCTGGATGGATGGGAGGTAGTGAGCATCTCGAAGGACGGGATTTCGAGCGTGTTTCCGAAGCCGCTGATACTAGCATGAAATTGCAAGGCGATGTGGGGGGCGTCCTAATCGAAAGAATTAGTTTTGCTTGTTATTAGTGGCTGCACTCTCAAGGGAACATCTCTGTTGGATCGAGTGGGTAAAGCTGGTAGCTGCATTTTGAAATCCCTCCCATTTCGGCCATTTCGGGGAGACTTGGTTTTCACAAGTGGCTGTTCTCGGCGGCGATATGTAACGCAGATTGGATGGAAGTCGCTAATAGCTGCATGCTGAAACCTCGCCAGTTGTGAGATGGCTATTTTCTTGGGTCGTCATGTTCCCCTTATATTTTTGTGTTCTCATATACTCTCAATGGCTTATGATCCCCATAGAGCTTGGGCGCTGCTGGTACATGCACATCACCAAATCTCAAGCACGAAATGAAACTCCAAATCAAAGCCATGGAATGACAGCACGCAGAAGAAAAATAAATCCATGAAAAGAAGTACTCACAGGGGGTATAACCACTCTTGCGCCTGGAAAAAGAGAAAAAAAACCTCCCAATAGTATCTCGCGATCCTTGCGACACACCAAACAAGGTCAACCAAAAACCCCAGCCCTCGTCATAACGCCCTCGAAATCCTCCAAACTCACCCCACCAAGCCCACCTCCCGTAGCCTCCCTAATCATATCCCTAAGCACATTCTCAGGCACATCCTCCCTCAACTCCTTCGCAACCCGTCTCAAATCCCCAATCCCAATCTCCCTCTCCTGCCCCCTCGTGAAAAGCGCATAAGCCCTCCTGACCTCCTCACTCTGCGCCTCGGGATCGTCCTGCCTCGCGTGTAATCTCAGCGCAGCGATAGCGACGAAACGTTCATAATCCACCCACCCCGACTCGTCCGGGTCGACGGTCTCGATCAGCTCTGCCAGCTCGGCGTTGTCTTTCGGCGGCGCGTTGAGCGCGATCAGGCAGCGGCGCACGTCGGCTGTGGGGATTGCGCCGTCTTTGGAGTCGAGTCCTTCGGGTTCCTGGCGGAAGATGTTGTAGGCTTCTTGGATCTCGGATTCTTCTTCGGCTGTGAGGTCGTTTTCTTTGGCGAGTTTGGAGCGCCGCTTGGATGGGGGTTTGACTGCTGATGAGCTTGTGGTGGGTTGTTTGCGTTTTGGAGGCTAAGGGTTGGGTTAGTTTTAGTGGTTTCATGTTGTATAGAAGACGAACTCACCATTATGGATTTGTTCTATGGTGCAATCGCATGACGAGGCTCAAACTGTCGCTTCAGAGAAGTGATTCCTCACAGCAAGCAACAGCTTCATTCACTACCGATGACGACGTGAAGCTGAGAGCGCGCGCGCGAATCATGTGTCGATCTCAGCGGAATGCACGCCGCCTTAAAAGCTGCTCGGAGGTCTCTCTGTCTCTCGCGCGGCGAGGTCGGGGGAGAGAGAAAGAAGCGCCAAGGAATCTTCGACCGACTTTTACTATTTGAACTCACAATTCACGTCTCAACTCTCCCTCTCTTCCTCTTCATATGAGAATTCATCAGCCTGCCAAAACCCGCAAAGCGAACTTTCTACTCACGAAAATTCGCCTCGCGAAGAAAAAGCGCAGCAGAAGCAAAAAACCCCCCTCGGAGTTCCACGCCCGTAGAGGGCAGAAAAATCATTCTGCTCATGCGTGTCTCAAGGAAGGGAACCAAAAACCAAAAAAGCGCATCAGAGATATCGCAGTGATATTTCAGAATGTGGCTTATTTGCAACATCATTTAGCTAGAGCCCGACATCTCCAACCAAACCCAGGATGTCGAGTGTGGACATTGTTGCTAGAGTAATACCTCACACACCTGCTCTTCAATGGTTTACCACGCTGGCTTATAGTGCTAGAGTATTGTGGTCAGAAGCGAAGAGTACATTTCTTGTACCGAACTCTTGATGTTATGAAAGACAAAAGAAGAGATTTTTCTTTCTTGAGAAATGGAATGAGTCTTTTTCCCTCGTAGATATTCTTCGAATGCCTGTCAAGTGTACCTCATAGGCATTATCATTGGAGAAATGTACATGTACTTTAAGCTATCATGCGTACCTCCATGCTCTTCAGATCTCGAGCGCAGGCAAGCAAGCACACGTAACGTGTACAGCCCAGTACCCCCGAAGGCTACGTGCTCATGCTTGTCATTTCTTGTGCAGACGACGCGCAGTAGCGTGGAGAGACAAGTCGACACGAAAGTCCGTCGATTTCATGATCTATCGTACAAAAGCAATGCCCCCCGGGTATCATATCCATATGTTTTGAATCCAAAAAGAAGTAATAATAACACCCCCGCCATGCAAGCAAGCAAGCAAAGCATCAAGATGCTCTCACAAGAAAGAGATACAGAAAAGAAACAAATGCCGTTGGTGGTGCTTTTTGCGTGCACGCAAGCATGCTCAACGCTCCAAGAAAGCGCATTGTGTAATCCAACAAGAACAGAAAGGCATGCCAGCCGATTTCATCATTCTCTCTCTCTCTCTCTCTGCACTCATGAAATTCCCATTCGCTTCTTGAACTCTTTCAAGGGCCTTGAGTCTTTGGTCGCGGTGTAGTAGGTTCCGGCGCAGTCGGTCCAGCTCACCATTTCGGAGAAGTAAGTGCCCTCTTTCTGGACGAACATGTTCACTGGGCTGTCGACGTTGCGCATCGAGATTTTGTGGCCGGGCTGAACGAAGGGTTTCAGGGAAACGACCTGACAGCCCTCCTTGAGGTCCAGGAACATGGAGATGAGGATGTCGTTGAGCGTAGGTGTGAATGCTTGGTTGTTGACCAGCACCACATCGGCGCGTTTGAGGACCTCGCCGATCCGGCGATTCTCTGTGAAGTCACCACGGAGCAAGTGCACTTTACCCACGTTAAGGCCCCAAAGTTTGGCGCGAGCTGGGAATTCCTTGGCTTGGAGGTCTGCGAGGTCGCATGGGTTGTTCATCATCTCAATGCCCCAGCTCTCGCAACCGATCTCGAGTGCAGCCTGGAGCACTACGTTGCCAACGCCAGAGCCGAGGTCCACAAAGACATGCTCGTGATTCATTTGTGTGTCCCTGAAGATGTCACTGACGAACCTAGGGAGTAATTCGCCGTAGACATTGTCGCTGCCGTTCTTGTATGCTTTGAGCGTGTCTACACGCGGAGAGACAGTCCGAGCATATGTCTGGTCTAGAACGCGCCTAACCCAGTTAATGTTCATGGATCTCTTGCCAGCCAGATGTCGGTGAATCGTTCCATCTCTCACAAGGGACTTCATCAGCTTGTTGTAGTCAGCCACCGTGTCCTCCACATCCTCTATGCTTTCACACTGCCATGCTCGCTGAAAACGACGGTAGAAGCATGTGGGCTCTTCTGGATCGGTGTACTTTTTCATGATATCCGCCGGCAAGTATTGTTCGCATATATGCTTGACCGTTTCCGCAAGATCATCCAGAGGTTTGTAGTCTTCATCCGATCTCGGTCTCTTCAGCTGAAAGCGCTCCTGAGGGCTCTTGCTCGGATACTGCAACGATACAGTTGTGGTCTCTTGTCTCCCCCACAAGTTCTTGAATTTGCTTTCCTGATCCCCAGAAGTGAGGCTGGCGGCGTGCACAAATTTGAGTGCTTTCCCATCCTCGCGTACGGTCTCCGAAGCCAGAGTCCTCCTAGGTCCTGTGCTATCCACTGAGCTCACACTGCTCTTGATTCGCTTGCGTGAGGCATCAGAGTCGCTACCTCCGACTTCGCTGCTATCGTCGTCGTCCTCATCATCATCGCTGAAGAGTGGTCGTTCAGGCTGTGGCGTCGCGCTTCTCCGCTTCACTCCTCGGGAGGAGTCGATTGCTCTCTGGGCGGTGCTCTTGAGCGGTTTGCTGGCGGTAGAGTTGCCAGAAAGTTGGAAGCGGTTTGCTGGAGGGCCTGCTCTGCGGGTGGGAGGCTGAGGTGAGGCGCTGCTCGAGACTGGCTTTTTTGTCGGTACCAACACCTTTTCGCGGCGTATCACAGGCTTCTTGGAAGCGTTCGCTGGCAACTTGTTGCCGCCTGCGCCAAAGAAACTGTTCATCGTGAATGATCGGCAGGCGTAATCATTTAAGGAACACCGGGCCGATGACCGGTGGCGAACAAAGCAAGGCGTGGATAAGTTACTGATGTGGTGAGAAGGTAAGAATAGAGTGCAAAATGAATGTAGTGAATGTTTTGGTGGGGTGGTAGTGGTGGTGGTGGAATGAAGAGAGGGACAAAACAGCCTCCAGAAAGTGGGAGGCTTTGTTGGCTTTGCGCCGCCTTGACCGGAAACGGAAGGGCCGACGAGACCCTTGACGTCTCAAGAAAGGCAAGAAGCTCGTGCTCTGCAGGCAGGAGGAGCATTAGGTTGGAGAACTTTGTTTGACACTTTTCCATGTACCTGACGATGAAACGGCTTTTGGAATAAACGGTTTCCCATGTGTCTACTGGTTGGCATATGTAGCCTTGCAGATTGAGCTTATACGACGCTCTGCAGCTATATTGATTAATTCCTCATCTCCCTCACTAGGATCGGAACCCGCTATACCTCTCACAACAATCCCCCTCACGTTCACTGCAATACTGATGCTTCGTGACGTCAAAAGGCCGTTTGATGCGAGATACATCAATCATCATCCCATCACCATGTACTTCTCTTCCATATAAATATGTAGCTGTATCCAAGGTACCAATGCCTATCAAACCATCATCTTCTCACAAACACTTCCACTCATAAACCCCACCAACAACCCCAAAACCACCCGACATGGACAGTCTCCCAACAACAAACGCAACCAAAGGCGCCCCCGAATCCCTCAAAAACACCACGCTCGAAACGGGCGCCAGCGCAGTCCAAACCTTCGCGCCCACCAAACGTCTCTGCGCGCACCTCAACGCCTTTCACGCCTACGCCTCCGACCCCAAGCGAGCAGTCGAAGCAAACCACTACTGCGCGCACCTGAACGAAGACGTCCGGCAGTGCATTCTCTACGACAGCCCGGAGCCCAACGCCCGCCTCATCGGCGTCGAGTACATGATCAAACCGCATTTGTACGAGAAGTTAGACGCTGAGGAACGCAAGCTGTGGCACAGTCATGTGTACGAGGTGAAGAGCGGGATGCTCATCATGCCTGCGCCGGAGGCTTTGCCGGATTCCGTGTGGGAGGTGGCGGAGAATAAGGAGATGGAGGAGGTTGTGGTGCTTTATGGGAAGGTTTTCCATCTGTGGCAGACGGATCGGGGGGATCAGTTGCCGTTGGGAATGCCGCAGCTGATGACTTCTTTTACGAGCGATGAGCAGTTGCCGGAGGGGGTTGTGGAGGATAGGAATCGCAGGTTTGGGGTTGATGCGGAGAGGAAGAGGGAGAGCAGGAAGTATATTGCTGAGCCGGAGGTTCATCCGGATGCTGATGCGGCTTGGAAAGGGTAGGTTTTGATGGGTGTTGGAAAGTTATGTAACGATGTGTAATGAGAACAATGACAGAACAACAAACACGCAACTTCTGTACGATTAGTACTACAGCTACTTTCGTGACTTGCCGTGAACTCACCTTCGCAGCAAGTAGGTTGATAGACTATCACACCCACGGAAAAGACCAGCGCAATAGCGGACTGAAGAGAAAATACTTGTAATATTCGCTTATTCTGGTATCGAATTTTTCTGAAAAAGGAAACAATCTTACAAAAAATACAAGGTAGGCCTAGAACTTCTTCGCCCTCTGAGACTTGCCAGGACGCTTAGGTCCGCCCTTGCCCTTCATCCTCTTCGCCGAGAAACCCGACATGTCGCTGGCGGATTTGGCATCATTACTCTTAGCGTGTCTCTTCTTGCCGCCGAACCCGTACTTCTCGTCCTTCTTCTGGCGCTTCCTGTGCGCGCCGTCAGCAGCGCCCTTGGCCCTCTTCTCGGCCTTGTCCTTCCTCGCCGTGACGGCGGCGTCCTCGAGCGCGACGTCGAAGTTGTCCTCCTTGTCGTTGAGGTCGGCGCCACCGGCACGTTTCCGCTTGAGCGAGTTGATCTTGTCCATGGTGTCCCTCTTGGTGCGGTCGCGCTCCTGCAGCTTCGCGACTTGGACGGCCTTGCCGAACTTCTTGAGATCGCGTTGCCGTCTGGCGTCGGCGCTGGCCTTCTTCCTCGCCGCCTCGTCCACAAGCTTCGCTTTGACCTTGCCCATCTGCTCCTCGGACTTGACCATCTCGGCAAAGTAATCTGTGGGTCTGGTGAAAGGCACGCCCTCCTTCCTCAGTTTCGCGCGGGCGTCCTTGACGGCGTCGAGAGATTGCTTGTAGAAAGAGAGCTCGCGGTTGAGATCGTCCTCGACATCGGCTATTTGCACGGGCTCCGCGGAAGTGACGGTCTGGTTCTGGGAGAAGGGTAGGCTTGCAGGGAGAGCGAACGACTTGTATGCTCTTTGTAATGCGGCGGTGTTGTTAATGGTGAGTCTCTGGTGGGGAATAATGTCGCCCTTGTCTTCGGAAGCGAGCGATTCGATGTCTGAAAGAGCAATGTCGTCCTCGTCGGCAACCTCGTTCTCGAAAGGCTCATCGTCAGAGTCAGAGTCGGAGTCGTCATCCAGGTCGCCAATGCTCACGCCTCCCATTTCCTCGTCCTCATCCTCGTCTTCGTCCTCGTCCTCGTCAGACTCTGCAGCGTCGGCAATAAGCTCTTCCTCGGCAGCCTTAGCAGCCTTCTGTGCCTTTGCGACCTCAGCTCCACTGGTAGCATCCTCCAGAGCTGCGACATCCACAGTAGTCTGCTTCTTGTCCCTCTTCTTCTTCTCGGCGGCCTTCTGCAGCTTCTTCTGGCGCAGAAGGTTGTGGTTGACACCCTTCTCGCGCTCAAGCGCACCCTTCAAAGTAGCTCCCTTGGCCACCATGATTGTAAGAATTTGTTGTTGGTGTTGGTGTTGGTTCAGAAAAGTTATTTCCAGATCACCCAAGTTTGCGATCCTAGCCTCAAGAATGGGAATCCAAAAATTTAGGCGCAGGGCAAGAGAGCCGAGCTTCGAGAAGGCCGCGCGCGGAAAGGACGAGCCGTACCGCGTTGCCGGAAGTCAAGTTGCTGGCTGTGAATGAACCTCGTCAAACAGGCGACGGGCATGCTTTATTGCAATTCCCTCTACATCCAAATCTTTGTGAATGTGATAGTGATTAGAACCGGCCGATCGAAGTACAGAGACATACAAGCGTTGATGCAATCGTCAAACAATCGGCAAAATCACGCGCATATCAACAAGACCCCTTCATAATGGCTTCAGACGACAACACGACGCTCTCGGCACAGGTCAACAGACTTAGTGTTCAGGATTCACCCAGTGTAGGTCCTGAAACAGAGGTATCTCAAGAAATACCCCTGCTAATTATCAAGATAGCCAGCACCTGATAATCAACCTGACAACCAACCCGCCGAGTTGGTCCAGGTTGTGGACGACCTTCTGAACCAGCTGAACTCCAAGTTCAGCACGATTTCCAGCGAGCTAATCGAGAAAAGTAAGCTTCTCCCGAAAGATCCACGTCCGGTTCATGGGAATCATTGCGGAAACTGACGGCCTTTATGTAAAGTGGACGAGATGTCCCGCAGACTTGATAATCTTGAGGCGAACATCCAGAACAACCCACAGAGCGAGTCTGACGCCGACAAACAGTAAATGACCACAAACCGTATCATCTTGCGATCGCAAAATGACATCAAGGCGCTGGCGGAATCTTAAGGGTATCTTTTTGTAATTTACATGGTTTCTATAATGACAGCCTATATGGGATGGCATTGGTCCTTTCGAGGACGCCAGAATTCACGGGAAAATCTTAATCAGAACTCGAGTTCCTGCGTAGCTGTGCCGCAGAAGCCTGTTGTTCCAACAACTCCTTGTTCGCACCACCTTGCCTCTGCACGGGACGAGCACCACCGGTTTTTGGGACCCAGTCGTCAAGCATTTTCTGGACCTTGGGTGCCCACTCGTCTTCTCCCTTTGCCAAATCGTCGTACTCGAGCACGTTCTTTCCGAGCTCGAAGTCGCCTTGTCTGCTGCGGACAAGGCTGGCCATCAGGCCCAGAGAGCCTACTGCGGCGCCGAGGTCGTGGCACAGACTGCGGACGTAGAATCCAGAAGTCACAGTCATGCGGAGGCGGCAGGCTGGTGCAGGGCAGGGTGCGCGTTTCTTGGGAGCTTCTGCTTGAGTCCCCTCGGACGAGGTCGCTTCTGGCAATGCACCGGTAGCCTCTGGTTCGCCCTCTGCCCTGGTTCGTTTGGGCTCTGGCACACCTTCGGGCTCAACAGTGCCTCCGACAGTCTCTTCCTCCTGGCGCTTTCGCTTCTCGCCAGCAGTCGGTTCCTCACCCTCAGTTGCTTTGCTGTGCTCGGCTTCCAGTGTCTTGTCACCGTCCAGATGCAGCACTTTGTCCGCCAGCTCCTTCTCGCTCTGCTCCGCCTCCACCTCAGGCCAATGGTAATCGTGCGTGCCGCCCTCCATCCATTCCGTCATCTCCAAAACCTCCGTCTCAACCGCTCTTTCCTCAATCTTGACAGGCACTTCCTTTCCCTCACGCGCATACTCGTACAGCTTCTTTCCATTCACCTTCAGTGCACTGAAAATTGGCGGCTTCTGCATGATTTTCCCCTGGAACTGCGCCAGAGCCTCTTGCACCTTCTCCTTTGTGATGTGATCATAACCTTTGTGCGCGACAATCTTTCCTTCAGTGTCATACGAGTCCGTCGCCTTGCCGAACAGCAACACGGCTTCGTAGCTCTTAGTACAGCCCAGAAAGTCTGCCAGTGATTTGGTTCCAGATCCGACACCGAGAATGAGAACACCCGTCGCCATGGGATCAAGAGTGCCACCGTGGCCCATTTTCAGCTGCACGCCTCCTCTCATGCGCCGAGAGCGCTTTTGGCGTTGGTTGTGGCTTTCGCGCTCCAGGCGCGCTTTCTCGTTTGAAATCCATGGCTCGAAGAGCTTGGAAGGGTTGAATTGCTCTTGTACATCGCGGATCACTTGGGCGGAGCTCAGGCCGGGAGGTTTGTGGATTGCTATAGGATTTGTTAGTATTTTAGGGACTGGGTTGTGTTTGGGAATGGAACCCTACGATACCGAAGCAGCCCTCGGGCGATTTGGTTGCCATTCTGGATTGGGGTATGTTCTGGATGATACTGCGCCAGAGGATTTGGCGACCACCCATGGGTTGTTGTTGTTGGTAAGGTTGGTTGGTTTGAAGTTGAGGTTTCTTGGACCTTGCGATTTTACTCTTCACATGGAACTCGATGATGGAGCTCTGGGAAAGTTTTAGCGCATGCCCCCAGGATGAACCTTATCAAGTCTGGTCGTTCTCAAAAGCCTCGAGACGCGGCTAGTACATAAAGACGAGTAACGTGTAGAGCAATGTCTGAAGGAGACATGTGATTTCGCCGTACTTCTAGCCGAATACCGTTGAATGGCAAAACTCAAGTCCAAAGATATCTAGGTGTAAGCCTTTGGGAAGGAGCATTGAATAAAAGCACCTTGAATAATCGGCTCTCACGGCTATGGTCTGGCGCGTAATGAAGCGGACAAGCGCGCGACTTTCGCTCTAGCCAGCACTGCACCACTTCCAAGCTTCCAATAGCCAGCAGCATTCATGTGCTGCCCATGCCATCTTGCTTTCATCCTCCATACCATCGCCATCATATGATCATGAATATACATGCTTCCAATGACCTGACGCCCTGAAATCCTCGCCCTCCAATCCCCACCATGACCACCAAAGCGATTCCCGAATCAGAGATTCTCACGCCTCGTGACCCAGCACTCGACAACCGTTCCGACGACTGGCCAGAATTCGAATTGAAAGATGCCAAAGTGCACCTACCTGGAGACCCGTCCCAAATCACTAGCCTGCTTGAGGCTGCAGCATATTACCCAGTGACGTTGACCGGCATCCTCAAACCGCTGCCGAAAGCCCAATCGCATCTACAACTTTCGCACACCAACCAGCGCACACCACTCATTGAGATCAGTGAAGTGCGGACATTTTCATATGGGCAATTTGAGGATGGTAATATTGGACTCTGGGCTGGCGGGAAAGCAGGCTGGTACGCACTGAAGCCCTCTCGGGCCTACAAATCAGTATGGCATGAGATGGTTCAGTCGGTGGATCTCTTCTACTGGATCGCCGACGCATACCGCGAGGAACGAAGGGAATCCAAACGGAAGAACGCCCCATTGCTACCCCCATATACCGCCGAGGAGCTCTTTTACAAGTACGCCGAGGAAGTGATTGAAGATTCACACGGAAACAACGAGGCTGCGCATGTCATGTACGAGCACAAGGACTTTTTGCTTGCGAGCATGCTATCCGGGAAAGAAGGAATTACTTGGACAAAGAACCCGCTTTACGTACATCTCAGCCAGAGATTCCCGGAAGAGCATGCTGTGATCAAGTCGAGGTTGACTGGACGTGCGGTCCCCTCGCGTTATGCCCGGCAAGCGTCGGCTACTTCTGAAAACAGCAATCTCAAGAGGAAACGAGGCAGACCAGGTAGGGAGGCCTCTGAGGGGTTATCATCCGCGCGTGAGGGTTCCACCGCGGATGTTGCCACTAAAGGAAGGGATGAGATTTCACAGCATAACTCCACCAAACATAACTCGTCGCGACGAACCAGGCGAAACCAGCGAGACTCAGAAGAATCAGACACGCCGGAGGCGGAGTTCAACACACCACGGCAGACGGGACAAACCCACAGAATATCCATGAAAGGCCGATCAGCGTTACGACCGAAGGCCACCAAAGCTGGCAAGGGTGCTTCGAAGGGCGGCAAGGCGCCTGTGCCCAATTTCGTGGACGATGACGACGACGATGAAGACGACCCTACTCTCTCCCCAACAGCAGCCAAAAGAAGATACTCTCACCACAGCACACAACATCACAGCCACTACAGAAGCAACAGAGACGACCTAGACGAAGGAATCGACATCCCATCCTCCCCCACCAGCGACGAGCAAGAAGAAACCCCGCCCCCCGACACCCTCCCAGGCGCCATCAACAAAACCTCATCCGACGAAGAAGAAGAACCCAGCACCGACCTCGCCCTCCGCCTAAAACACGAACCCGACCCAATCCAAGAAGACACCTGGGTCTGCGCGCTCGACGGCTGCAGGCACAAAGTCTACCAAGCCTCGCTGACGGACTCCCAACGCTTGATCCGCGAACACTACGCTCTCCACGCGTACGACGACGACGAGCGCGTCCAGCTCGTCAAGAAACTGCAGCATCCTTCACTGCCTGTGGGCCATTTGATGGAGAGAGTGAGATTGCAGGCGCGTACGGAGGGGTTCCCGGCTTCGAGGTCGGCTTTGGAGGGCGCGAATGCGCATAGTCGGTATAGGCCTGCGCCGCAGGTGAGGTATTGAGATTGGTGGGTGAGTGGTGAGGAATCTCTACTATGGTGTGTTGCTTGTTGGGTTCTTGCAAGGTGTTCTGGTTGGCGCTTATTGGTTTGTCCCTTTTTTGGTTTGAGGATGATACCCGCGGTGATGAGATTTGTTCGAGTTTATTGTTCGAGTTTGTTGTTTTATTTCTTCTTCTGGGCCCCTTGGATATGTAGTTCGTATGTGTAGAACAGGCCATACGGTACTTAATTATGGAATCATTGGACAAAAGTCCGCTCTTGGAATCGCCGGTGACAGATCGAGGACAACACGGTCCAGAAGCGTGCAGACACCTCCCTCGTGCGCCTCTTTGTACAATCCTCAGCACATGGCAAACCGAACAAACAGGGGACACGTCAACTGTCAAGAAGAACCCGCACGGTAAAAGCCCGAAGCCTCATCAGTCATCTCGCATCCCACATCAAGATTGCGCAAACCCGCCCTCGTGGGCAAGGAATCGGCCTTCTAGATCGCGCACCGCGCACCAGCCCCCACTCCTCGATCCCCAAGGCTGAAGACCTTCGCAAGCCTGCGATGGGGATATATCAGCCAAGAGTGGCTTGCCCCGCTGTAATCCATTCGCGGGATCTACAATGCGCGATGCGAGGCAGGGAAGGGCAGCTTTTTAGCGATTACTTTGCACGCTTGAGGCGGTTTTTCTTTTTGGTTGGTGTGCTTGAGCCGTGTTTGACGCGCGGCTGGTGGGTGGTGGTTTTCACCGCTTTGGTTCTTTCTTTCTCTATCTGGTTTGTTCTGGTTTGTTCTATGATGAGAGAGAATACCTAGCTTGAGATGGGCTTTGCTACGTGAAGGGGAAATGCACAGCACAGAATTCACAGGAGGCTGGTCCAGCCTCTGCTATTGTGGGGATTGGAGGTGTCGCGGATTGGATCTTGCTTGCGTCAGAGGAAGGGTAAACCTTTGTAGCAGATCTCTTTCGTCTTTAGCCTTGTTGGCTCAGGGGGAAGAAAAGTGCGGGCAAGCAGAAGCAGCAGCCACTTTGATTTTCCTGGGTGGGCGACACTTCCGACTAAAGTTACTACTAGTTCTACTACTTGGCCAGGGCGATTGGGATTTGCTGTCGAGGCTGTCCATTCATCGAATGAAAAGACCAAGGGGGCGAGACCTAATGCGGAGCCGAGTTGCTGGCCGGAAGGTTAAAAGAAAAGAAAGGCATGTGATCGGCCTTGGACAAGACAGCTCAAGTCCATTATTGCTGGCTGTCCTTTCGTCATAACGTCGTGACACGCGATTTGGAGAGCTTATGACATGCATGGTGTTGTACGTCTGATATCATCGATGTTAATGGCTGTGATGGCTGATAGCGAGTATGCACGCCTGGCTTGCCAGCCGTGTCTGTTGAACTCCCCAACTCCATTTCACATGCACGCTGCTAGTTCTCGCTCTGCCCGTGAACAAGGATGCGACCAGACGGGTTCCTTGGGGGCAAAGCCACCGAGCGCGTCCCGAACCCGTGGGCGTGCTTTTCACCTGCCAGCCTCGCCAGCGGCTGGTCCGACCGTGCAGAAGATGGGAAATTGGCGTGTGGGCCGTGGAGGCTGCACTGGCTGGCGATGGGTCCATAGGGCGGGCGGGTTCGATTTGGGGGATCGACGGGGGAGGGAGATGATGACGTTGTCGCGACTCACGGTCCGTCGCTCGCGAACTTGTTGTGTTGACGTTGGAGATGCGTGGATGGCGGGTTTTGTGTAATCCCTGCGTTCATCTTTTGGCGGTGGCTGGCCCTCCTGGCCTTGATTGCGGGCTTGTGGTGGGAGAAGCACGTGAAGGGACAGGTGTTTGTGCGGAAGGATTAATTATGAGGCAGCACGAGTACAAGGTGTGACCATGGCAGATCTCGTTAATCCTCCCAATGCTTCCTCCGCGAGATCGGCCTCTAGCTACTGTAGCACGACCCAGGCGGTAGGGAGATCAAGTAAGTAGTGCTTGGACAGATTGCAATGGGTACAAGATGTAGCGAGCGAGAAGGAGTTGCCAACTTTGAGTGATGCCAGATACCAATTGCCAATTGAGCATTCACCAATGATGGACAAACAAGAGGACTGCAGGGCAGACGGTAACATCATCGTCACCTCCATCATCATCATCACCATGATCATCATCGCGATGCCCTCTCTCTCTCTCCTCTCTCTGCGGCTTGCCATAGTCGGCGGCGGCGGCCTAGTGCTATCGTCTCTCTAGTCTCTAGTGCAGTCTTGCTTGATGATCTGGGAACGGTTGGCCCAGCTCTGGCCATGATGTCACAAGAGACCGTGCTTCCTTGTACCGCGCCGCTGCATCATTCACGCCTTCCTTGGTGCGTGGGTGCGTGGTGTCCACCGCCGTTGCGTTGCGTTGCGTTTGCGTTGCGTTGCCTCCTCTCTGCTCGTTGGCCGGGGGAGCCTCACAAAACCAGTTCGATCGCCCGCCTCTTGCTGCATTCCACTCCCATTCTCCCTTTTGCATAGTAATTCTGTGATACCCCCCATACCACCACCACTACTCTAATCGAGCCCACGCGCTCCTTACTACAAACAACACCCACCGCCACCGTACAACCTTTCTCAATCGAGACCTCTCCACCCTCCATAGCTTGACTGCTATCCTAATACCATTACCATGTCGGTCAACGTGCCGACCAACCAGAAGATCAAGGAGCAGGATGTGAACGCGAAGCTTCAGCTCTATGGCATCTACGCTGGTATGTTCGCGCCCATTGCGCGACTGGCATTGCGCATTGCTTTGCCAGTCTTCACCCATTGAGCTCCCAAGCTAACACGTGACACAGCCTTTGCCAATGGCAAGGTCCCTTCGGTCAGTAACACCGCGCGACAGCTGCCTTCTCAGCTCGCAACAGCATACTAACACCCACCGCAGAACAAGCAGATTGACGTCGCGCTGAACACTGCCTACAACTGGAAGGGCCTGACAACGCCCAGCAAGAGACTCTCCGCCGAGGGCCAGCAGCTCACCACCGACCTCCAGAAGGTCATCGAGCAGGCCAAGCTTCTGCTTCTCTCCAAGAACGAAGGCAACCTCATCCAGGACTTCATCTGGCAAACTCAGCAGATCGGCGCTGGCGATGCGACCAAGCCCAACGCTCCCATTGACAAAGAGACTGCCCAGCAGCATGGCAACCAGGCTCTTGAGGGTCTCCGTACCCTCGGAACACTCCTCATCACCAACGGCCAGTTCCGCAAGCTCTTGAGCGACGCCAGCGTCCTTCTTCGCGACATTGCTGGCGATGCCGCCACCAAGTCTGCCAACGTTGTCAACCCATCCGAGGACCAGCTTGCCAACATTGACAGACCCGCTGAGGACAACGTCTGGCACGAGGCTCCCGACCTTTCCAAGGAGAACCTCCGCAACCAGGCCAAGTCTCGCGTGCCCATTGGCAAGAAGGATGTTGACCAGGCTGCTCGTGACGCCACCCAGACCGCTCACCCCGATGGAACCCGCGACCCCGCTGAGGCTGCTCAGCTCGCCGCTCAGGACCAGCAGCAGGGTACCGCCCAGACCGACCCCAAAGCCGGTGCTCAGGTCGCTGCCAAGAACCTCAAGGATCAGGCCTCCGCCAACGTCGACGAGAACGACAAGCAGAAGGCTAAGGAGTACCGTGAGCGTACTGAGCGCTACCTCAAGGGCAAGATGCCCAAGGAGAGGCGTGAGCAGCTCATCTGGCGCCTGAAGAAGATGGTTGTTGAGAT
The DNA here is from genome assembly GCA_030772445.1 of Cladosporium sp. MBC 237. NCBI lineage: Eukaryota > Fungi > Ascomycota > Dothideomycetes > Cladosporiales > Cladosporiaceae > Cladosporium > Cladosporium sp. MBC 237. The sequence continues at coordinate 85,231 of JAPHCH010000059.1, forward strand.
CCAGGGCCACCAGGACTGTAGGTCGCGGAGAAGTAACACGCTATATTTTCGACCATGCTAACATCTTTCAGACTCGCAGGCAATTGACACCATCCTCCGCCTGGCTGAAGAGTACAGCAGCCACGGCAAGAACATTGCTGGCCAAGGCCAGACCTCTGTTAAAGGTGCCCATAACCAGGATAGTCTCCAACTCGCTGAAGCTGACCTCAAGGTGTGTTTTCTTAGGCTTTATTGAAAAACGTCGGCCAATGCTGACAAATCTCAAGACTCTCCTCGAGCGTTTTGCAAACTCCACTTCTTTCGATGACCTGACCGACGCCATCAACCAAATCTACCGCGATGCCGAGCAGGACCCTCAGCTCAAGAGCTGGTTCAGGAACCTCAACCAGTTCGTCCGCCGCTGCCTCAAGGAGCAGGGCTACATCCTCCAGGACGACTCCAATGTCGAGTGGAACAAGCTCTACGACGAGGGCAACTTCCTGCTGCGCGACCGCTACAGGGACGACACCAACAAGGTTGTCGATGAGTTCAGGTTCATTGGCAAGCAGTTCGATGAGGACCCTCAGAACAAGGCCTTCGCCGAGTCCATGAACAAGCTCTTCAACGACCTTGGCCACGATGCCGACGGCAAGCCCGAGTTCAAGCCTCACCTCGTCAAGGATTTGACTGATGTCATCCTCCCTGCCTTCTTCGAGAACGTCCGCTACATTCCGATCCCCCGTATCGAGTTCTCTGACCACATGATGGACGCCGTTGTCGAGAACCTCGTCATCGAGGGTGACAACCTCGCCCCGAACGTCTTTGAGTTCGGCAGCGACAACTACTGGCGCTGGGGCCGCAAGCAGGTCAAGAACAGCAACAAGAACAAGGTCATGTTGTCTGTCTCTGGCGTCCAGTGCGACCTTCGTGACGTCTCCTACTACGTCAAGAAGAAGGAGGGCTTCCCCAGCGTCACCGACAAGGGTGTTATGGATATCTTCCTCGGCGGCACTGGCTTGAGCTTCAAGGTCGCCATGGAGACTTCTGACAAGAAGCAGGACAAGTCGGACCAGGCTCACTTCTTCAAGATCAACACTGTCGATGTCGACATTCAACACATGAACATCAAGCTGAAGCAGTCCAACCACAAGCTTCTGTTCAACCTCTTCAAGCCTCTTCTGTTCAAGGTCATCCGCCCTGTCATCCAGAAGGCCGTTGAGCAACAGGTTCGCCAGAACGTGCAGAAGCTCGACTCCATCCTCTACGCCGCTAAGCAGGAGGCTGACCGCGCCGCGGCCGAGGCCAAGCGCAACCCCGACCCCGAGAACGTGCAGAACATCTACCAGCGTTACTTCAACGCTCTCCAGAAGCAGTTCACCAAGGGCCAGCAGAAGAAGGAGGAGGTCCAGGCCGACAAGACCGTCAACGTCGCTGTCACCCAGAACGACTCCATCTTCAAGAACATCCAGCTCCCTGGTGGCATTTCCACCAAGGCGACCGAGTACAAGGACCTTGCCGCCAAGGGCGACAAGTGGGAGAGCCCTGTCTTCAGCATCGGCTCAGGCAGCGAGACTACCAACCTCCCCCGTGTCTCCACTCCCACTCGCAAGCCGCACAGCACCAACCCCGGTGGTCTCCGCGAGGCCGGCGTCACCGCCGGCTCCGGTGCAGGCCTCGCTGGTGGCAACACTGGCACTACCGGTGGCTACTCCGCTGCTGACCCCGGTCTCGGCTCCGCAGGTGTCGTCGGCACCTCTGCCACCAAGACCAGCGCTCCCGAGAGCGGTCTGCTGAACGGCGGCTCCAACGCTCCCGGTTTCGCCAACCAGGTCGATAACGCCTTCGCTGCCGACGGCGCCGCTAAGCCCGTCGCGACCGATGACGCTCACACCATGCTGCGCGACAACAACCCCGTCTACCGCGGCCAGGTCTAAGCCTATGCTATCTGAGGTAGCTAGGCTTCTTCTTGCCTTTTAGTCCGAAGCTCTCGAGGGCAGGACGCGTTCGACTGCGATGTGTGTGTGTGTGCGAGGAAACGAAAAAGATACCCCAAAAGGCCTGGTGCGTCTACCTGTGTGTGTGTTGATACCTTGTTATTGTTCACTTACCCGCACGCGTGCCATGCCATCATCATCATTGAGTTAATGGTTGTGTGTGGCTTGCGTGTGGGTGTTTGGTGAATACGATACATGATGGGAACCGGAATTGCTTTTATGGTAATGCGTTTTGGTTATAATTTGCTTCTTTTAGTTTATAGTGCGTAATTAATGATCTTTTTTGTTTGAACTTTTTCTCATCACTTTCAGCTCTTCTCGTGTGATTGCACTTTGCGTCATTGCGTTTTAGATGTACCGCTTACCTACCTAGCAAGTTCGCTAGCAACGGGTTTCGATTCTGGTGAGGTGGTGGGAGAAATCTCATCAGTAACCCTCGCGCTATCTGCTCTCGAGCTCTAGTATAAGTGAGTGAGCGTTAGCCCAAGGTGCCTAGGGAGGTAAGAGGTATACAACCCCGTGCACATTGAGGCGGACTTGCTTCTTTTGAAGAGCGCGGACCTTAGGACCTAAGAAGTTACATGCTCTATGTAGCATGCATCGATTACGTTCTCCAGCACCTTATGTTACCTTACCTACTGTACGCCATCAGCTCGAGTCGGTCGGCCGAGTCACCACCCTTCCTCGCGCGGCTGCGACTCTGCGTTTGTACGTCTACACGGCTTGGAGTTCTCTGCACCTTCTTGGGAATGCACCATGGTCGTATGATGCCTTGGTTTGGGCGTATTGGTGGATGCGCGATTGGCAGACTTATCACTGTTCCTTGCGAGGCTGTGCAGCTACGTTTGTATGGTACATCTGGGAAGCTTGGAGCTCTCTGCTTCTAAGGTACTTAAGATATCGCTGTTGTTTGATGCCTTCTACTGGGTTATGGGTTACAGCCTCGTGGCTTGTGAGGTCGTGCCTTGCTGGTGAGCTTTTATCGGAGAATCTCAGCTGATGCGTGCTGATGGTCCAGTCAGAGAGGGATGTTGTTTGGGAGTGGTGTTCTGCTGCCGCAGAGGCTGGCGCCACCAACATAGAGTGATGCTTCAGCCTTGTGTTTCTTTGGGCACATATATTGGGTTGTCGGCTGGGCTGTGATCGAGGTGTTGTTTCCGGTGAAAGACTGCGATTCATCGCTATGGCTAACACGGCATCTGGACGGATGTCTGCGCAGCAATACTTCGAATCACCGGAAGATACAGGCGACATCGCCACTCCACGGTCTCACGACTCCTCTCGACATTCTGCTCGGATTGACGAGCCAGTCATTGAGTCGCTCGACGATGGAAACGCCGAACACGGTCCCGTAGGCCAGCTCCTTTCTCCTTCTACGATCTCATTGAGGAGCTCGACTCCAACTCCCAGTCGCCAGCAGCAACATCACGAATCTGACGAAGAGAAAGAGCAAACTTCCAATGAATGCTTTGCTGAGAATGCGACTCGATGCAGGAGTATGACGGCCTTCTCGACCATCGGACAGGCGGCTCTTGATCTCACCATTGCCAGTACTTCGATTTACTTTGTGGTGTTCGCCATCATGGCACACTCGCATGAAGGGCAGCCTGTGACATCGGGCACGGTGCGAAATCTCTTGGATGCTTCAAGGTTTGTAAGTCCAACCAGTCGACGGGAGACAACCATGCCCTCTGAAAACGAATCACTTATATATGACAGGGTCCCACCATCTGGCCGATCATGTTCTCAGCCATCGTAGGTCGATTTCTAACTTCGATTGCTACGTGGAGACTCGAGCACGGTGTCGATGTCGCTTCCATGGAATACCTCATTGGGTGCCGAACTGTCTTCGGTGTCGTCAATACTCCGCTCCGTCTGAGAATACTGCACTACGCTCTTCCTCTGCTCGTGACCTTGTGGGCGCTTTCACCTCTGGGTGGCCAGGCTGCGCTGCGGGTGATTTCTTCCGGTCCTGAGTATACGAACGAAACGGTGCCTGTGTCGTATCTGGATAGCCTTTCGCCGTTCTTTATCAAAGCATCAGCGACGAGTTCCACGGGAGCCACCTTCGGAGCAATCATCAAGGCAGTCTTTGTCGGAGCATTGATTGCTCCCAAAACGGTTAGGCAAAACCACCAAGATATCTACGGAAACTTGAAAATCCCATTGCTGGAAGGGTTGAGTGCTAGGTCACTCCCAGGTGAAGATGGCTGGTATTCGCTTGGACCTGACGAGCCCACATCTTACAGCTCCTTGATCGGACTTGCAAAGACAGGTCTAGCGCCAGAAGGCAAGACGTTCCTAAATATTGAGACATCGTACATGTACCCGACTTGTACCCTCTCACGCCAGGAGTTGTATGGTGCAGCAGCAGCAACCAACGCATCTGATGATTGGGAACGACTTAGGTTAGATAACTGTCATAATGGTCTCTCCCAAGGCATGGCTTTGGACCTCGATATCGACCACGGACCAAACGACCATGTAGTTCGCGAGCCTCTTACCGTGACCACGCCTCGAACAATGATGTTCGGATCAGAGTACTGGGGTTCCGAGCTAACAAAGGCAACCTGCGTCCTGACAACCACATACCTGGAGGTGCAGTTTGTCTGCGAAGGCAACATTTGCACCCCTGTTGCCATACGACCATCCAAGCTCACACATCCTCCAAAAGCAGCCACCTGGCTCGACGGTCTGCTCACTTCTAGCAGCTTCAGCAACCCACCGCTTCCTGCATCGTTCTGCTCTTTCTTCATCAACGCCAGTAACAATGAGCATGCAGCATCGGCTAGTGCACTGGAGCGATTCATCATAGACCCCGATACTCCCTTCGCAGACGCCGAGCCAGTACCGTCCGTGCCAACCGACATTGATGAGACGGAATTCTCGCACCGCTTTGCTCAACTGTGGAATACCTACATGCTGGCTAACACCATGCCCTTTTCCGTCTCTGGCAATTTCAGCGTCTACGGTCCTGGTGGCGCGCCGTTGGGACATGGTCTCGCCATCAACACTTCTGCAACTGTGCAGACGACGCAGACGATCCTTAAATGCAACACCCCATGGCTCGTAGTACTGGCCATTGGGTCAACGGTGATGTTTCTTGCTGGCCTTGCCACCACATTCCTCAACTTGGTTCGAAAGGGACCGGAAATCCTTGACAGCTTTACCAGTTGGATGAGAGACAGCCCGTTCGTGCACGTAGATACCGGAGCTTCTACGGAGGATGCTGCTGACAAAGCTCGACGGCTGCGAAAGGTCAGAGTGATGCTGGGAGATGTTCGTGCGGAAGAGACCGTCGGCTATGTTGCGCTTGGTACGAGTATAAAGGAGGAGAGTGTCCAAAAGCTGAGGTCTGGTAGAATGTATTCGTGATTCTGGTATAGTCGAGTGGCGTATGGTACTAATGTTTGATGGCATTTCGCTTTGATGAGACAATATTGCTGAATATCTAGTGGCATTGTCGCCTTTGCCCACTGCAAGACGATTCACTGTCTTGTATCCAAATCTTCGTTACCATGTTATAGGTGCACTATAATGATGATAGTGCGAACATATCAAATGTACTCGTTGCCTGGATTACATAGCAATTTCAGAATATCACGCATACTGTATCATATCCTAAGGTATGCACAACAACCTCACTGCCTTGACAACGAGGCAATGCGAAGTTCTCCGGTCTCCAGCTACCTGCAGCACCCTGGGCATTAAAGGCTGTCGTAAGGCCTGGCATTATTGAGAATGCGAGGGTGGCGCGTGAGTTGATCGTATGTACACGTACATATGCGTGGTTACGGCCCCAGGATGATGCAGTCAACATAAGATGGATTGCTGCGATGGAACTTTAGCGAGCGACGGGTATCTTCGAATCTGATGGATTACGAGTATACGAGCACTGGAAGGCTGGTGAAGTCAAAGAAGGAAATAAAATGAGGATCGCCCGGTCTGCACAGTTGTTTTCTCAACCGTCGCCCTGCGCTGTCTCCACGTGCCAACTTGGGCTTGGGCGCGCACAAACATCAAACGTACATCTCGACCGACGCCCTGACACCAACGTCGCCATCACTACCACGCACAAAGCAAGTAGCCGAGATGCTCAGATCGAGAGCTCATCAACTTGGAAAACTACGTCAAAGATCGGAGTTCGGCAGATATAAACATGCTTGACATGTGGCTGGATGTTCGCTTCTTCCACCGAAAGCCTGCCAAAGTGGTTTACATGCAAGCCACCAGCTTCGACTCGACTGAGTTTTGCGTTCTACCGCAACCAACAGCGTCCCTGTTTCACTGGAGATGACGAGTAAAAGATAATTTGGTCGTATTGATCTACAATACTGGCGCTCACTGACCATGGTCTTCGCACGTGTCCACGCGATTGATGTAGGTACTGCAAGCGCAGCATCTTCCCTTCTATGAAGCATAATTTGTCAATCTTATATTTCTCTATGGCGAAGACGAACTGCATGGAGATGCCATGGACTCTCTGCATCTCGACAGCTTCACCTACGCAACCACGCGCAGTAAAGCAGGGTGACCGTTGGCATGGGTCTCACATCATGTCTTACTTCCAGTCCCTAGTTTACTAGACGAGTCGTCGGCCGTGGCCTCTCTTGACGACGCCCTGCCTCTTCCCAGCGCTTTTGTTTCACTACTAGGCCTCGAGAGGCTGACGGTTTCACGCATACCAACCGCTCGACCCAGAGAGTACTAACACCAGAGTCTACCCAACACGCAACAATACCAACTCGCTGTGTTCACTCCCCTCTCACTCTGGAAACGCAAACTCGAAGCGTTGCAAAGAACACCGCATTCTAACATCACGAACGGACTCGGGTCTCTGGCTTGACCTTCTATCATGGGCCAGCATGAATATCCACGACCTAGTCGCGACTATGATGATCGAAACTCGACCAGGAACTCGGCGTATAGATCACGACACACAAGTCAATATGACCATCCACCACCTAGTCGAGACTACGACGACATGAACTCGGCGAGAAATTCAACATACAAATCAAGATCCATGGGCCAACATGAATATCCGCCACCAAGCCGGGACTACGACGATCTCATCTCAGCCAGGAACTCCGCGTACAAGTCGCGGCACATTTCATTACAATCACGAGTCGACTCTCTGGCGGCTGAGAGTATATGGGATGGTCGCTCAAAACGAGAATCAGAGATCCCTGCCGTCTACAACCACCCTGGCATGAGATCAACAAGCTTTCTCATGGATCAGAGCACCAGTCGGAATTCTGGCCCTGAATGGATGTGCGATAGAGGTTCGGTACAAGGGCCACCTCGAGACCCTACACCGCCTCCCGACACTGGACTGAATGTTAGCACACTTCACGAGATCCTTTTCGTTGGCGTTGTCGTTGTGGCACAGCTAATGGCCCTCGCCGGGCTTGGTCAAGCCATCGCGCCAATGAAGATCATCGCAGCAGGTCTTGATGTCGACAATCCCGGTGAGGAAGCATGGTTTGCAGCGTCATTCTCCCTCACAGTCGGTACCTTCATCCTGATCTCTGGCCGAATGGGCGACATCTTGGGCCACAAACGCATGCTCATATTCGGCTACTTCTTCCTGGGTGTGTGGTCAGGATTCGCTGGCTTCAGTGCTTATGTTGGAGATCACATCTTCTTCGACGTGTGCCGAGGAATGCAAGGAGTGGGTGCCGCGCTGATCGTGCCTAATGCTCTGGCGCTTTTGGGAAGAGCGTATCCGCCCGGTATAAAGAAGAATATTGTCTTCTCGCTGTTTGGCGCAATGGCCCCTTGGGGTTTCGTCATCGGTGCACTCTTTGGCAGCATATTCGCGCAGCTGACCTGGTGGCCCTGGCTTTTCTGGTCATACGCCTTCGCTTGCTGGGGACTATCAGTCTTCTCAGTAATTGCGGTGCCCAAGTCGTTGGCTCATGACGCTCAATTTGCAGGACGCATCGACAGACCTGGCATGGACTGGACGGGCTCCATACTTGGAGTCTCCGGGCTTGTCCTCATCAATGTCGCATGGAACAATGCGCCACTCTTCGGCTGGGACACGCCGCACGTATACTTCCTACTCATCATCGGCCTCTTGTGCATGGTCGCTTTCGTGTGGGTTGAAGCACGTGCCGACTCCCCGCTCATTCCCGTGAGCGTCCTGACGAAACCGGTCGTATATACGATGGCACTCGTTGGTATTGGATGGGGGTCTTTCGGAATCTGGATCCATTTCTGCTGGCGTTTCTTGCTTGAGGTTCGACAGCAAACGCCCCTACTAATCTCTGCAGAGTTCGTGCCCGCCATGATCTGTGGCTTACTCGCGGCTGGAGCAACGGGGTTCATGCTCACTCACACTCCCGTGTCTTTCACCATCATGGTCTCCATGTTGGCGTTCTTCATCGGCGAGCTAGTGGCTGCTTTCCAACCCGCTCACCAAACCTACTGGGCACAAATGTTCGTCTCCATTCTGATCATGCGTAAGTCTTCCCACCGCGAAAACCTTCCTATGCTTCATAATCTCATACTAACTTCTCACAGCCTTCGGAATGGACATGTCCTTCCCCGCCGCGACCGTAATCCTCTCCAACGCTATGCCCAAAGAACACCAAGGTCTCGCGGCTTCCTTGGTGAACACAATGGTCAACTACTCCATTTCCATCGGCCTCGGAATCGCGGGAACCGTCGAAGCAAACGTCATCAGCCACAACGGCACAGAAGCAGATACCATGTACGGCATTCGCAGCGCCTGGTATGTCGCTCTCGGCCTTTCCGGTTTCGGCGTCGTGCTAGGTGCGCTCTTCTTCGTGCGCTCGTGGGCTAAGGAGGGTTGGAAGATCATGGAGCATTAGTCGAACCGACTGACTTGCTGCATGCTTTCCAATTCAACGGGACCTTCCAACCCCTTCCAGGCCGCGTGCCCTACCACCAAAATACCACCAGGTACCCGTTGCTTTTGCTTCTTCTCCGCCATTCGCCATTACCTTACAGGCCTCGATTAATTCTTCCACCCTTACTTCCGTTGCAACTTTTGAGCGTTCTTGCAATTAAACACCACCCACCAAACCCCATCAGACAGAGAAAGAACGATAAAAAACCAACGCCGTTCAGCCTGAACATCCGATCGCTCCGCGCAAGCTTTCCCACAACGCCTCGCACCGGACAAATGAAAGCACCAGTTTCTCCCTGCTAACGACCATCTCGGAGAACCCCCCCAAACCCCACCACCACCTCTGCCAACCACAAGAGCAAGAGGCACGAACCCAAGGTATAAACACAAACAACACATCATCTGACGGCCTCCACTTCCTTCCACTCCATTCAAATTCGCATATCAAGCATTGTTATCGCTCGCCAGTACAAAGAATGTACCACATCCCCCTCACTGACGAGAGTCGTCAGCGGGAGGACGCATTGTTTTTTTGGATTGTTTTTGGTGCTTTATTTGTAGCATATTACCTCACCTTATCTGTTTTATTTATTGTGTACGTTAGCGGGAAAAGAAGAAGAAGAAGAAGAAGAAGAAGAAGAAGAAGAAGAAGAAGAAGAAGAAGATATCGAGAACTTATTAAGTACCTTATTTTACGTTTGATTTTTACCTTTATTATTTGCGATTGATCGTTTCCAATCGTTGCAATTTTTTTCTGTTCATGTTATTTTTTATTTTTTGTTTGCTCTGACACGAGATTGACGGCAAAACCTTTCATTTTTTATCTATCTCAAGAGTCACGCACGAGTCACGACTTCCTTTTTCGGATCTGGATATTATGACCAAGCACGGCATCTGGCCAAGCGATAACAAACAAGGTAAGGTAAGGGATTTCATATTTCCTAGCCTTCGAATTCCTTATTGCGCATTAAATGGTATCTAACGGCAACTTGTCGTGGATTCCTTCGTGTTCTCTCACGAAGCAAAAGTATCAAGCCAATAAGAAGAAGGGGGTGAGTGTGTGAAATGGAAAAGAAAAAGACCCGTACGTGTGTTAATGGTATCATCAGGCTCCGTATCCCCATTCATTCAACCCCCCTCCCAAAGCCACGCTTACGCCTAAACAACCGTTCCAAAAGAAGCAGAAAGCAAAAAGCCAAAAAAAATCCCAAAAACGAGGTTCTAGGGACTGACTAACTCCATTCATTCGTCCCAATTGCAAACCCGATGATGCTCCCGATAACCCGTTGCTTGAATTTCCCTCCCGAAAAAAAGAAAGAAACGCCCGATGGTTAGCCCGCCATCTCGGTAGTGCAGTGATCCTTTGCGTAAGAAGAAGGAGTCTACAGAAGCAAGGTGGAGGAGCTGCGCCGGCATGGTTGGCGCAGTAAAACTCCATTCCCACGTCCGTCGTGGCGCCTTTTCATAGAAGCAACAGCTCACTATGAATGGCGCCTAGACTTGTCCTGCTTCTTGTTGACGATCTTCTCGTGCTCGGGGTTAAGCTTGACACCCAAAGCTTTGGTCTGATCCGACCCAAGAAACTTGTGCAGCGAATTGCAGCTTCCGCAAGTCTTCTTCTCGATAAGCTCGCCACTCTTTCCGAAGTGCTTGTTGTGGTATTTCTTGGTAGCAGCTAGAAAGCTATCTTTCTGCGGAACATTGCGCTTGCAGACTTTCTCACGGGCAGCGTCGCCGCCAAAGTACTTGGCTCGGATCTTGCCCGCGCGGTCTTGAGCCACGGCCAGAGGCTCCATGACAGAGCGCAGAGCTCTACCCGCTACGTCTGCCACGAAGTCGTCAACTTGTGTCTCTGCGCGCGCGAGGCGTTCTTGGACGGCGGTGATGTCTTTGCGGACAGCTGCGGCAGTCGCCTCGGATGCTGTGTGCCACTTGTCTAGCACAGAAGCAGCGGAGCTTGCGAAGAGCTGTGCCTCGTGGCTCATGTGTTGAGCCAGCTGTGCGGTGACATTGTGAGTGGCGGCGATGCTGGCACTGAGCTCATGTTGAAGACGATCTGTCAGGCTACGGGCTCTATCACGCACTATGGCAGCGTCTTTGGTGACATGAGTGCTGATGTCCGAGCGGGCTTTGTCGTAGGTCTGAAGATGGAACAAGCGACGACCGAAGTTGTGGGAGACAGAGACATTGAGTTCAGGCTTCTTGCAGGGCATGGATACTGTGATAATGCCATACGCTTCGTGTGGGTCCAGGGTGATGGCATAAATACCATTGACTAGCTCGGTTTGGTTGAACGCAATGGGCTTGTTACCCTTGGTTACATGAGTACTCAGCACTTGCGGCGTGCGACCAGGAGACTTGCTCGGAAGTGAAATGATAATGTGATTTGGTAGGACACCCTGGAAGTGGACATCAAGTGTACCGTATTGAGGGTTGCCAAAGTAGTCAGTCGAGGCAAGAGCAGTTGGAGTTGGGAGTAAATGCTCGATGTTGAAGCTCTTTGTGGCGTTGGTTGAGTTGGTGAGCTTGACAATGGCGTCTGACAAGGCGGCACGGCGGGTGCTGATGTTGGTTGATGGCGCAGTGTTGAGCTTGACACCAACACCCAAGAGCATCGTGCCGAGAAGATAGACAACCATGAATGTCGTAGAGTAAGCAATCCCGGAGGAGAGGATGCGGAATATGATACGTCCAGTCCCTTGGGCTGGCTTAGGTGACGGAGCATCGTGCTCTTGAGGCGGAGATGAAGGACCCTCAGCATCTCCAGCCGGGCCTTCGAGAACGGTGACGGCAGACGACGAAGCGTCAAACGCCTTGATGGTGGATTGACGAGGAGTCTCGAGGTCCTCAGAAAGGAAGCTATCCAATGTCTTCTCCTTCTCGATCTCGTACTCTTTCTGCAAAGCGATACGCTCCTCGCGTGCCTGGCGTAGCTTCTCCTTGTGCTGTCTGTCGAGCATCTGAAGTTGGTGGTGAAGTGGACCAGTGGAGGCCGAAGCAGCAGCGGCAGCCGCGGCAGGGTGGTCGGGAGATTCCACGGTGGCCTCGTCGAGGTCGATCAAGCTGTCGGTATCGTCGGGTGTCAGCATGCCGCCATCTTCAGAGGTGATGCTGACAGTCTCGTTGGAAACATCGGAGACATCATCGACCATGTCATATTGGCCGTCCTCTAGCTCGTTCACATTTCCGGTGGTGTTCCCGTCAGCCATCTTGAGGCCGAGGGAGCTTAGTGCAGCGGGTGGAGTGCGTTGACCACGAGGCGGATGGGTTTCTATGAGGTCGGGCACGGAGCCGTCGATATCGAGTGTCGGGAAGTCAAAGTCGGAGTCAGTAGCGTAGGGTGTATCAGTAGGAGGAGAGGACAGGCGAGAGCTGTTTGCTCCCTTAGTCAGCTTGCTCTTGTTGGAGATCTGGCTTGACATGGTTGTGAAGTGAAGGTCGGGCAGTGCAGGCAGCGGAAGGTGGTCGGCCAGCCGTGTGGGACAGACTGAAGCCGACCGAGGTGGGTAGGTGTGTGATAGGGAGATGTATGGAAGGAAGGAAGAGAAATGGTTGAGAGGGTGGAGTGGCGGTGTTGGTGGTGGTTGTGGTGGATGGACACGGGAAGAGGGCGGCAAGGTTGGGAGAAAGGCAAGTAGAGGCACGTTGGGTAGCAAAGTGGTGGTGATTCAAGGCAAGGTAAGGCAATGTGAGGCAAGGCAAGGATGAGAAGCCTCAGGTGCTCGCCGTTTCGGTTGCCTGGAGGAGGTGGGGCTTGAAAGCGATTATGATGAGGGAGAGCTTACCTATCGCCTGCATTCACTGACAACGCCGGGCGATGACTGGAGAGGAGGGCAGGAGATGGAAAGGCAAAGTTGGGAAACGACGAATGTGCGATGCTACAGGGGGGTGAGGCGGCGTCAGAGGGAGGTGTGCAGTGGTAAGTGAATATTCGTCAGTCGAGAGATGGATGGTGGAAGAGTAAGGTCGAGTAGTTTTAAGGCAACTAGAGAGCACTTTGATGGTAGTAGCACACTACTAGAAGCGTATCACATCACGAGCTCTCCACCCCCGCGTCCTCTTGACGATAAGAGTCAACGGCCGACGACGGCCCGCCGCCATCAGACAAGGGTAGACATGTGACCTGGAACTGTGTGAGTGAATTCATTTCTGCCCTATCAGTAGAGGGAGCTATAAAAAAGCATATCAATCTTCAGATAGGCAGTAGTCACTATTGGAAGGAGATACAAGTAGACCCAATTTGTCCAAGCAAACATATCTTGCTATCACTTTATTGCTATCTTCGTCCCCTTGCACGAGCTCTTCCGCCCCGCATGTCCGCCCGACGCTAGCTTTCGGCAGTCCCGATTTGGAAGTGACGTTGCCTGTCGCGGACTGCACCTCATCTCACCTCACTACTCCTTGAACATCACGCGTTCTACTCCAGCAATCGATACCGAATAAACACTGCACCAGGCCAACACAGCCAACACATTCCTTCGGCACCTTCTTTCTTCGCTACCGTGAAGGTGGCGAGAGCCTGCTAGGCTACCGGCAATATCCGAATGAATGGCTGACCGGCGGGGAGCCTTATTCCCGCTACTCATTCTAACATGGATTATGCTATCGCCTGGACCGCAAAACGTCAACCATGACCCAACCACCAGGACACGGCTGAAGGATGTCATTGCAGAAGAGCAAAACTCTTTGGAAGTCTTGATCAACTCTTCCTATATCAGCAATCGTTTCGAAGGCCAGCAAAGCTATGCAGACCTCAACCTTACAGGCTTTGAGCCTGATAGAGGATATGCATGGAGTGCCTGGCCTCAGCTGAAGCCGCACATCGTCGATCAATCTGACTGGACTCGGAAAGCGCTGCTGGGCGACATTACAGAGCCTAGGCCACGCCCATTATACGATAATGTCACAGGCTACGTACACGGGCGGTGGGCTCGTTCCGACTTGGAGAAAACGATCGAACGACCCCATCTTAACTTGACGGACTATGCTAGAGAGGATCCATTTGGGGGCCCGAAAAGGGAGAGACACTTCGGGAGAAACTTCACCGGCACCGAAGGCGACGTTAAAATCCAATTCACCGAGAAAGGCCACCCGAGCGAGACGCTCAACCTACACGGTGTTCCAAACATCACGGAGATGAACATACAGTTGAAGCTTGGAGACGATCTGACAGACAACGAGCATGAGATGGTTCTTCGTGGCCTATATTTTCAAGACATTGGCCACGCAGTGCTCACTACTACGAGCTCCAAGTTTGCAGGAATATTTGCACTTCCGCATTTTACGCCGTCAGACCACACCTTCAGTCTCGCGCGCACCGTCCTCAACGAATCTCTCTCGAGAGTCATCCAACGTCAAGTCGATCGAGAGATCATCACCCACAACCCATGGTCGACCACAGTTGAAGGCGCACTGGAGGACCCGATGAGTGCCCCTCGCTGTGAACTTGTAGTATGGCTTCAGCAATTGGAGCCGACATTCTCTGGTCCACCATATTCATCCACATTTCTTTCTTTCCTTGAACGTGAGCTGCGATTTCCAACGGGCTCATTTCTTCCTGCAGTACCAGAGATGCACTTCGAAATGACTGCATTCAGTCCCGATTGTGGATACATACTTACCTCACAAGGACCGCCCTCAGTCTCCCCCAAACTTGCTAACCATCTGTCTGGCCCGAAGACACAAGTGCTAGCGGGGCAAGGGCGACACCATTTGTTGCTTTACATGGTCGCCTTAGGTCTGCAACTTGCATTGATCAAGAAACAGATGGGAGAGTCTAGCACACCATCGACTCGAAGTCGGATCAGCTTTTACACGATTTTCGGCATGGCAATAGGCGATGGTTTCACGACTTTGGCATGCGCAACTCTCGGTGCTGTCACCGATGGACTCGCCATGGATCTCATGGCAGTGGCTTTCATGAGCTTCACCGGGATGCTATTCTTCGGCATGCAATTCTTGATGCAGATCTGGAACGTCCAGGCACCGGAGCTAAGACAGAGAGAGCGTGTTGAGGTAGAGGACATGTTGAGGCGCCGAGAAACGGCACTTGCGGAGATAAGGCAAGCGAGAGAAGAGCGACAAGCCGCGGCGAGAGAAAGTGCTGCCACTACGACCACAAGTACGACAACCGGCGAAGAGCAGAACGTAGAGAGCAATCAAACAACGACGAACCCAATACCGCAAGCGCCGGTGGAATCCACACCACAGCAGCCTACCGCTCAAGATGGCTCATTGCCACTCCCTGCTACCGCACCCCGACCTCAGACTGCTGCCGAGGCGCCGCAATTCTACATGCCATCTGACCAAGCTGGCCTCCAAACTGTCCAGCCTTTGCAGCCTCTGACAGAAGAACAGCACAACGCCCTCGTCGAAGCCATTACCGACTCACGTGTGCCAACATTCGGTTATCACTATGCCCGTTTCTTCCTTGTGTTATTCGGCATTGTCTTCATCTCAATCAACGCCGTCGGTTGGCCCTCCGTACTCCAACGCGGCTTCTTCACCCTCCTGGCTTTCGTCTACCTCTCCTTCTGGGTGCCCCAAATCACCCGAAACGTACAACGCAACTGCCGCCGCGCTCTCGAATGGGACTTTGTCCTCGGCCAATCCGCCCTGCGCCTCCTCCCATTCGCCTACTTCTACGCATACCCCCACAATATCCTCTTCGCGAGCGTAGACTACTACAGTCTAGCCGTCCTAGCAATCTGGTCCTGGCTCCAAGTCGTCATCCTCGCGTCTCAAGACCTCCTCGGCCCCCGCTGGTTCGTGCGCGAAACCTGGGTCCCGCCCGCATACGACTACCACCCGATCCTCCGCTACGACGAAGAAGGCGCCACCCTCCCCCTCGGAGCCTCCAACACCACCACCTCCACTCCGACCTCCCGCCGCGCCTCCATCTCCGGGCCCGAAGGCCCCTCTCCCACCGACCGCCGCAGCTCACTACAGCACAAAGAGTCCAAAGACAAGGGCAAGCGCTCTTTCGACTGTGCGATTTGCATGCAGGACTTGGAAGTTCCTGTCATCGAAGCGGGCGAGAGCGGTGACGTTTCTGGGGGGTTCATGCTGGCTAGACGGCAGTATATGGTTACGCCTTGTAGGCATATTTTTCACACGGCTTGTTTGGAGGGCTGGATGAAGTATCGTTTGCAGTGTCCGAATTGTAGGGAGGGGTTGCCGCCTTTGTAGGTTGCTTTCGTGTTTATTTGGCTTGGGTGAAGGATGTATTATGTGGGATTGTAAGATATTTATTGATTTTTGTTGCATACGGGGTTTCGTGACGGTGACATAGATGCATTTCTCATTACCGTGTCATTAGTTATCACTTCATCTGACGATTGACTTTTCCAGCTCAGCTCGTTGCCTGGCATCCTCAATCCGATCTTCAAGTAGCCCTCTCCCACAGGTCAGAACCGATTGACGATCAACATTCTTAATGAATCCCGCTGTGGAACTGCACGAAGCGAATTCTCAATTGCTACCGCTCCTAAAGTCACACTCTCGAGGCTCCGAACGATCGCAGCTGCCTTGCATACATATCGCCCCTTTCGTCTGTCCTCATATTTCATTCTGTGAAATGGGCTGGACTTCGAGGTCAGTCAGGACTTGTGCCCCCCTCGCGAAGTCAAGTACGATCTAATGCCACTGGTACCGAACGAAGGCGACATACTCCCATAGGCTGATGCTCCGTGGCAAGAGGCCTGGCAGATTCAATCACCTAGCAAGCAATGGTTTTCCGAGGATCTGCCCTCAAACCTCATTCCTGTCGACATGGCTCCATTTAGAGGGTCGAGAGGCATTCGTGCGCTTCATGGAACCTGATGAGATCTTTGCAGACCACGATTGGAGGTGAGCATTTTGTCTTTTCGGGTGGAATCAAAACTGCAAGCGTCGCTCATTGGATGTACGATGTTGCGTGAGGCAGATTAGGTCGAATCTTGAAGGGTATCTGCGGACTCTCCTCGGGTGACGGCAAAGCGTAAGACGTCCCGCAACCGTGTGTACGATATTGCATCAGTCGGATTTGGTCAAGGATTTGGAGAACATCTGTGGAGGAACATATTCTGACGGTCGGCGTGAGCGCTCTGAAAGAAGCCATGCTAGCATTGACGCAACTGAAGAAACCACAAAGGAAAGTGCTCATGGTTGCGAGCAACTGGTTTGATTTTGTTCGAATCTTGTAGCCGGCTACTCGCTTCCAAAAGTGGTCGTACCCTGGCTGATGTGAAGCTTTTCCAGGATCCGGGACAGCTTGATCGTGAAACTGTTATCCTCATTTTTTTTGAGTGGGATTGCAGTTGCGTTCACTGGAAGCGGGGACCCTGTTGATGCGAGGATCGCTCTTGGGAATGATTCTGTTACGTTTCACCGATTGCCACGATCAGTTTCTTTAGATATCCCCCAGCAGACGTTGAAGCTCGAGTCGTCGCTCCGTCTCCTTGAGTCTGTCGTCAAGACATTTTATGCCTTGAGGGCAAAGACGATCCACGAATCGGCGTACTTTCTCAAGATCTTCTTGGAACTCGATAAACTCTCTCTCCCAACTGTCATTTGTCGTCCAGAGAAATCTTCGACATCTTTCGGGGACATGTCCATCTAGGATACATTCCGCTCGTATAGGATGGCTTACGGGGCCTCGATGGGGCGGACTCCACTTCGAGCTCAGAGAGCATTTGTGCAGATCGTCAAGCCAGTGGTGAGGTTGAAAAGTTACACGAGGAGTGAGTTCGCGAGTTAAGTGTGAGGATAGGGTCCAAGGCGTTACTGAGCATGTAAACGATCGCGCGCGACTTCGTCGCGGCCGAGTGGCTGCGTTCTCATTCAGATCAGAGGAACGTGACGCAACCATGGCAATTGGTCCATGATCGTCTTGAGTGCCTAGAAAGAAGTCTTGCCAGACTTCAGACAAAGAGCCGGATGACAACGGAGATTGTGGCTGGTGCTTGTCAGGGTTAATTGGAAGCGAGCCCAGTCGAACTTCGCAACAACCTGTTACCTCCCAAGATTCCCATGACATGGTGTCGTCCCACTGAGTATCAAGGTACAATTGTGGGCAGATGGTCTGGGGGCGGTAAAATTCGTCCCATGCTCCTGGAGGTAATCGGAACCGCCATACTTCAATATCTGCGTAGATGGCGATGTGCGCGGTCAAGTCCGTGTCGCCACATACCTCCAGACTCTCCAATACATATTTGATATCGGAGCGAGGTCGGGCGACTGTGCGTTGAAGTCGATTCAAGCGCTCGACGTGTCGATTCTCTTTGACGGTATAGACAGAAAGCCGAGTCCCTCCACTCGTGATCGCTTTGCCCCACTCTTGTACTGCTGTCCGTATCGTATCTGCTTCTTCACCAAAGTGGCCTCTCCCCCTCATCGCGGCCGAGAAAGCCAAGAATGGCGAGCGGTTTTCAGCATCGACTGCATGAGCATCAGCGCCCAAACGGACGAGCCTCGACACAAGATCTCTGTAACCATTTCTTCGTCCAACAAGATCAGGGTCGCTCCTGTCCCGCAAATCGTGCTTCTGACAAAGGTAATATCCTAAGTGTTCAGCCGCCCAATGTAGGGCTGTTCGTCCTTCGGGATCGGTTTGCGTAACCATAGTCCTTGTGTTATCAATTGTGATTGCTTCCAAGAAGACATCCGCTGGCCACCCTTGTGAGCGCATGCATGTCGAGAACCGCAAAGCAAAAGACCATTGCTTGAAAGGAACTGGTTGACTGGCGAGCATGGCCTCAAGAGCAGACCTTGTCAAGAGTCTGGTATTCACTGTCGACTCATCCAGGCAAATGCCATTGGTATCAGCTGCTGTCTCATTCAGGTCAACAAGGAGGCCGCATCGCACAACGAAAAGGCTGTATAGCGCATCCGTTTGGCTAGGGTCAAGCTTGTGGTACCAAAATCTAGAGCTTCGCACATAATATTGCAACGCAGAATGCAGTACGTTGTCCTCCCGAAAATAGGCACTCTCATGGTAAAGAAACTCGCAAAGCTTCGTATGTCCGAATTCAGCCGCCATCTGTGACTTCACATTACAAATATGCTTCACGTATCTTTTACAGAATTTCACCTACCATCAGAAGATTTTCATCGGGAAAGGCAGAGGTCTCTTGAGAGGCGTGGTCCGTTACCAGAAGCTCTCCTGATGCAATCAGTTTTCGGACCGCTTCGATATTGCCAGAGCGTACCACCTCAAAGACTGCGGACTTGTTTGGGCGGAAGTTAATCGCGCGTAGTTGGAACGTCCTGGCACTTCTCAGACCCGTATCGTAAGACCCAAATTCCCAAACGCGAGTAGTGAACCAGCGAGGCAGTGAGATGCGAATGACCGGCGAGAACCGCCCATTTGACCGAACTGTAGAGAGAGTTTGCCTGTCGAGCCCTTGCGACGTAGACGAATAATGTGAAGTATCCAGTAATGCTTTTCCTTCAGAGCTAGAGGAGCTGCTTGACTTGGTAATGCGGGCAATGATATCCGCCTGGCCGGTCTGCAACGAACGTTCGATCTGCTCGAGACGGTCTTGCTGCGAAGAGAGTAGGGAACAAATGGCGTCGCTGTTCATGATTTGCTGCATTTTCCAGGACCTAGACCTTTAGTCACACTCTCAATCCAGATGAAAGGGGAATAACTCACTCGATGTATTGTAGATGCGCCAGAATCATAGAAGTCTTCGCCTGTTCCATTTCTTCCAAGAGTTTCCGAATTTCCGATTCTTTGAAGGCCATGTATAAACTCCCAGCAAATCGCGACTTCTGTATTGCGCAATCAACCTTGTCAACTGCTGTCTTGATCTTCGCGGACATCCTTGCACACGTGTATAGGCAGCGGCTGAGCATTTCGTCGCAGTCTGCGTCGCATGATCCGTCTGGGCGGTGACGCATTCGCTCGAGCTGGAGGATGTGCTTAGACAAAGTCGTGAGCTCGAAACTGAGCTGATTCACTGTATCTGGTGCGTCTTTACTCGTATGATAGAGCGCATGGAGTTTCTGCGAGCTTTCCATGAGTTGTATTGCCAGTGAGGCCATACCAGCCACACCGGCTGCCATCCCAAAGGCCTCGGCCATTTCGCATGCAAAGTTGAGAGACAGAGCGAGAACCCAGAGGAGGATGGAGAGAATCCAAAACGCAAGGCTGCACGGGCTGATATACTTTGAGAGTCGGCAGCGCAAGGCTGTGCTATGTATGCTGCACTTCGCCTCGACAGCATGCATCAGCCACAGCTGGAATCGGAATAGCTTGATGCATTGTCTGGCTGAGGAATATCATCACGTCCGCAAGTCATCTGCATGTGCACATCCGCTCTGAGGAGAGCTTTGAAACATCAAAAGCGCGACACATCCATAAATGTAGCGGTAAAAAAGCATCGAGTCAAGGCAAACCTGCATTGGCATGCTTGACCACAGATAGTGCAGCCGAAATCACGCAACTGAATGACAGTCACACAAGATGTGCGTTGGAAGTTTGCAAATGCCACACTAGTAGACATATTGTTCAAGGAGCTTAGCCAAAGTATCATTCGAGGCTGAAGTCTGGCAAAAAGGTGTCCATCGACTGAAGTGTAAATCCTTCGGTCCACTCAGAAAGATCGTCGGCGTTCAGCTGCCAGAGCGAGCTAGGCCAGTCCTCAATGTTGTCCAAAGTAGCAGCGCCATCGAAGATGGTTGATACGTCGTTCGTGCTATACTGACTTTCTCCGAATAGTGCATGCGTTTTAGTCGACATTGACTGCAGAGTGTTTGCTGCTTGCTGTAACGAGTCTGTTACTGTCTCTTGATGGGTACTAATCGATTCGAAGCTGTCGGCTGGAGGATCTTCCGTGCGCAAGTTAAGCAAAGTACATGCCATGTCGATAAAGGATGTCAATGTTGCTGTTGTGCAGACACTTGCGCCCACTTCGGAGAAACAGTCGGCTTCTGGAAGATTTGTCGTTTTATTGTGCCATGCGTAATACAAACAGATTAGACCACACTGGAATATAAGCCTTGATGCATTTGGTTGCAAGCACGACAGTGTTTGATTTGGACGACACTCTGTCAAAACTCGTAGCAGACTAATAGCGCAATGTAGCGACACCGTCATACTTTTAGCGAATTGAGGGTTTTGCTCTTCGAGTGTCAATCCCGGCTGGTGGATCAAGAGAAGGCAGAAGTGAGCTAATACCTGCAGGTAGAGAGCGAAATCGCCACTCTGCTTGTCTGACCTTCCCTGTTGAATCAGGTCCGAGTGCTCATACTGCCATACGCGTAGCTGTCGATCCAGTTTGCTGATCTTCGCTTCACCATTGCGCCGCTCTGTAGTGGTGAAGAGTAGCCTGGTGAATTGCTGCATGATGCTCGAAAGCTTAGCAAGAGCGATGAACATCGATGCCTGAGTGCCTTCGCCCGGAAGTGGCACTGGTAGCTCAGCAATCCTCATGTCGTCGAAGTCGCAGTTGGTTGGAAGGCCAACATCGACGTCTGTATCGCTGATTATCTTCGGCAATCCATAAGCGATACTTGTTGAGCTGTAATGATCAGAGATTTGTCATGCGTGACTGGTGGAAGCAATTGACTCACATATCAAGAATAGAGATGCACCACCAAAGCCTAGTGCGAAGCTCTGTCTCACCAGCACAGATTTTGAATCGACGAGGATGTCGATGTAAACCGATACACTGTGCAGTGCGGACTGCTGCTCCAACTGAAGAAGCGAGTGAGGCATGTTTGCCTGCGAGCTGTAGGAACATAGCGTTCAAGATGTGAGATTGTACAGCCTCAAGGCGTAGCTCATCGAAGGCTTCTGTTTCTAGCGCCCGGGCAGCATCGTAATACTCAACAGCATGAAAGACGTTGTCGGGGGTTTGGGAATCCCATGCGTCAATCGCCATGACCAGGAGTATCCTATGTAAGGTTGGGTGGTCAGGCTCCGCCTGCATCGTGTGGGTCTGATCCAAAGCTGCTGCGAAAGCTTTGGTAACTTGTTGACGACAAAATATAGGGTATATAGTACCCCAAGATGTCAAAAAATGTTGCAATCGGTCGAGGTAGTAAGCCTTGGGGGATTGCAGTAATGCTTGCCAGGAGTATTCTGTCGTTGCCGATGGATTTACAGTTGAGTGTGGCATCACTGTCGTAGGCAGTAGATGCATTCGGAACAGACACTCTGGGAAAGACTCGCTCGTATCAGCCAGAGATTGCCATTTTTGTTCAGCAGAGCGGATGAAATGGACGCCAGTCGTCGAACCTGCGAACATAGAGCCAGATGACACGTGTACGAGTCTGCCAAGGTGCCTGATGACGGAACCAGATCTTGTATCTGTCGTCTCAAGTGAACCAGTAGTAGGTGAAGCTCCACGGTCCAAAAAATTGACACTCCCGCCATTCTTGCTGTACTGGGCGGCGACTGCAAAGTCGCGGACCAAGGCTGAATTGGGACTTGTTTGTTGCTGAGAGTTCAACGCGTTCTGCTGTGCTAAATGTTCTTGAAGCTTGCTGACTTGAGCTTTCAGTCGTTCGACCTCGTCATTCTTCGACCTGGCAAACCTTTGTGGGCCCATCAGCATGATTCTGCGCCAGTAGACTTACTAGTCCTACCTTCGAGGTGTAGTTTTCCTGCGGAGAGAAGTTGATGATGTGCATTCTGCGCCTGCAGCTACGCACTTGCTACACTGTGAGATGATCAGCTGGTGGTACTCGCAGTCTTGGGCGGCAGAGAAATACTGATGGGAGGGCGCCGTCGCAGCCAATTTTCTTACTGTTTGCAGTCAATATCTACGTGCAGATCCGGGGGAACAACGAAACACACATTCTACATCGGTCGCTGCATGGTATTAGCATGATTGTAGACATTCGGACTCACGTTTGCCTACCAGACCTTGGGGTGGTGATCACCATCCCTCTCCATTGCCGTACGGCTATCTCAGACGGCAGCAGTATTGGTTCAATACTGAAGGACAATGTATGAATTATTACATGAAGTAAGTTATTACTACAAAAATAACACTAGAAAAGATGTGGCAGGATGGAAGACAACAGGAAGCCACCCATCGGCGCAGGAGAGAGATTCTCCGAACTTGGCGTGCGCCACCCATGCCCTCTTCCGAGGCAGAGCGCCGTGGCCTGAGTGTTCCAACCACTTCATATGACATACTCTCTCAATAATGTTGCCCTTCTTATCTGGACATTTAGCTCTGGTGATGAGGCATAATCCGTAATCAAAATTGTCCGGAACCTTGCGCATACATCGAGAGCTCAGCATCTTTGTTTGTTGCAAATGTCCTCTTCAAAAGGCCGCACTTTGTCTCTGGTTGGGTAATACAGAGCGTACTATCTACGATTAACACTTGGCAATATCCGTTCACACAGCCTAGAATGA
Organism: Cladosporium sp. MBC 237; assembly: GCA_030772445.1. Lineage (NCBI taxonomy): Eukaryota > Fungi > Ascomycota > Dothideomycetes > Cladosporiales > Cladosporiaceae > Cladosporium > Cladosporium sp. MBC 237. The sequence goes on from JAPHCH010000059.1 coordinate 108,431, forward strand.
GTTGTTTAGGGCCGCTCTACTACTGGCTTTCGATCTGATCCACCTCGACACCCTTCTTGTCCGCCATATTCTTCGAAATATACATATCATCTCCCTTGGGTGGCTTTAAAGACGCACGAACGACAGCTCTGGCGGATGTCTGCTCCTTAAAAACAAGATCCATCTCCTCTAGCGTACGGCCCATGCTTTCGGGAAAGTAGAAATATACCAAGAAGGGAATGCAGGCCCCAATGCAAGCGTACACGATGTAGTACCGGTACCCAATACTGCTGATCGCGACTGGCGTGATCATTGTGACCACAAAATTCCTATCAATTTTGTCAGCTTCGATATTCGGACAGTCTCTGGGTGAGTTTAGCTTACCATAGCCAGTGATTGGCAGTGGAGATCGACGACATCTTGACCCTCAGCCTGGTAGGTGCAACTTCCGTGGCATAGAGGAAATTTGCCCCGAGGAAGCCAATTGGGATGAAAAAGTTGAAAAGAAAAACGAAGAAGACCGACGCGATCTGTGCCGCTTCGTTACTTGTGGGGAAACTGGTCGCGATTGCAAGTACCATCATACAAAGCGCCATGCCAGTACCACTGACGATGAATAGCAGACGACGACCAAAACGGTCAATAGTGAAGAATGCCACGAAGCAGGACAAGAACTTCCAGGTCAGTGTGCCACCAGACAAAATTCGCGCAGTCTGGCTATCGAATTGCAAGCCATCCTGGAAGATCACGGTACTGTATACCGAGATGAGATTGCCGCCGGTCATCTGCTGAAAGAAGTTCAATGAGATGCAAAGCATGAATCGATAGAGCAGCTTGTCTTCGCCCATCGTGAAGATTTGGCGGAGCTTTGTGCCTTCGCCAGTATTGTTCTCCAGCGAGTTCTCGATAGCAGCCAACTCGAGGTCCACTTCGATGGCAGATGCGCCTCTCAGGAGCATCAGGTTGCTGCGCGCTTCATCCTTGCGACCTTGTACGACCAGCCACCTTGGGCTTTCGGGGAAGAGCCAGATGGTCCCCATGAGTGTCATAGACACTAGAGCTGGCAACGCAATGGGAATTCTCCAGGAAAGTGACCCAGTCTTGATCTGAAAGAAGCCAAGGTTGATCCATGCCTGGAGAACATAGCCGAGACTGATGAACAGGCCACTCAAGACGACGGTCTTTCCGCGGTTCCTTGCCTGCGAGGTCTCGGACTGCCAGACCGGTACTATAGCACTCAAGTTGCCAACAGCGAAGCCAAGGATCGTTCGGCCCACGATGAGCTGCGCGATGTGGAAGGATGTGCACTCGAGAGCCTCGCCAACGAGAGACAAAGTCGCCGCTGCGAAGATGGTCTTGCGTCTGCCGAACTTGTCTCCCGCCCATGAGCAGATGAGTGCACCAAAGAGAGCGCCTAGCGTGAATGTGGCCACCACCACGCCTTGTAGAGTGTGTTTCTCTTCCTTCTCTTCACCAGTCGTGGTGACCGTGTCGATCTCGGGGAAGGTCTGAGCCCAATTTTCGATCGATAGCAAACCGCCGACATTGCTCTGATTGTAACCAAACAAGACAAAAGCAGGTAGAACAACCAGAAGTAGTTGCAGAAGCTGTTGGTATCGACCGTGGATCATGTTGGCGATTCGTCGACAAGGTGTAGAAAGGATATTGCTTTGTCCCAACAGTAATGGTGCTTCGAAGTGAATGCACAACCCCATGGGGTCTATTAAATATGGTTCACGCTGGCCTAACACTTCTGCTCGGCTAAGCAACATTGGCGGTTTGCTTGTCACACGGCGCTCAAGGTTGCTTAATCCGCTTGGGGTGCTTGTTTGGTCTCCCGGGTTAAGGTCTTATTCCGGATGGCGGGTTAGGGTACCAATGCAGTACTGGATACCTAGGCCGTCAGTCAGAGCAGAGTATCTACTCATTTTAGACTTAATGCTTATAATCAAATGCCTGTGACATAAGCTGCGTGGTACTAGGCATGTGTGATATTTTGAATTTCTGATCTACAGCTATTCATCCAAATTTCTTAAGAAGTCATCCAAACCAATTTGTTACATCCCACACAGAACGCAAGCTGACTTCCTAATTGTTTTTTTCCCTCATAGGTTCGAGAATGATTATAATCACCTCTAGTGGCAAATACATCATGGTTCCGTAGACTGCAGTCTGTGAATCGGCATACAGTCTGTCCGCGCCCACCACAATCCGGAATAGCTTATCCCGAACTTGGGGTTCTCGGAATAGGACTACATTGCTCCACCACATCGGATATATGCGATGTCGACAAAATGAAAGGCGTCGGGACATTTTCGCGATCGGCACCTCCGAGGAGACATAAATCGCATTGCTTGCACCGTTTGAAGTCCTTTCGTAGTCTAATTCGCGACCACAGCCTTATTCAAGATACAAGCAGAACCATCATCCAACAATGAACGCCACTGCCATCGACTCAAGAATCTTTCGCAACCTTTTCGGCACAGATGAGGCTCGCGAAATATTCTCCGACGAACAATATGTCTCTCGCATGATCGATGTCGAAACCGGCCTGGCGAGAGCACAAGCGACTGCCAACGTCGTACCGAAAGAAGCGGCCGAGGCCATCACGGCTGAATGCAATGTGAAAAAGATCAAGTATGAACTACATAAGATCCTGTTTTGAGTCGCGAAGATCAGATTGCTGACAAAGAAAAGTTTTGAGAAGCTCGCCACGGATACAGACATCGTTGGCTATCCTGTTCTGCCACTGGTTGAGCAATTGACAAAGTTGGTCCCAGTAGAACAAGCGAAATACATTCATTGGGGAGCCACCACACAAGATATTCAAGACTGTGCCGCCATGCTTCAAATGAAACAAGGCATCGCACTAGTACGCCGTCAAGTCGTCGAGCTCATCAGAATCCTGGAGGATCTCTCAGAAAGGCACCGAGACACGTGAGTTTTGCCTTAAATATTACAGTCTTTCAGAAAAGATCCATGCTGATCCAAATCAGTCCCATGGCCGGCCGAACTCATCTCCAGCATGCTCTTCCCGTAACTTTCGGGTACAAGTGTGCGGTCTATCTCTCCGGTTTCCAACGCAATCTGGCTCGCCTCGACTCCCTGCGTGAACGCTGCCTCATGGTACAATTTGGTGGTGCTGCTGGCACCCTTGCCTCCCTAGGCTCTGAGGGTGCAGGCGTCGAAGTTCGTCGCAACCTAGCACAGGAGCTGGGTCTCAAAGAGCCTAGCATCACCTGGCACGTGGCGCGCGACAATATCGCCGAGATCGTAAGCACGCTCGGTATTATCGGCGGCTCTCTGGGCAAAGTAGCGCTAGACTTGATGATCATGTCATCGAATGAGCTGGGCGAGGTGAGTGAGCCATTTGTTCCTCACCGTGGAGCCTCGTCCACGATGCCGCAGAAGCGGAACCCGATCTCGAGTGAAGTCATCCTGGCTGCATCGAAGCTGCTGCGCGGAAACGCAAGCCTGGCATTAGACGCAATGGTTTCTGATTTCGAGCGAGCATCCGGACCATGGCATCTGGAATGGGTGTGCATTCCAGAGAGCTTCATATACTGCTCCGGCGCACTGCACCAAGCCACCTTCGCGTTGGGTGGCCTTGTTGTCAACGTGGACGCCATGGCGACGAACCTGGCATCGACGCGCGGACTGATCGTGGCAGAGGCGGTTATGATGGGCTTAGCTCCATACGTCGGGCGGCAGCCGGCTCACGATATTGTGTACCAGGCGTGCTGCTCGTCGATCGAGGCATCGCAGCCTTTGCTTGAAGTTTTGCTTGCGAACGAGAATGTGGCGAGCAAGATTTCTGCGGCCGAGTTGGAGAAGCTGTGCGACCCCTTGAGGTATATGGGATGTGCACAGAGAATGGTTGACGATGTTTTGGCGCAAAGGGTCGGAGGAGAGAAGCTACAGAACGGATTTGGCCATTAAGCATGGTATAAGCATCGGGTATTTGCAGAAGCATCATAGAGCCACCTCAGTGGCATAAACTTCTTTTTAGAACGGTGATACCAAGTATCAAAGCCCACGCGTATAGGCACGAATGCCATCCTACGATCCCACCTTTAACCCCAGCATTTGCATAACAATCCATTCTGCCGTTTTGGTATGCAACGATGGCTCCCTCAATGTGCCATCCTGAGAGAGCCCTCCAAAAGTCAGACTACCACTCTCTGCCAAAGCCTGGAACACAACGAGCTGATCCCTCATGTGCTCATCTACAAGCGCTCCGCTGCACCATTCAGCATGTAAGTCGTGACTCACGCGTTCAGCAAGCTCTGTGGCGGTCTGCTCCGGCGAGCGAACTTTACGATCATAAAGCCAGTCTCTGCCTAGTCTGAACACTCTGGGAGAAGTCGCATCAGCATTTGATGTAGGAATGGTAGCGACGAGTAGAAGATAGTAGCGTTTATCATGCTTGCTGTCTTCGCAAGAGAGACCGAAGTTGCCAGTGCCTTCGGAGAAAATGGAGCCAAAGTAGGATTGCAAGACGAGAGGCAATATCATTTGCATGTGTGCGTGAGCAGCAGCTGGTGCAACGAAGGTGGCATCTATTCGCTGGGGTTCGCTGGCTGGTGACTTCTGGTCCTTTGGGTAGAGATTGAAAGTCGGAAGATGGAGTGAGTGTCGTTGAGGGATGTCCAACGTAAAGCTGCCAATGCTAGACCCACCGTGGGACCAACCTCTTTTGTTTAGGACTGCGGAGATAGGTGGGAGCCCAATGTCGTGGAGCGTTGGAAGAAGGACCTGTTCAATGTAATCGTAGGAGGGAGAGGCAGACACATTGGTTCCACCAGAGATTGTGAGCCGGATGGGCAGGTCGCTCAGGCTGCTGTCGTTGTTTTTGGGCGGTCTGAACAGGATGAATGGTAATATCGCTTGCAGTGCCAGGCCTGTACTTCCAGCAGTCATGATGTCAAGCCTACATTCCCAGAACCTGTCTCCAGCTCTACCATTCACCTTCATAACATATGCAGGCGAGACCTGCCCGACCTTTCCCGGGGCGAAGAACAGTGTCTTGCTACCCTTCTCAGCACCGGAGATTTTGGCGGTGCTGGCATGGGCAAGCCATTTCACACAAGCAAGGTGTTGCGGCTTGAGTCCACCACCAGCGGAACGGTTCCCCCGAATATTCATGATCCGGATTGGAACACTAGTGAGTGCTGAGAGCCCAACGGCAAGACGCAGCAACTGGCCACCGCCTTCGAGAGTGCGGCCATCGATTTCGAGCAGCTCTGGGTGAGGGTTCGACTGCATTTCCGGGGGAGGTTTTGGCATTTGCGTGATAGGTAGTATGCTGGTGTGAATGATTCACTGGTTCTCAGATATGGCTGGTAACTTATATAGCATCGACGCCGAGTGTTGGAACCTTTGACTGCTCAACGTCGATTCGAAGAAGATTGACTCATGTCGCATTCATCTGAAGGATCCGGACTCAGCCACCAACTAAGCCATGAGCCTATTTACTTTACTTTTCAATCATACAGAAACCAACCCGGATAAAGGATCGTCGTTTGGTGCTCAAACGAGCAGTCCAAGATCTCATATGCTTTTGAGAGTGGTGTGGTAATTACGTTGAGCTTCGCTGTAGAAATTCAGGATGTCGTAGGACAAAGAGTCTTGGATTCTCTGTGCTGAGGGTATTATTGATCGCGAAACCAAATTCTGTAGGTCAACAAATGGTCATTACTGGTGATGGTAGGGGATCGCATCTGGAAGTGATCAAGATGATTGCGATGCGCCCGCCAAGCAATCGCGAACAGCAACCTGCCAATCGCGAACTTTCGTACGACCTCGATGGCCAGACCTTGATGAAGTGCGAGGCGACTTCTAACACATCAACACAAGACACCAAACATAATTACAAAATGGCGCAGAACGTCCTCCTAGAGACATCCATGGGCTCGATCGTGGTCGAGCTCTATAACAATCACGCGCCCAAAACCTGCCAGAACTTCTCTACTCTCGCGTCGCGAAACTATTATAACGGCACCATCTTCCACCGCATTATCTCCGACTTCATGATCCAGGGTGGCGACCCTACCGGCACTGGACGCGGAGGTGCATCAATCTTTGGCGAGAAGTTTGAAGACGAGATTCGTTCAGACCTGAAGCACACAGGCGCTGGTATTCTGAGCATGGCGAACAGCGGACCGAATACCAATGGCAGTCAATTTTTCATTACACTTGCGCCCACGCCATGGCTGGATGGCAAGCACACAATCTTTGGCAGGGTCAAGAGCGGGATGAAGATTGTACAGCGGATGGGGCTGGTGAAGGTTGGCGCAGAAGACAGACCGGCTGAGGAAGTGCGCATCGTGAGCGCGAGGATACTGCAAGGCGAGGACGATATCTGAGAAGCAAACAAAAAACGGGAAAAGCACTAGACGAGGCCATGAAATCACAAGGCCTATCGAATTGGATAAATGGGGTTGGGCAGCGCATAACATCGTGAGTTGATTACAGACTGTGCTAAAGCTATGGTAATCCATTCTGACGCCTTGCAAAGTTGCCCAACCTAGCTCGCTCACAACGGCCCATTGGGGTGAAGCAACACCTTAGTGTAGCCATCCACACGCCTGTCGAACTTGTCGTAAGCCTCTGGAGCATCATCAATGCCGACTTCATGCGACACAACGAATGACGGCTTCGCTTTGCCGCTGATGATCAGGTCTCGCAGATAACGATTGTACGATTTGACGTTGCACTGTCCAGTTCCGAGGTGCAGGCCCTTTTCGAAGAGCTTGCCAAAGCTGATAAGGATCTCACCCTTCCCAGACTGCGCATCCGGCGCACCGGGATCAGAAGGCACATAAAGGCCGATGATACCAAGGCCACCGCAGGGTCGGGTGACATGGATCAGCTGGTCGAGGACAACATTGGGCTTTTCATTCTTTCCCTCCACTGCTTGGTAGCCTACAGCATCGACGGAGCGGTCTACCATGCCACCATTCTTCTCGATGATCTGATCCACTGCGTTGCCTTCTGTGAAGTTGATGGGGATGCAACCGATCTTCTTCGCTGCGTCTAGGCGCTCTTTGACCTGGTCAACCACGAAAACGTTCGATGCACCGCGGAGAGTGGCAGAATAGGCTGACATTAAGCCGACCGGTCCGGCTCCGAAGACTGCAACACTCTCTCCGCTTTTGAAGCCACTGAGTTCCAAACCATGCCATCCAGTAGGGAAGATGTCAGCAAGCAGCGCAAAATCGGCTTCGTGCTCCGTCCCGGGTGGCAAAGTCAAGGCGTTAAAGTCCGCAAAAGGCACTCTCAGATACTGGGCCTGACCTCCCTGATATGGGCCCATGGCAACGTAGCCATATGCTCCTCCCGCAAACCCTGGGTTAACACCTGTGCAAAAAGCCGTTTTCTTTTCCTCGCAATTCCTGCAGCGGCCGTCGGCGACGTTGAATGGCAGAACAATGCGATCGCCCTTCTTGAGCAGGGTGACTCCGTCTCCGAGCTCTGTGACGATACCCATGTTCTCATGGCCGAAGACCAAGCCGTTCTCTGCGGCAGTGCGACCCTCGTACATGCTGTGCTTGGTTAGTCTTGTGCTCTCACCGTGGCCTTTAAAGATGTTGCCTACTGCAGATCCGAGCCGCAAATGCATGCTGTAGTAACCTTGATGATCACATCGTCTGGATGCTGGATCTTAGGTAGGTCAATATCCTTGACAGACACTTTGAATGGGCCATCATAATGAAGCGCCTTCATTGTTGTTGCAGTTGCCATGATTGATGTTTTCTCCAGAAACTTTTCGGTGGTGCAAAGTCTTTGGTTTCCTTTATTTTGTTTGGTCGGATTTCCTTCAGGATTTCAACAAAATCCCCTCGTCACCATTAATTTTATAGATTGGCATTCGCCCAGAGTGTCCACTCTTGTCCACTGTTGACATCAAGGCGGGGCCGCAGCGGGGTATCCTTCGACTTTGCCCTTGTCTGCAGGCGACGCAAGAGATTGCGGGGAGATGGATGCTGCGAGCCTATGGTTCACCTTCACAATGCCGCGAATGCAAGCCTCGAGAGGGGCATCTGGCTGCCGATGGACCGTAATCGCTGTTTCATGACTTCTTCCGCTTGGTGGCCTGCGATTTGGAACCGCAACAAATGCTCCGACTTTACTCTGGGACCGTCGTGTGAGTTCAAGCTGGCACCGACATTGACATGTTAACGGTTCTGGATAAACATACAGCGACACATTCGTATTGTGACATGAGAATCCAACATTGGAGAGCAACTCATGGTGTGACGAGCTCAAGATGGTCAGCACGGCTGGGCACAAATCGCGGGCTGACCACACCTACATGGGTTCGTTCTTACGGCACGAAGCCTTCAGCTGCAGTCGATTGCATGGTCGAAGAGCTCCAGCCTGGACAGAACATAGCAAGAATCACGGTCTCGAATCCCTCGAAACTCAACATCGTATCAACGCCACTACTTTCCCAGATCGTGGACAGGTGCAAGGAACTCTCGACGAATTCATCTATCAGAGCGGTAATATTAACAGGCGGAAGAACTGCCCCAGGCAAAGCGCCTGCCTTCATTGGTGGCGCAGACATCAACGAGATGTATCGCCTTTCCGGGCCAGACGAAGCTCGGCAGTTCATCACGCGCGTACATCTCGCTTGCAAGGCTATCCGCGACCTGCATGTCCCGGTAATCGCACGCGTGCATGGCTACTCCCTTGGTGCTGGGCTGGAGATCATGGCTGCTTGCGACCTTCGGATTGCTAGCGAGGTCTCTACCTTCGGCATGCCGGAGGTGAAAGTTGGAATCCCTTCTGTTGTCGAAGCGGCTCTCTTGCCTGGACTGATTGGAATGAGTCGCACGAGGCGAATGCTGTATCTTGCTGAGAATGTTGGCGCTCATCAGGCCCAGGCGTGGGGACTTGTTGATCGTATCGTGCCGGATGAGCCTTCTCTGGAGATCGCTGTGCGTGACTGGACTGAGAAGATCTGCGAAGCTGGTCCATTGGCAATTAGGGAGCAAAAGCGGCTGATGCAGAAGTGGGAAGATTGCTCGGTTTCCGAGGGTATCGAAGCGGGTATCGATTCGTTCGCAAACGCATATATTGATGGAGGTCTTGAACCGAAGGAGTATATGGGTCGGTTCATAAAGCAGAAGTCCTCAAGTTAAGAAACCTGGGGGACATATGAGTACAACACATGACCGTTCGTCACTCTCAATGCAAATATGATTCTCCTGATGTGCATGTCTGATATATTATAACATAGCTACGATGCTGACCTAGTTGGGCAGTGAGACGCCAGACACTTCCTGGTAGATCTCCAATAGGCGATCCTGCTTCTCAGATTGCTTAGTCGCATCATGCGGCTCTCCCACGCCTTCCGGGGTCAAGTAGACACCTGTCTGTTCGCCTGCAACTGATTCTCCAGCAGCAAAGGCAGCGATCATTGCTCCGGGAGCATCGATGGTACCGGGTGCAGAGGAGCCGCCGAGTTTGGTCTTCACCCAGCCAGGGTCGAGCGAGCCGGTTTGAACATGAGGCCAACGTTTGGCGACTGCTTTGGACAGAATGACGTTGTGCATCTTCGTATCGTTGTACGCATCTGACGGGCGAAACTGTCTCTTGGTCCAAGCGACGTCCTCAAGGCTGGGGTCGCCACCGAAGTGCAACCCGGAACTCACGTACAAGAGTCTCTTGGGCTTGTCCATGAGCGCGGTCAAGACGTAAGGTGCCAGGCTGTTCACGGCGAAGATCTGAGCCACGCCGTCGGCGGTCTTCTCGCCATTGGTGGTGAGACCAAGGCCGGCGTTGTGGACGATGGCATCGAATGGGCCAGATTTGTTGGCGTCGGCGGCGAGCTTCTTCAGGTCCGAGACCGTCGACAGATCACCAATGATGACACCTTGTGCTTTGGGAACAGCTGCTTTGGCCTGAGTTGCGCGGTTGGCATTACGGGCATGGAGAAAGACGCTGTGGCCTTGTTCAGAGAGGATCTTTGCTGCTTGCTGGCCCAGACCTGTTTAGTGGAAACGGTGCAGGTTAGCGGGTTGTTCCATTGGATTTTCCTCGGGGAGCATCATACCATCAGAGCTACCGGTAATGAGGATGCGTGCCATTTTTTTGATAGTAAAACTTATTGTGATCTACAGTACAGATGTATATTCACTTGAAGCTTATAAGTTATCTTCTATCAGGAAGGCACGTTGATGGCATGGCGCATGGGAGGTGACACAATTCCGTTCTCCACAAGGCTGCCCACTCTTGTTTGTAATCGGCCCATGAATCATCGGCTTTTCGCTCCAACATCCGCGCCTATCGCCGAAAAGAAAATGAACACATCACATTTGATATCTTAAGACGGGAATATCCTAGGGATGGGATCCGGGAGGTAGTTAAACTGGGGTCATAATTTACGTTTTCGTATTGGCCCTCGCGTATTCCATTACATCTTCAATATCAGACGACGTGCAATCATCCTGTTTTACCCAGGACGGCTCAAGTGTCGATGGACGAGACAGGAGTCACAGAATGCTCCATATGTTTGCCGTCAGCTTCCGAATATCCGTCGTGAACTTGATTCGGACTTGGGTCTCGACTGGAATCCCGGGGTCGTACGGTCTTCCGTGGTATAAAGTGATGGTGGCTCATGACTTCCGAGCCAGCACGCTTGAAGCCTGGACGAAAACCACAGATTAGTACACGTGTTCATGGATCTGGCTGAATGCGGGCGCATACCTTTTTCTTCATGAAATGATTCGTTAACCTCCGTCGTCGCCGTCATTGTCTTATAACAGCCCATGTCCTTCGCAACCTTATCCAAAGCCTCCAGCATTCTGCCTCCCAAGTTCTTCCCACTCTGACCATCGGCAACCAGCAAGTCCTCAACATGTCCCACCAAACCCAAGTCATGCGTGAACTTCCTCTCCATCACCAGCGTGCCCGAGCAAACAACCCAGTTCTCCGAGTTCGTAATCACAAGTACCACATACGTATCACTCCTGCTGCGCAGATACTCACACCGCTCGTCCCACTTCGCACGCGGGATGGTCCCGACATGCTTCAAGTGTTGGTAGCCATTATCAAAATCCTCTCTCTGCAGCGATCGAATGTGATATCCTCTGGGCAGTCTGTCTTCGATTTCCGCGTCAACCAGCACGTCTGCGAGTGGCTCATCGCTTGCGGGGAGTTCCTTCGTGTAGTCCAATCCACCTGCAATGCCGTAGTTTATGTTTCCGCCGCCGATCGCTCGGGCGAGCTTTGAGTCTTCGAGACGTGAGCCGTTTGGTTGTTGTTTGGGTTGCGGAAGGAGCTCCGCGATGATTTCGTTTGGATTGACGATTGCGCGAACAATGCGTGATTGTGAGGTGGCGCGGCTTCGTTGCTGTGAGCGGTCGATTGGTGGGATGACTGCCATTGTGACGAGCCACAAAATGGCCCTGCAACAGGGGGGGAGAGGTACAGGAGAGATCCAACCAACCTAGGAATAGGACTATAATAAGGCTGCCGGAGGGGATGGGCTTGAAGAGGGGGTGATGCAATACTTCCTTTCTTTTCCAGCACTACGATGGCCATCTGTCTCATAATATGCCCATCTGCTGCCTGTAGATGCGAGAATCGCTCCCGCATTGTCTTTGAATTGTGTAAGATTGTTCTTGGCATGTGGCAGTCATGGTTCAGTCCAAGTCAGAAGTCTGGTTCATGCTTCGGAGTTCCCCCTCGAGTGCCGAGGCCGAGGAGCGAGCAGCCGCAAAATTATAACGGGATGGCTGGTAGAGAACAACAGATATTTTGCACACGTCTCGTGTGCGTATAAGATTTGACCACGAAAGGAAATATACGAGATGTCATGCTAAGAATATTGTATTGAATGCATCATCCCAGATGTATATATGGTTAGGTATACGCGCGGGGTCAGAATGTGTGGGCTCATACTGTATCTTCATTGCTGTGTACGATCGTGGGTCTCATTAAAGCAAGCGATATCATGCCATATTGGGCATAATTTAATCATCATCCTCCATTCCCTCCCTGGCCTCGAAAATCATGAAAGCTTCTGTCTCTCCGGTTATCTGTTGCCAGGCAAGTTTTACGTCGCCCAAGACGGAGTCCGGCATCCCAAGATCGAGTGGGACGTTGGGCAGAACGATAACGTTTGAGACAGAAGTGGAGGGCTGTTGCACATCGTTCTGATGGTATTGAAGTGACCATAATATGCACCACTCGTTGCTCATACCGCGTAATAACCTATCGACAGCGGCGGTGAGGCGTTGTTTCCCTGCTTCGGATGGAAGAGCCACTGATGCATATATAACACCTAGAGTCACATTAGTGTGTGTTCATACTGCTTGTGCTGCAATTTGTTCGGTGTTGTAAGGTCGTATCAGGAAATAGAATTTTTTTAATCAAAGTGATTCAGGCAATGTAGATAAGTTTTTTCGTAAGATCATCATGGTGTTGTGATGGGAGGGAAGGGTAGAAACGTACTCTGTGATGACGGGCATTCGCCCGACTCGTGCGAGTGCACGATGATATTGACCGGTGGTTCGTCCGGACTGTTACCTGGAATGAGCACTACTGCTCCGGCAGGCTTTACGCCGCCTTCCGAGGTCGGTGGGAAAAGTGTATCTAAAGATGGACTGACTATGGAGACGCTCCTGGTCAAGCCATCGGTCATTTTTTGTGGTGTGGTCGAGGGCATGTCATCCGGACATCCTGCCACCCATGTGGTAGATACCTTCTCGCCTCCAGAAAGAAGGAGCTCAGTCTTCCCTTCCGGAAGCTCAGAGATGGAGTCAATCCCCTTCTTGAGAACGTAGACTCCGCCACCTACAGCGCCGGCGCGGCAAGCAACCTGAGCAATTTCCGCAAGTCCTCCCCACTTTGGCAGGACCGCGGCGAACCCAGGTCCAAAGACTCCGATGCTCCGCAAATGACGTGTGATTTTAGCCAGTGCGAAGGCGGTGGAGGTCTCCTGAGGTGCATCAGAGCCTAGTGTCAAAGCAAGCAAGGCCGCGTGCGAATATGCTGGGATGTCGAATTTCTCCTGCAAGAACTGAGGGAATGGCTTTTCAGCGTCTTGTTCCCAAACGTCAGACTGCTCGTCCAGGTTCTGAACGAAGCGCAAGAACTTCATCAAAGCCCGTTTGCCCTTGAGATCAAGACTGGTGTCCCGAAAGATATCCTCACGGCTGCTAGGCACGCGAGGAACCGCCGGAGCATCGCCTGGCTGCGAAGGCTCGACAATGAACCAAGAGCCGACTGCTTGGAACTCAAGCTGATTATGGATCCGAGAGGACACCAAAGCAGACAGCATACTTGACTGAGCATGGATGACATGCGGAGCAAGAGCCAAGGAGTATGCCCGAGGTTGCGACAGCTTTACGCTCCCTTCATCTGCATCCTGCTTTTCGACAGTAGCATCGTGGAAGGTTGCATCCGGCTTGTCGATTCCATTATGCTTTGCAGCCCATTCTTCCGCTTCCGATAGACTTAGGGCTGCCTCGTTGCCGCCGTAGTAATCGTTGCGATCGAGGTGTAAGACATTCTTGCCTGAACGTGAGAGAGACCTTTCACGGCGAGCTTATGTCAGTTAGCCGAGAACGTGCTGGTTGCAAAAGATGGATGCGCTTGACTTACAAGGCAAGTAGAGATTGCGGCAAGCCAGTGCCTGCAATTACCACGTCCCACTGTGTGCCGTCGAGTGACTCCATAGTGGTGTTTGTTGGAATTTAGTGGGAGGAGAGAGCTTGAAAACCAGCAGATTTGTATCTCTTCCGCGGCTGGCCCGTGACGCGCCAAGACCACCACCTCGAACCGTAGCTTGTCTACAGCAAGGACTCCGAGCATGCATTGTGTAAGAGGAAGACACCTTGCTACGCTACAAATACCACATCTTCGCCATTATGAGCGTCGCCCGAGCTCTGCGACCTCATGCGGTCCGCCCACAGCTCTCTCTTCGATACCAGCTCCTCCGCCGCAGCGAATCAAGCACATCGAATGCGACCAAGCCTTCAGCCACACCTTCGTCTCCAACACCACCTCCCCCCAAAGGATTCTTCAGGAAACATCGCCGTATAGCATGGATTGCGGCCGCTACTCTGGGCGGAGGCACTTTGGGAAGCTTCGCTTTTCATGCTATTGCTCCACCCGCAATGCCTGAATATGGATCTCACGGAGACAACATCCTGATGGCCGACCTCAATGCGAGGCTTGATGACGAGTTCAAAGTCAAGGTGTTGAGAGGCAAATGTTTGGGTGTGACCAAGCAACTCCGTGGTGCTGAAGGTGGATGGGTCGAGGTGGTCCCGCGTCCCACGGAGGAGGAGTCTGAAGACTTGAAGGAAAGAAAAGGATTGATTGCTTCACTGCAGGGAGCGCAAGGGTTGGGAGTCGAGAGAGTGTTTTGGGACAGAGGAGAACACAAGTTGATTGCAATTGTGTGGTTTGGTGGAGCCCTCTCTGGCTGGCCCGGCGTAACTCACGGCGGCGTGATCGCAACCCAGCTGGCAGAGAAATTTGCCCTCGCCGAGTCACTTGCTGAGACTCCTGCTTCTGTGACAGCAGCGGCGATTCCGCAGCGACTTCCTGGGACTGGCAATCATGCGAAGATGCCACTTCCAGCTGATCCACTTGATGAGCCAGCCCAGTTGAGCTTGAGCTACGTGAAGCCGACGTATGCGAACGGATTCTACGTTATTCGCGTCTCGCCTTCTCTCCCCTTGGACCAAGACCCTGAACACATTGTGCCCTCAGAGCCTGCCGGTGGACACGAGTACGAAGCCACAATCGAGACGCTTGATGCGAGAATCTGCGTCAAAGGCAAGGCAAAATTCCATCCAAGCACTAAGTTACAACGAGCTGAGGCGCAGGTTAAGGATGCTGCAAATGCTAAGTACGAGTCTTTCAAGGAGTGGATGTGGACCAGCCGGCAAAAGTCTTCCACTTGAACATGAGGATCGCTCAGCATGGCGTTGTGGCACGCAGTGTTGTGCACAAAATCATGGAATGAATCATCAATGATCGGGATCGATTTTTCAATATTAGTTCCTGCCATGCAATCAGGCCGCTTGGAGCTCTTATGCCGAGACCGCACCTTCACGGTCCACTGAAAATCAAGGCTCGACGAACAGCTGCATAGTATCCCAATCTCTTTAGCCTACTGGGAACAGTGCATAATTAATGCTCTCCGGAACGTCCGGCAATAATAATCCTACAAGCTTGGTTAGAGGAATGTAATTATTCCATGGCTGACCAATCCGCTTTCACACAGCTCAAAAGCTGAGCTTCAGCTATCCCCAAGGATTCCTTCGCATCCTTTCGCATCCTTCATCCTTCCTTGTGCGGAGCGCATAAGCAGCCACATGTTTATTGATTACAAACACTCTTCTTGCTCGTTCCTCGATATGTACCTGACACTTCTCCTTCACTGGCAAATGCGTCTCTAGAAACCCATCGACAACGTAAAACCACACAATTTGACCATGGACAAGCTGCAATCTTTGAAGCTCTCGGATTTACAGGGCCTCACCAATGTTCCCCCCGAATACTTGAAGCCACTAGCCGCAGTTGGTGGTTTATGGGCATCTTATCAACTCTGGAAGCTGACCAACTTCACGTGGTATCACTTCCTTCGACCCAACAACTTGAAGAAATACAAGGGCGGCAAAGGCGAACCATGGGCTCTTGTCACGGGCGCTTCTGACGGCATTGGCACGGGGTTTGCTGAGGAGCTTTGCCAACAAGGCTTCAACATCGTTCTGCATGGCCGTAACGAGAAGAAGCTACAGGGAGTTAGAGACATCTTGCAATCTCAGTGGCCAGAAAGGAAGTTCAAGATCTTGATCTTGGATGCTGTCAAGGATTGCAACCCTGCTAAGCTCGAAGAAGCTCTCGCTGAGTTGCAAACCATCAACCTCAAAATCCTCATCAACAACGTCGGCGGCGGTCTCGGCAAACCGATCTTCGAAAATTTTGTCGAGCAGGCGCCCAAGACGGTTGACGCATGGATCGATGTCAACCTTCGCTTTCCCACGCAGCTTACCAGGCAACTCTTGTCTACCCTCATCGCGAATCAACCCGCTTTGATCATCAACATTGGCAGTGCAGCCAGCGAAGTCCCGTCGCCATGGCTATCGGTCTACAGTGGTGCCAAAGCCTACAACAAGTCCTGGTCGCGATCTCTGGCGACTGAAATGATCGATGCTGGACACGACATTGACTGCCACGCCATTGTTGTCGGCGCAGTTTCGACAAACCGGATGAAGCGCAAAATCGATATGCAGACTCCGTCCACAAGGGTAATGGCCAAGTCATCCCTGGGCTATGCTGGCTCAGGACAAACAGTCGTGCCTGCTTACTGGGGTCATGACTTCATGTTGTGGACGTTCTCGCTGTTGCCTGAGTGGTTTGCGCTTAGAACTGTCAGAAGGATATCAAAGGAGATCATTGCCGACGAGCAGAGAGAGATTGAAGAGGAAGCAAAGGCGGCCAAGAAGCAGTAGATATCTTGTGTCACTACGGCCAGACCTTCCCGAAGCCTGTCAAGTGTTGGGGAAGTGACTGACCAGAGTTCCAGAGCAGTTCAGAATCGAAACCTGACGATTTACTTGAATGTTCTTGCATCAAATTTCCCACACCACATGAGGTAGGCGTGGGTGTGTCCGGTGTTTGTTCATGCGTGCCTGCAAATTGCGCGCTCCTTCCACCGATCACAAGACATGTACCTAGATAATGTTTCCACTGTTAGACACGCGCAGCATATTGCTTCCACTTCCACTGCCACATCACACATTCAAATACCAACAATATAATCTCCCTATACAACAAAGCATTCTCTTACACAACACGTTCACTTCGCAACATCAGCTACCGACCGCCCACGCAAAACGCCATGGACAACTCGGTGAGCATTCATCGTGCATCTGCCTACCTACCGTACAAACCTAACAGCGCCAGGATGCATCCGATCAACCCGACCACAATCTCAAACAATGGCTCGATGAACAACTCTCGGCATTAGACGGCATTGTCGACCTTTCCCTTTCCCAGCAGACACCAAAGATTGGACCGCGACCTCCTCGCACAGTACACTTCGCCTACGAACCAAGCCAGCAGCAAACCCGCCCTCTTCGAGGTCTCGTCGCCTCTGCACGGAACGCAGACCCCAGTATTGGCCAAAGAGCTGCGCAGAACGCAGAAGCAGGACCATCTTCTCCTCTTCGTCTTCCCAGACTAGGAATTTCACGACGAGGGGCAATCTCAGGACCGAGCGGGCCACCCGCAACACGTTCCCGAGCAGATCGACATCAACAAGACCGCCAACCAGGCGCAGACCCAGACCCTCTCAGATCGCTTGACGATGTAGACTTCGCCGACCTGCCAGGCTTAGTCGACCTCAACGAGACGGCTGCGCAGGGCGATGTTGGCGGAGGCCTTCTGAGCGGTATGAACTCCAGTGAAACCGTACAGGAAGCATTCCCGCTGGCGCTGGGACAAATGACAATCATGATATTTCCTCTCACTGCAGAGCGAGCAACTGACCAAGAAGTCGCATCAATGTCTGCCACAGGTCTCGACATGATGACCTTCCGGGGACAACGCAATGCGCCACTCCTAGACCTCATGGGGCCTGCACGACCTTGGACCCAGCACAATGGCGTGTCAAGTAGCAGCCAAACCCCCGACGCATTGCACCCAGGGAACACCACACATATCGGCGACTCAGGCCCTCTTCTAAGCCGCGAAGGGTCTATCGACAGAGACTCCCAGATGGAACCAGCCGAACCTGAGCTAGCCAGCGTACGCGTGAGAAGAGGCACACTACCCGTGACCGCAACATGGGACCAACTCAACACCCGCAACATAACAGCGCTGTTCGATTGCGTCGGCTTAACCGGCAAAGACGACTTTGTATCTCTCAGCGAGGGTGACACGGTGCGAGTCGTCGGGCAATGTGGCTCCAGTACAGTGCTTGTATATCAAGAAGGCAGGGGATTCATGGGCTTCCCTAGGCAATATGTCGTGGCTAATCAGTATCGTATCCACTTGCCTGCCAGCGATGGGCCTGGGTTGATTTTGAGATGGGGGTTCATCACTAAACAGCCCCTTTGGGGGCTGAACTAGATGGGTTTGGGATTCAGAGGACGGTTGTTTTGGGGTTTGATATTTGAGTAGGAAATCAACTGGACTGTTCGCTACATCACAACCCTCCATCCAGATCGCTTGAAATGAATCTAACGAAAGGTCCTGAGATGCCTGTTGATAGCGATATGTCAAATCGTTGATTGAATTAGGGTCCATTCTCAGCATTGGCTGTAAGGTATCTCAGGCGGCCTCACCGGATCGGACTATAACCGAACTCTCGTATAACAGAAGGACGCCAATGTTGGCCTCCAAGGCTTTATTCTATCGACATTATTTCTACATACCTGATATACACGTCCAGCCCCCTCAACCCCAAACGACCCCTTCACATCTCCCCCACCAACCCCTCCACCGACTGCACAACCGGATACCTTGCAAAAGCCCCCTCATAAACCTCGCGACAAACCGCATCAAACTCCCCCCTCACCGCCTCGACCCTCTCCCCTTCCTGCCCTGGAACACCAATCTTCACCACCCTCCTCACCTCCTCCGTAATAGCCTCCCACCCGGGCCCAGCAGCAGGGTCCTTAATCCACTCCACAAACCACGCATGCACACTATCCGCCAGCGCCTGCTGCGCCTCACTGACGCCCTCCAAACCGTCAAAACACTCGTTCCCGCCGTGAAAGAACGGCACTTCCGTGCCGTGCGTGGGAGCAGTGCCGGGCGGTCCAACGACGTTGTCGTAGGCGCCGAAGAAGCGGTAGGACCAGGTTTTTTGCTTTGGGCTGCGGAGGTTCAGCAGGTAGTCGACGGGGCAGGCGAAGCGGGCGTCGCCGTATTGCTTGCCGCTTCGCTGGGCGTCGGTCGTGGTGTTGGTTGCTGGGTAGGCTTGCAGCAGGTCTGAGTCGGGGATGTGCGCGACGTCGGCGTCGAAGGTGTTGATCCAGGAGGAGAAGTTGGCGTTTTCGGCGGCGTAGACGAGGCTGAAAATCGTGCCTTCGCCGTCGGATGTGCCGGTTAGGAGGGGGACGTGGGAGGCGTAGGAGCCGGCTGCGAAGCGCGAGGGGTAGTTTGAGTGTCGGGTTATGTTGTCGATGGTGGGAGTGAACCAGGTGTTGTAGGTGGAGTTGAAGTTTTCTGTCAGAAAGGCGGACATGTCGACTTTCCGAAGACAATCGATCTGACCTTCGCCACCAGGAGGGCATCCAACTTCCGCAGCGACAGCATCCAAAGCCTCATTCTTCGGCGCAAAAGCCGGACCAGACAAGGCGTTTGCACTCATCTGCACAGCGCCTTTGAGGAAAGTATCCGGGTGATTCCACAAGTAATGATCAACTTGCACCGAACCAGAAGAATGGCCTCCGAAAACAATATGCTCAGGATTTCCACCAAAAGCATGGATATTCTCACGAACCCACTCCATCGCCTTCTCAACATCCAGAATGCTGAAGTTCTGCGACTCATCCGGATTCTCGCATTCCAGCTCTGCCGAGTTAGGAGCGGCGAATAGACTATTGCGCGTGTTGAAATTCACATAAATAACACCGTTGCGGGCGAAGTTGGTTCCCTGTAGTTGAGGATTGCTGTTCGAG
The DNA here is from genome assembly GCA_030772445.1 of Cladosporium sp. MBC 237. NCBI lineage: Eukaryota > Fungi > Ascomycota > Dothideomycetes > Cladosporiales > Cladosporiaceae > Cladosporium > Cladosporium sp. MBC 237. The sequence continues at coordinate 128,065 of JAPHCH010000059.1, forward strand.
CCCGTCACCATGGCGCCGCCGTACATGTACACGAAAACTGGCAGATTGCTTGCATTAGAAGGCGCCCAGATATTCAGGTTCAGACAATCCTCGGAGAGATAAGTGAATTCAGCCGGACCGGGTGCTTGCGGGCATGTTGCGCCGTAGGCTGTGGCGTTGAAGATTCCGCCTGATTTTGGGAGGTCTTGAGGGGCGCGCCATCTGTGGAATGAGATGTTAGTTTCGATGGATGATACCTTAGTCTTCCAGTCAGCGTGAGGATGCTTACCTGTTCTCTCCCCCCGTGCTAGCAGCATACGGCACGCCGAGAAAGACGGCATTGCCGTGGACATCGCGGAAACCTCGAACACCACCTTGCGCAACATCAACATACGGGGCGCTGACATTCTTCCCCTTCGCATACCCATTCAGCTCAGACGTAGTAGCAGCAGCAGCAAACCCCAAAGAGACGAAGCTAGCGCCCAAAACAAGTCTCTCCACGAAGCCCATTTTTGGCAAGCCTTGATATCCTACCTCCGTATCGATCAAGCGAAGTTTTTTGCCAGCAGAATACAGTCTACCAGTGAGGAAATCAGAAAGATACCATGAGCCTAGACCTCCTCTCTTAAATGACAACCCTAGTCAAAAGATCGCCTCATGTCAATGCCCATACTACTCAAGGCTACTGTACTATTTTCCACCGACCCTGGCAATGGTGCAACGCCGGCGGTCTTTAGCGCGAAAGCATATCCACGTTTAAGCGACTTATCAGCACCACTCATAGGAAGACAAGAGACCAAACGCCGTCCGCAAGACAGGACGAATAGCACAACGAAAGAATCCAAAAAATATCACATCTGGTTTCCTGGTATTGTTATCTAACGGCCGTACCTATGAGACGATCGAACCCCCCCCCCACCCCAAGCCCCAAGCTCAAAAAAAAAAATAGTCCACAAGCCAGCGCGAGCTGTTCCTCCAAAATTTCCCAATAATGATCTATCTAATAAACAACCATAATCCTTTTTCTTTTTTGGAGTGACAGAGGGAGAAAAGAAACCCCCACCGTGAAAAAAAAAAACAATCACCATAAGAAGCCACGCTCCTCGCAAACAACCCTCCAGCCAGGAATTGGTATCACAACTTCATGCTTCGTAAATTGATCTGCTCTGTTCTGCTCTCATGCCATCCACGCTCCAAACCTAGAGCTCCCGCCTGCAGTGCTCTTTCCTGCTATCCTTTCCACGTGAAGTCCACGAGAATATCAGTCCGCCGCCTCGGCCAGTTGGATGATGAGCCTACTCGCGATGTCCAGGAACGGAAAGGGTGACGAGATGTCTTTCTCATCCGCATACCTCCCCTCACCGACGAGATCCTCGTCATCGTCTTCTTCACCCTCGCCCTGTTCCGAACCAGAGCCCTTGCGCATCATGTCCGGCTCATGTCCGCCGTTGACCTCGCTGGCGAACCGCCTGACGAGTCGCTCGTATCCCGCGCACTTGAAGTCGACGAGGTAGAAGTCCTTTTCAATGGCGTATAGCTGTATCGTCACGTAGACCCATACCTTTTCGTCGGCGCGAGGCCAGTAGCGGCTTTGCAGGGAGTTTGTGGCGCTTAGTGGCGGACCGGTGGCAGCGATGTTATCGGTGCTGCCGGTCGCGGACGCCGCAAGGCTGGAGACGGTGGAGCTGCGGCGACGCAAGTTCTCCGCGCTGAGGTCGACGCGGGAAGAGTGCGTTGATGAGGGATGCGCGACTCCGGGAGGATACATGCCGTCCTTCAGGAAGCGCGCGTTGAGGCACCAGGGATCTTCGGGAATTTCGTAGCCGTAGTCATTCCAGCGCCCATAACGCTCTCGTCCACGGCGGTTGGCTTCCTGTTGTTTCTTCTCCTTGCGGCGCTGGCGGCGGCGCTCCTGCTCTGAGTGAGTGGCATATTCGGGGTCGGTGCCAGCATCCGGGTCGGAGTCACTGTATTCAGGGCTTTCATCGCCTTCACGTTGGCGTTCAGAGCTCTCTTCACTTTGTTCTGCGCCTGGCTCCTTGGGCTTGGGAACTTCCCACTCTGCACCCATCTTACGCAAAGCCTTGTAAATTGCCAGCATGGCTTCCGCGGGCGTGTTACGACTACGAATACCAAACTGCCATTTCGTTGGCCGCGATTTCTTTGCTGTCTTATCAGGAAGACTCGTCATGGGTTCAGGCTTCTCCATTTGACGATGGATGTTCGATGGACTCTTGCTGTGAGGTTTCAGGCGTTTGGCAGTAGCTTCTTGTTCCTCCTTTGTGCGAGGATGATCATGTTCTTCTCTGTCGTCTGCCTGCGCAGAAGGAGCTGACTTTGTGGTCTGGCCTTTCATGTATGCCAAGTGGTATTCTGGCAAAGATGACGGGAGGATGCCAATAGATGATCCCGGAGATCTGGCTTCAGCTATAGATGCTGACCCAGTTGAGCCATGACGGGGGTGCTCTATACTTTGCATTGGTGACGGTGGCGGTGGCCGCCCAGTGGGTTGACGAGGCGACATCTGAACTTGAGGGTGGAAAGCCGGTGGCGACTGTGCCATGAAGGCAGGTTGATCTTGAGCAAGATTCGGGTTCGCGCGCATGAGCTGATTTTCGCGCACGATCAGGTATGCGTCTTTGATGGCGCTTGGTTCGTTCTTAGAGAGTGCCTCTTGTACATCGTCTGGAGCGTAACCCATGGTTTTTCCTAGCTTACTGACAACAGTCGTATGCAACTTCTGCTGTAAGGCCACAGGCTGAGTTTTGTCCATGGCTTGTGGATCAATGGCCTTGTTAGGGTCGACGCCAGTGTCAATAAACTCCTCAACCGGAGGCTGCAGATACTCGGCAAGGTCTTTGGTGAACCATGGGTCTTGGCGAATCTCCTGGATGGTTATTCTGTTGACAGGGTTGACTTGCAGCATACGCTTAATAAGCCGCACAGCACCCTGCGACAGATAGTTCGGTACTGTGTAGTTACCCTGGGCAATCTTCTTAAACAAAGCCGGGATATATTCATCGTCGAACGGCAAGCGTCCGCACAGCAGAACGTAGAGGATGACGCCGCAACTCCAGACGTCGACTTCAGGGCCGGCATACAGCTTTCCGCTGATGACTTCCGGGGCAGCGTAGTTTGGGCTTCCGCAGCTTGTCTTGAGGAAGTTGCCGTCTGTCATGATGTTGCTCAGGCCAAAGTCGGCAATCTTGACATTCAGCTGGTCATCCAAGAGCAAATTCTCCGGCTTCAGATCTCGATGGACAATCTTGTGCCTGTGACAGTACTCGACGGCGCATACTATCTGCTGGAAAAACTTCCTGGCCTGGTGTTCCGCAAGCTTGCCATGTGTCACAATGTAGTCGAACAATTCTTTGCCAGCGTACTCCAGGACCATGATGATCTCGCTTGGGGTGGTGATGACGGTGTACAGCTTGATGATGTGTGGATGGCGCAAAAGCTGCAAGTACTGGATCTCCCGCTCGATGCGCCCTGCCATGTCCCTCGTGACCAGCTTGCGCCGCGAGATGATTTTCAAGGCCACCTGTTGCTGGCTAATTTCATGAACGGCGAGTTTGACCTTGCCGAAAGAGCCTTCTCCTAGCGTTTTCACGATTTTGTATTGACCGAGGCGCTGCGAAGCTCGGGAAACCGGCGGCCTCTGCAATTTCTCCTGCAGTTGTTGCTGCTGTTGGGTGCGCGAGGCGGTCGACACTGGGTTGACGGGCCCGCCATTTTGAGGGCGGTTGTCTCTGGAATTGCGGCGCGCATTCGAACTCGAAGAGATGGAGAGGGACAGATCCTCGTCGTCAAGAGTGGACGTCATCGCTCAGCCTCCTCTCAGAAATGGCCGGGTAGCCCGGCCCAAAGCGATTCAATCGGAGCGTGCGCTCTGGCGGTGCAGAGCACAAGACAGGTGAAGTGGGCGGTGCAGAAGCCGAAGTCGCAGGGTGTAGGTGGGGTATGAGGATGTCTTGCTGATGGATATGATGCGTGACTGTAAGCGTGGGTTGCCGGGTTTGGAGGCCGACAGACAGCAATTGTGAAGGTTGGTGCAGGGTATGAGAAGTCGAATTCGTCGGGCGTGAGGTGTGGAAGCGGTGCAACTGGGCTGGTCGGGGTAGAAGGGCTCTTTGAGATGGAGCCGTGGGCGGTGTTCGTGGGGGAGGCACTGGAGAGGTCTATGTAGCACGCGCCTGCATGTGGCTCGACGTCTGAACGCGGATGCGGGCACGAAGGAAGAGGGTGTGTGTAGATTGTCGATAGCTGCATGCCACTTCACGATTGTAATTGGCCAACACTCTCCCAGACTCGGTGAGTAAGCGACAAAAGATGTTGGCGGATTAACACGGACAGGCAGAGAGGGAGGGAGGGGAGCCTCATGCTTTTGTGACGTACGCTAAGGTTCGTCCATGTCCGTAAGTACCTTGTGCATGTACTTGTATCCAGGTACCTCTGAACCGCCTCCGTGTTGACGTCGACTACTGTACATGTCATTCTGGCCTCTTCTTGTAGTCAAGGAGTGGTTGTGATATACATGTGCAACGTGAACATTGGCTTATTAAATGCCCCATTCAATACTAGAGCCCACCCACGTGTCTGGACCTGACTTAACCAGCGCATCTACACCCACACGACACTCACCACTCGCTTTGCATTTGTTGATGGGAACAGAGTGGGGCAATATGGCTTGCAAGCTATGCCTGTTCCACGAATGCCTGCATGTCAACTCCACGCCACCCAAACCACCTGCGTCTCTAGCAGTATTCAAGGCGCAACTTGGCGTATCTGCGAGACAGAAAGGTCGCGTGCAGATATTCGATAGTGGCGGGCATGTGAGAAGTGAAGGTGAGAGAGAAGCCGCGCACATGATTTGGCCAATCGGGCTGCACTGCTTCAAGCCATCCCAGACGACCGACTGGTGTTGGTATGAGGCGAGTGAGAACTTGCTATACAGGTGTCGATACCACAAATCTGATATCTCGGGCTTGGTTGCAATGTATACTCGAGTGTTGGCATGCGCGCATCATAAGGCTTAGCGAACCCATTGTCGTCTCACTGCAGACGAAGCATCCAAGGACAGGGCAAGCGATATGGATATCCTCATGTGCTAATTTACTGCAATGTCCGATGTTTAGTAGTGCTTGAAGGCAAGGACAGCCAGAGTGCCAGTGATAGACATGGGAGACTAGTATTGTCTTGCTGTGCGTAATGAGCAGCAGCATCGACAACCACGCTAGACATAAGCCATCTCGCACGTGGTGGGATGCATCCCAGGAGTGAAGCCGGGATTGGCGAGTGCAGAAACAGGAGGGAGACGGTAGGAACAAGGGTGAGTCTAGTTGATATACCAGGATTTAGTCAAATGGGAAGTGAGATCATTTATTGATATTTTATTGATCCCCGATGTCGCGGTTGCCCACGAGACCGTGCGAGCCGTCCAGCCAAAACAAACCGCCCGCCGCTTGCACGTCAGACAAGACGCCCAACTTGCCTGTGCCTGCCCGGTCTGTTCTGGTCTTCCCTTACTCGCTACCGTATTGCATTCAATTCGCTTGTTGATCCTTCGTTTGACACGATTGTTGATCGCACATTTCCTCCCAACTTGTGTCATCGTCTGCCTCTCTTCCCACGCTGCAGGGAGACTCCCACCCGAATCTCCTCTCTCCTGCATGACAGACAGTCCACTCAATGGCCTCTGCATCGCCCTTCACTACCGTCGACAACCACAAGGAATTTGCCCTTCCAGTACCCCCACCACTCTCGCACACTCGCTCAGCTCACAACATGACCGAGCCAATCCATACGTCCGCCCACGCGGATCCCGCTTTCATCTCGCCCGTCCAGACGCCTCAAGGTAGTCCCAGCAAGAACCGCATGCCGCCAGGAGCCTTCGACCTTCCCGATGTCTTCTCCAACGCCATGAAACTGGTGCCCACACAAGGCCAACCGAACACAAGCGTCTTGCAATCCAAGCAACAAGGCCCCGCCTCTCCCAACAAGCACGCAGACTACGACCCATTCGTCTCCTACGATGCAAAGGCAGGAGCGCCTGGAAGTCCAACACGCAAGAATGGCCAAGAAAATACACCACCTACCCACAGGCAGCCACAGCAGACTCACTTCCTTGCCGATGCTGCCCAACATAGGCAAAACGTATACAGGCCGCGTGAGGATCACTCGCCCAGCAGACCGAAACAGACGCAGACAGCGTTCTCCAGTCAACCCACACCAGAGGAACAAGAGAAGCTACAGCGGCCGACCGTTAAGAGATTGGCGAACGTTACACAGCTTTACTTCCTCGACTACTACTTCGATCTTCTCTCCTACACAGCCAATCGCCAGAAGCGACTTCAAGCTTTCAAACAGCACAACCCAACGCCCGCGCCAGCCTCACAGGAAGTTGAGAAGGAGGAGTACAACAAGAACTGGAAAATCTACCTAAACCACGAGAGGACGAACCTTCGTGAACGTCGTACCAAGCTTCAGCATGGCGATTTCCAAATTCTCACGCAAGTTGGACAAGGTGGTTATGGCCAGGTGTACTTGGCTCAGAAGAAGGACACCCGTGAGGTATGCGCTCTGAAGGTCATGAGCAAGAAACTGCTTTTCAAGCTCGACGAGATCAGACACGTCCTGACCGAGCGCGACATCCTGACTACGGCTAAGAGCGACTGGCTGGTGCGCTTACTCTACGCCTTCCAAGATGACAGCAGCATCTACCTTGCCATGGAGTACGTCCCTGGCGGTGACTTCCGCACACTCCTCAACAACACTGGTGTTCTGCACAACCGTCACGCACGCTTCTACATCAGCGAAATGTTCCTTTGTGTTGACGCACTTCACACGTTGGGCTACATCCACCGCGACTTGAAGCCAGAGAACTTCCTCATTGATGGCACAGGTCACGTCAAGCTTACCGACTTCGGTCTTGCCGCTGGTTTCCTCGCACCCGCGAAGATTGAGAGCATGCGTATCCGACTCGAAGAGGTCGGCAACTTGCCGTCTCACGCGAACCCCTTCGGTGTCCGTCCAACAGAAGACCGATCTCTCAAGGAGCGCAGAGACGGCTACCGCTCTCTTCGTGAGCGCGACAGGAACTATGCCAAGTCCATCGTCGGCTCGCCCGATTACATGGCACCCGAAGTGCTCAAGGGAGAGGAGTACGACTTCACCGTCGACTACTGGTCCCTCGGCTGCATGCTGTTTGAAGCACTTGCAGGCTACCCACCATTCGCAGGCGCTTCAGTCGACGAAACCTGGCAGAACCTGAAGCGCTGGCAATCCGTACTTCGCAAGCCCGAGTACGAAGATCCCAACTACTTCTTATCCCGCCGCACTTGGGATCTCATCACCCGTCTCATCAACGTTAAATCCGGCCGTCTACAAAGCATCAAGCAAGTCCAGAACCACGATTACTTCCGCGAAGTCTCCTGGGACCGCCTGCGCCAGGAGCGTGCTCCTTTCGTTCCCGAGCTGGACAGCGAAACCGACGCTGGTTACTTCGACGACTTCGGCAGCGAAAAGGACATGGCCAAGTACAAGGAGGTGCTCGACAAGCAGGAGGCTTTGGAGCGCATGGCGGATCGCGAGGGCAAGATGGACAAGCAGCTTTTCGTCGGTTTCACTTTTAGGTACGTCCGGACCAACCATCCCCTGTTCCAACGCGACGGATCCAAAAATCTAACTCATGATCTAGACACCGCAAACCCACCGTCGACGACGACGGCAAGCCCTCCAGCCCGCGCAAGCCGCTCAGCAACATCGACGAGAGCTTCGGCACGATTTTCTAGAAGCAACACAAGACGGAACAACTCAAGTTCCTCTCTTTTTCCTCCGGGGTTCTTCGTTTCTTTTCCGGCACTGGTTGCACATGATTTTCCTCTTTTTGAGCATGTTTTCGTTGTTTTTTTTCTTCGGGGTCAAACCTGGAGTTTCTTTTAAGTGAGGGCACACACAGCATTGGGGCGATGGGGCAAAGGCTATGATGGGAAGCGGGCGTGGGCGTTACGTTTCTCTAGGTTTTTTCTTTTTTGAGAATTCCGTTATAATGAATGAATTGGAAGAGAGATAGTGAATACTTCGTTCTGAATAACCTTTTTTCTTTTTCTTGATATATCGTTGATTGGGGGTGCTGCGCTTATTTCAATCTCCTTGTCCTTGAAGCAAGGTTCTTCTCCATGACGACCCATGCATGCATACTATTTCCCCCTTCGCAAATCACGTTGCTTTACAATGCCGTCCCCAAACCCCTTTCCCATCCCATCCCTCCCCCTCTCCCTCTCCCTCGCCTAAATCTTACTCCCCCTCCTACCCCCCTCCCCCTCAAGCACGCCCACAAGCCACCTCTCCGCCTCCCCCCTCATGACTCCCGAAAACTCATGCCTCGCCTCCGGATCGACAAAATCCTCCACCTCCGTCCCACACTGCCCAAACCACCCCGTCTCCCGATCGACAGCCCTCTTCAGCCAAGAAAGAAAAGGCTCGCTTTGCTGGTAAGGCACCAAGCGGTCTTTGCCGCCGCTCAGGACTAGGAGTTTTTTGCCCGCCAGTTTGGATTGCATGATGGGGCGGAGGGTGGTTTTTTCGTCTTCCGAGGGGGGTTGCGTGTGGTTTGAAGGGTTGGTGAGTTCGCTTAGTAGGACGCCGGCTGGGTCGCGGTGGCGGATTTCGGAGAGGAGGGAGGGGGGGAAGTCTTTTGAGCCGAGGAAATCACGGCCGGGTGGGGATGTTGCTATGCAGGAGGGGAGTTTGCTGCGGATGGCGCGGTCGGTCATCAGACGGGTGTAGTCTGCGCAGCCGATGATGATCAGGGCCGCTGTGATGCGGGAGTCGTGAAGGATGCAGTGCCATGTTGCGTGGGCGCCTAGGCTCACGCCGCCGCAGATGTGTTCTGTGGGGCGGAAGGGGAGGTAGGAGGGCAGGTGGGAGATGAGTTGCGAGACGTCCTGGGCCGTGCCGGAGAAGAGACTGTACATGTCTTGGGCGTGCGTGGGGTTTCCGGCGTTCCAGGATTCGTTGGCCAGGTTGTCGATCATGCGGGAGCCGTGGTTGCGTTGGTCGAAGGAGATGCAAATGAGGTTTTTGCTGTGGGTTGAGGGTTTTTGGGCGTTCCAGGCGTGGATCATTGAGGCGGCTATGAAGGACATGGAGTCTTGCGTGTCGCCTCGGCCGTGGAGGAGCCAGAGGCATGTTACATTTTGGGGGTTGGAGGGGAGTTCTTCCAGGCCGTAGACTGTGAGGAGGATTCCGGCTATGTTGAGGCGTTTCCAGGAGACGGGTTGGGTGTCTTTGAAGCCTGAATGGGTTGATGGGAGGGGGGAGTCGAAGGGCGATTTTGTGGAGTGGAGAGTTAGGTTGGGACTCCAGGTGAATGTGCTACTTCCGGCTGACATGTTTGCGGTTAATTGGGTGTTGGGTTCGTTTGTGGGTTTAGTGGTGAGGCGAGTTAAGTGAGGTCTATGTATTCACGTTTGTTCTTTGTCTGATATCATAGGCAAGGTAGACTCTTGATGCGACTTCGGCTGTCCGCAGCCGAGCCTCGGGCACAGAACTTCGGCTGGCTTTGAGCCAACTGCTTGCTCTCCTGTGAGCGAACGAGAAGAAAGCAACATTGATTGGCACATGTATCAACAACTTTTGTCATTTCAGTATGCTGTGATGCTTCGATAGCAGTGTCGGTGTGTTTGCAGTTCCTGGCTTTGAGACAGCAAGTTGATGCAGGTGCCATCGCCTTCGTAAAAGGGAGTAGCACTTCGAGGGGTAACAACGCTACTATTACGACCTCTGCAAACTTCCCATTCAACGTCCCACAGTCCTCCTAATCACAGGCTCAAGAGGGAAAACTTCTTCCTCCGGCGATAAATCTCCATACACTCGCTCCCAGCGAGACTCCAAAGGCTTCGGCGTCTCCCAAGCAAACTCCGAATCCCGCAACCACAAACGGAGCAAATGCCTTTCCTTGCCAGGCTCGTCCGTGAAACCATTTCGCGAATGGAAGACAGTCAGATTGTTGATGTACTGGATGTCGCCTTTCTGAAAATCCAAGGAGGCACAGTGTTTGGCGGCAGTGAAATGCAGAGCGTCTAGGGCTTCGGCTTGAGCTTCTGTGATGGGAGGGATGTTCTGTGATCTGGGCTGGGCGAGGAAGCCGGTGAAATAGCGACGTGCGTATTGAATGATGATGCGCTCTGGGGTTGATTCGGTGGAGGTTTGGTGGTAGAGCAGTGGGCGGCTGGTGTAAGGGTGAACAGGGTCGAGGAATCTTGCCAGTGTTAATCGCAATCAACATTTGTCTGGTCAGGAGGATACTCACCCATCAACATCCCAATTACCCGCTAGTGTGTGGATCAAATCTGGACGTTCCTTGGCCAGAATGTTGTAGACATTCCAGCTGCTGGAAATCATACTCTCTCCGCCAGAAGCCGCAGGATGCAAACAAAGCAGCGACACGATATCACCCGAGTCGGTGTGGAAGACTTGCTTGTCGTTTGTGTTTGAAGGTGCTCCAATGGAACCTTTCTCGGCGGTGTTGGTCAGATCCTTGATGTGGGAGAGCACGAGGGAAGTTCCATTCGAGTGACGCTGGTCTTGTTGCCTGCCTCTGATATCCCCAATGTAGGATGAGACTCCGGCGTAGATGATGATGTTGTCTTCGCGCGAGTATGAGTCGACACGCAAGCCACGCAAGACGAAGAATCCTCGGCCGAAATGGAGTTCTTTGGATTGTGCTCGTAGAAGAGCATTGGTCGCTGGCAATGGGAAAGTCTCCCTCTTGATGTGTCCCAGGGATAATCCCAACGCTAATTTGCACGTGTCAGTGCTCTCTGGTCAGTTGATCTCCGAGAGTCTTGTACTTACACTTGAAGTGTTTCAAAGCTTGGTCAATCTCATCAAGGTGGGTGTCGTTCAACTCGACCACCCAGTCAGTGCGACTTTCGATGTCTTTACCATCCCATGCTAAAGGCGACTGGAGCTGTGCTGGAAAGCCATCTGGGATGGTAGTCGGCAGAGACTCTGTCTTTTGGCGAAGCTGGGAGCGAGCTTGGTACTTTTCAAAGTTGGGATGGTATTCGATGTCTGGTTGTCTGAGAACTTGGGCTGCGGCCATGTTGCAAGCGAACTGTTCGATTTCGGCGACCCGGTTGTCTGATGGTATTTTGTTTGGCTGAATACAGGTTCAAAGACCTCGATATAGCTACACTGAAGAAGATCAGTAAGTTCGGCAGGGAAATGCACCGATTAATGAGTTTCCCATGCAAGCACGCCAGCCCGAGACCGGACTCATCGTCCAAGAGCTTCAGAAAGCTGCGCCCCGGCACTCGCTACAACCAGAAGCACTATTCCAATGAAATCGCTAGTTTTGATGAATGAGATTGTTCCTTCGAACGAACGAGGGCTAATTAGCGTTACGCCATATCGGCATGTAAGATGCAATCGCTTAACTGCGCTGAAGTGGGCCGCCCCGCTCGTGAACAGGCGAATTGCGTTCGTCGATCTCACTTCATTCGGGTGCAAGACGGTAACCCAGAAAACACCCAATCTGTATAGAGGAGTGCTGCCATCTCAGCCTGCGAAGTGACTGCAAGTTCAATTGACGAAAGCTGAAGAGATACTGATGAAGAGATACTGATGGATTCATGCCACATCCAACGATGGACCTACAGTGAGCTGCCAGGCCTTTGCCAGAGCGACATACGATCTATTCCAGCTCTCTCGACCCGACCATGGAGATTATAGCAGACAATGAACAATGCACCCTCGGCTAGACATGGGGATGTATGGCCAGTGTAAAACATATCCACCTATGGACAGGTTCCGAAACTTGTTCGCTTGGGTTCGTTTGCATGAAGCTTCATGGCATTTGACCCAGATGCTAAGCTTTAGGGCAAACAAACGCGCTACCATCTATCTTTTGCTCTCAGAACATCGAAAAACATGAAACACGAAGGCCAGAGTTGATGGAAAACATTTGAAGAACTGTCCAGCGTGCATCACCTTCGACCTCGCGCGCGAGTTTGGCCACCACAGAGTTGAGATCATCGAGCAAACCGCCGAGCTCGGTATCACGCCATTAGCCATACGAAGTCAGGTCGCAAAAGCTCCTACCCATATCCCTCCGCCTTGAAATACCTCAACAAGAAGTTACTTAATAGCTTGGGTTGGGGATTCCTACGGATGCGTACTACGGGGCAAATCGCATCGATGCGACGATCACGCAATGTGGTCCGAATTGACTATAGGAAATGCATATATGGAGCTTCCGGTGTTCTTCGAGCCCAGGTCTGGAACACATAGAGTCGTGTTCGAAATCACTCTTCCACTCTGATCGGCATCAATGGCTGAGCAAGACGTCAAGCCGGTTCCGGGTAAGCCAGAATTTCCTCAAAGCCATGTTCTGTGTAAATGCTAAGTTGCTATTTTTGTAGCCGTGGAAACAACCTCAAACGATTCCGATACCAGCAGCAATGATGGATCCCTGGGTGTAATCGAGGCCAATGTCCTCCAGGGAAGAGAGATTGGACTCATTGGAGCCATCTCACTTGTAGTCAACAAGATTGTTGGAGCTGGGTATCATTCACCGAGAAATCATCATTGGCTCCGAAGGCAAACACTGACAACGTCACAGTATCTTCTCTACACCCGCTACCATCTTCAAACTCAGTGGCAGTGTTGGCATGGCACTCATGATCTGGGTCATCGGAGGCCTCATCTCTACCTGCGGTGCAATGGTCATGCTCGAGTTCGGTGTAGCCATGCCCAGATCAGGAGGAATAAAAATCTATCTGGAACGCTGTTTCAGCCCAAAGTTCATGCAGACCTGCATCTACTTGTTCTTCTGCGTATTTCTCCAAGTCTCGGCCAGCAATGCTATCACCGCATCTTCATACCTTCTATTGGCAGGTGGAGTGGAAGAGACGACATGGAAACTGAGGGGAGTGGCCATTGCTGCTGCGACTTTCGCTGTTGGTATACACACCGTGGCGCCTCGTGTTGGAAGAGCTCTTCAGGATCTCCTCGGCGCGGTCAAGTTGTTCACACTCCTATTCATCGTCTGTACCGGTTTTGCAGCTCTTGCTGGACACGTCAAGGGTACACCTCCGGACAACTTCAACATCAAGACATCCTTCAAAGGAACATCCGACAACGGATATAACATCGGCACCGCTCTCATCAGCGCCATCTTCTCGTTCCAAGGATACGACAACGTCAACGCCGTTCTTTCCGAAGTCAAGAATCCACAGAAAACCCTCCGCATTGCCCTCCCCACCGCCATGGGCGTTATCACAGTACTCTACCTCCTTGCCAACGTCGCCTACTTCGCCGCAGTATCGAGAGAAGAGTTCCTCGACTCCGACATCACCATCGCCGCAACGCTTTTCCGTAACGTCTTTGGCGAATCTGCCGGCACGCGAGTCCTGCCCGCTCTGGTAGCAATCTCAGCCGTCGGTCACTTGCTTGGAATCGCCTACACAGTCCCACGCGTAATTCAAGAGCTCGCCAAAGACGGAATCATGCCATTCCCTGATATCCTTATGGAGAACCGGCCTTTCCGCACGCCAAGCGCCGCTCTCGCTTTACACCTCGGCGTTTCGATCTTGTTCATCTGCGCACCGCCAGCAGGAGATGCTTTCAACTTCATCGTATCGCTGAGCTCATACCCCATGACGTTCCTACTCACCTGCATCACAATTGGTCTGATCAAAATGCGATTGAGTAAGAAAGAAGCGTGGACGTCTGGTTTCACGGCACCCTGGATCATCATCGCACTGTACATGGCAGGAAACATTTTCCTCCTCGTGATGCCTTTCGTGCGTCCGCCAGGCGGCAAAGGAAACACGAACCTCCCCTATTGGCTGAGTCCGGTCGTGGCGCTGTCGATTCTTTCCCTGGGAGTGATTTACTATACCGTACGGTTTGTGGCGCTTCCTTGGGCGTTTGGATACAGGCTTGATGCGGTGGCGGTGGAGTTGAGTGATGGGTCTTCTGTCACGCGGTACAGAGCGAGAGATAGGAAGGAAAAGGTATATACGTAGCGTTGATCTTTCGTTTTGGCTATTCAATCCCATCGTGGATTGCAAAGCGTCACTCAAACGACTATCCATTCGATACATGCCACACCACTTAGGCCCAGGTCCAGTACAGCCTCAAGCACAGACAGCCTTCTGCATCAATTCCCCATGCTTCCCAGGATGATTCTTCTCAACGTTTCCCTTCGCCATCCTTAGACACAACATGTCAGCATCTCCATTCATCGAAGATCATTTCGGAAAAACCAAAACAAAACCGCAAAACTAACCTCTTCGTCACAAAATTACCCTCAATAACCACATCCTCCCTCAACCCCTCCTTCCCAACCCTCCACTTCGCCCGAATCTCCAACTTCCCCACCGGCGGCTTCGGCTGCGCCAGTGTGTCAACTCCATCCGCCAGATTCGTGATCGTCAAAGGGTACGTAGACATTCCGACGGGCGTGGGAGCTGTGATGTTGTAGACGCACGGGGTGCCGACGAAGAGAGGGTCGCCGGAGAGGAGCTCTTGCGCTGTGTTGCCGGGTGCCAGGGCGTCGATGATGTTGGTGTGGTCGTGCAGGGTTTTGAGCAGGGAGGCTTCGGTGACGTTGGGGGGGATGGGGGTGAGGACGCTTGTGGTTGCCATTTTTGTTGTGATTTGGGAAGGTAAAGATGTGATCGAATTGAAAAGCGTGCTTGGCCTCCGTGAGAGATGTGGTAACAATACAAAATGCTCGAACCGAACCAAACCCCCCAGGCACGAAAACAGCAACCTACTTAAACCACACCACAATCAACTCTCCCCCCAGCCCTCTGACATTGGCCAGCGTTTCCAAGCAGAGCCTAGATCCCTTAGTGATGCAAGTCTTTAATACACACCTTCGTATCTACCATCAAACGCTCGTATCACGGCGCCGGGAAATGGAGTTTCAACTTCCACAGCAAAAGTTGGAAGTGTTTGCCCAGTCGCGCCGAGTCATGACCAGCCGCCGAGCGTGGTGTTGCTGGAGGGAAACGTTCTCTGAGTGTGAGACACCAAGCCGACATCTTGGATGCCTGCCAGCGAGCCACTTAGTATTTGCTGGGGATATTGTCTTGATGAACGCTTTCTCTTGGTCTTGATCTCTTGGTCGTCTTGAGAGCTTTCGCAAGAGCGATGATGTCGCAAAGCAAACACAACAATTCCGAATCTCAATGAAACACGGCACCCCGCCCAAGAAGACCGAACAAGTAGGAAAATCAGTAGAAACGCATGCTCGTTTGAGGAGACAAGAGAAACAAGTTTCGATACAATTTCTTCCAATTATAGGTTCCGTCCCTTTCCCTTAATGTACACAGCACCCCAAAAAGCGACATTCCCGCGCTGTGCAAAACGAAAAAAAGCACGAGTGATAGATAATGTGTGAAAGAAACAGCGCGCTTGCTCCTCGCTCCCAGCACAAGAAAATGCAAGAAATCCAAAACAGAAAGCAAACGCCTTCGCTTGCTCGAGCATTTCTGAACAAAACTAATGAAGCCCCTGCACACCAGGAACGAGGTGTATGTATGCAGGGCAATAGGCTGGTGTAAGACAAGGTTCGAAGAGGAAAACGAAAAGCAAAAGATCAAGACCACCCGACACCATTATGTCGCGCTTAGTTGTAGATTTCCAGTGGTGCGAGTTGGTCGACCGCGTAGAGCCAGTTGCTACCCTTTTCTTCTTTCGCCAGCCTGTTGTGCTAAGTTAGTACTTGTATCCTACAGCGCGTGTTACTACTTGGGCGTGACAACTTACCACTCGTACGGCCACTGCACCAAATGACCCTGAATCATGTTCAGTAGCTCTTCCGCGTCTTCTTTGCTCATCACCTCTTCGGGCATGGTAGGAGGTCGAGCGCTGCTCTTCGTTGTAGCGCGGCGTCTGCGTCGCTGGCTAGTCGCGTGTTGCAAGCCAGGGCCGTTGGTGGCGTTTGACTGCGTCGCCGTCGTCTCTGGCGCCTCATTGAGATCTGTGGCGATTGTGATCGTGCGCTGGCGGGTGACCGCAGCATCCTCTGTATGCGGCAGTTCACCTCTGCTCCCTTGCTGAGTAGGAGACAGGGTGTTAGACAGAGTGTTTTCTGTCGAAGTGTGCTGCAGCTGCGCAGGGTCTGATTCCTTAGCAGATGCTTTCTCGTCCAGAGCTCCATCGTCTGGAGTGGGCACAGCCGTAGGCCCACTTGAGACGCCGGACTGGGGCGACTCGCCTGTCTTTTCATTGAGCTCTTGCGACTGGGTCTGACTCTCGTTGGACTTTTTGCTACTGGGTCGCGCTTTGTTCGTCAAGTTGCCGAAGATGCCTCGAGACTTCTCCTTCGTTGTCGTGGAATCATCCCCAAGCACCTGAGTCATCAAAGAGCCTGTGCCTGCGGAGCCAGGTGGGCCAGATCGCGGGGGAGCGTCCTTGGGTGGTTTAGGCCTGCTGTGACCCAGACCTTGTGATTGCATAAAGCGTTCATTGTAGTCGTTGAAGCGCTTGTAGTCATCCCAGTCGAGAACCTCGGAATCTGGCATGATGCGGAAAACTTGGCGATAGATCTTGGTGTTGTTCTCTGCGACCTTCATCCAGATGTCCTCCATGAAGTTGGGCGCCAGTGGATCATTCATACAATCTTCGGTAACTTCAGGCCTTTGCAGTGTGTGCAAAAGTGGAGGGGCGACTGTCCTCCTAGTCGTGATTCTGGATAGAGTGTGCGTCAAGGGCGGCCCTCCAATATCGGTGTCATCCTGCGCTGGTAGCTCCGGCAGCTGATAACGGGGCGAAAGACCCAGTTCGAAGGTGTCGTTTCGCTGCAGCGGCCAAGGCGGGCGTGGGACATTGCGAACTTGGTTGTCCTCTTCGTCCCGCTTCTTGGCATGCGCGTCTTCGATCTTGCGAATGCGTTCCATGTCAGGCGCATCTTTCGATCTGAAGACTTCCTGGCCATGAGCATTGATGTATGTATCACGCAGGCCAATGTCGCCAGCTTGTTCGAGTTGTCTCTCATTGTCAACGCCATAGCCTTCAACGTCAAGGTCGCGCTGCCTGGAATCCGTGAATTGCCTCTTCTGCTTCTCACCGTGGTCGAGCCTACTCTCCGAATCGTCACTGTCGGTACGTCCAGATCGCGCCTTCTTGACCCAACCGCGGAGGTCGGCCTTTTCGCCTGCAAAGCCTACTGCGCTGGCCTCAAGGTTGTGGTTTGTGAGAGCGTGAGGTTGTGGTGTCTGGGGTGCAGAGTGGAAGTACTCCTCCCGTCCCGTTGCCGGCGTGGCGAAGTCTTCGCGATAGATGCGATTCATCTCCATGTCTTGCTCCTCGCGCTCCTTTGCCAACTGCTCGCGTCGGTAGATAGCATCAACATCAAGACCAAGATGCTCCCTCATCAAACGCTTGCGGAGTCCGTGAGCGAATTCGCCAACCATGTAAGGTTTGCCGGCCATCGTGCTGGGGATCATCATGTGATCAGTGACCACAGATGCGACTTCAGAGTCACGAGAACCCAACATCGAACGCTCGTTGATGTTGGCAGAGCCAATGATGACGTGTCGATCGTCGACAACCATGCACTTCGCGTGAATGTAAAGTTGTTCCGTGGTCAAGCACTTCTTCGGTCCAATCTTACCCCACTGTCGAAGAGAGAAGAACTTGATGTACTTCTCAGGCTCGATGCCTGCAGCCTTCAGACGTCCCCAGAGCGAACCTTCGCCTCGACAAATGCTTCGGTACTGGCATTGCATGATCAAACGCACACTCGTACCGTCCTGTGAGTCGACGCTGTTCTGGAAGCCTGGCATGAGTGGAATGATGAGACACGCCTGCCAGTCCTCTCCATTCTCGTGTGCACGGATGGCACGTTCGACGAGCGCATCGCCGATGCTATTGTGAATGATTGTTCCGTCGACCACCGAGCTGGAGATGTAGAACTGGTTCTCGATGTAGATGAAATGATCGGATGCTTCAATCAAAGAGCAGTATGCGTTCATGATGCTGTGCTCGACCTTGTTGGGCGTACCGATCGACCAAGGTGAGCAAGAACGTACTATTTGAACTTGACACGTGCCGGTCATACCGAGACGCTCAAGTTCACCATGCTCGTATTCAGGAGGCGGAATAAGTACAGGAGTGGGGCGAGAAGGAATGCGCTGACGCAAGATGTAGTTCCATCGCTGAACGAAGTGACGACCAACATCACGTGCAGGCTGTCCAATAAGCTGCATCGCAATATCGTGCCATGGCATGCGAGGAACCTTTGTGCGATCATACATCTCTTCGTAGGGTCTGTCAAGAGCGTAGAAATCCTGGACTCGAGGATTGCTGTAGTCTTTACCAGGCCAAACCTGGCAGTGCTCAGCATCACGTGGGCCCTGGTGATCAAGCTCAAAGCCAGTGAGTTTGTCGTCCGTGAGTGTATGGCAAGGGTCATCCCAACGACCAAAGCAGAGGTCGACACCTCCAACGAAGGCCATCATGTTGTCGACGACCACGACCTTCTCGTGATGTGCCCAGAAGAATTGGTTTTGTCTGAACTGATTCGGTGATCTTTGCACGCAGATGTTCTCGTGCAGGTCCAGTAAGCTCCACTTCGTATACTCCGAGTCTATCGGAATAGCGGACTCGATGTTCCTGTACACGACAACGAAAATCTTGACGCCTTCGTCTGCTTTGCGTTGCAGCAAGCGATCCAGACGCCATTTCTGGCTGATGGCAGGCGGCCTCCGCAGATACAGCTCGGGACTCAGCCACCAGTCATGAATGTAGATACAATCTTTCGCGTTGTCGATGGCACGGGAGACTTGCCACATGTGGTCTCGTGCATCCACCAGCCATCTGCACCAGACATTATTGCGGATAGGCGCAAAGCTGCCAAAGCGCTGTTTCTGGGACCAGACGGTACTACGAGCCATGTGCTCGATCGATTCCTTGAATTGGTGATATTGTCGCTCGTTCTTCGCAATAAGTTTCAGCTTGCGTTCGGAGTTGTACAATCTTAGAATATGGTGTTTGGTGTGCGTAGTTTCCGCAGCGGTCTTCGCCATCTCCTGCGGTGTTTGATCGCGCAAACGCTTCTTGCCCTTCTCCGTGGCAAAGTCGGAGTCGACAAGGAAGACCTCATATGGTACAAGCGATTCCGGACCATCTACCATGATAATGTAGCTGTGTCTGACAAGCGCCCATCGTGGCCTGTGCCTGTCGGTGAAGCCTTGAGGGCCGCGTAGGGCCGTTCGCCTGAGCTCTCGATTCTGCCGTGATGCAATGGTGAGGAGACCCTGCTTTCCAACGTAACCACCCTCCGAAGAAAGACGAATAGAAAGTGCCGACAGCTCAAGAAACTTGCACAGCCGCGTGCTGTCCGGCCTGAATATGAGCCAGCGAATCATTTGCTGTAAATACTTTTCCAGCTTCTTACGCTGGCGTTCGTTGTAGATGTTGCGCTCGCGCGCTTCTCTCTCTGCGGTGTTACCGCCCAGATCACCGGCATTAGCGGTGCTCGAACCTCTCCTAGCGAGTACGAACGACGAACGCCTTCTCCGATGCTTCCCAGGCCGCTCAGTGGGTGGCGCACTTTCTTCCGGAATGTCATCATCGTCTGGTTCATCGTCAAGCCCAGCAAATAGACCTCGAGCACCACGAGCGTAAGGAAACGCGGTCTTGGGGAAATGAGGAATCTTTGGTTTCGTTTTGTCGTCGCTACCGCGCAACGTGAGCTTGTCCGTCTGACCTTGGACTTTGTACTTGAGATGGAGATTCACAAAGTCCCTAAGATTGCGATGGATGACCCAGTTCATACGCGATGGGCCATTGCCGTACTCCAGCTCGATGCGGAAGATCATGTGGCGGTCTCCTGTTTTGGTTTCCTTGGTCTGGCTTGAGGGAATCCTGATCTTCAACTGTTCCAAGAGTACAGGAATCTTGCGGTGATTGTGCTCGTCGCGTTGGAACATACTGGCGAACACCAGGGCCGCGGGTGCGCCAGCGAGAAGCTCCGCCATGAGTTGTGCAGACTTTTGGTAATCCACAGTTGCGCGCTCGTCTCGTTTCTTCTGGCCAAGCATCTTCAATCCTGCTTTCACCTGGCGCCATCTCTGGGCGCTACCGCTGCTACTATTGTGACGGTCGGTGCGCATGCGGAAAGACGAATTCATAGCGTCCATACCCGTGAGACGACGCAGGTTGGTAGGACGCTTCTCGCCAGGCGCTTCTTCGCTTTCATTGTGGCGTCGAGTGGTGTAGCTGATAGCTCTAGCGCCCTCAATGCCACGCTTCCATGCATTGCGGAGTTTGTCTCTGCCCTCGTCTTCCGAAACGCCTGCCCTTCTTGAATCTTCTCCCACGTCCGATGCTCGCCTAGGGGAGGATTCGGGTCGATTGCTCGGGTTCAATTGATGTTCTTTCAAGAACGAAGCGAAGCGACTCGCCATAGGCGTGGAAGTTGAGCCAGAAGGTCCGTCCAGTTGTGGTCTCTTGCTCTTGCGCTTGCGCTTCATGCGTGACGAACTGGCCTTGTTCTCGTCGTTCGAATCTTCCTCCGCATCCGCGTCGCCTGTCTCTTCCTCTTCCTCATCTAACACAGGGTACAAAGGCTCGCTTCTTTCGGATTGAGGCGACAAAGCGGCGGTGGGCGTCGTCATGCCGGCAGTGTTACTGCTTCCTGTTCGTGTGTGGAAAGAGGAGTTGGCAGGCGAAGCCAGCGCCTTAAGCCGGCCGATGAACGAGGCCTGACGTTCCGATCGTTCCCTCGCACGCTCTGCGGCCTCGTCTCTTTCTCCTCCCTCGTCCTCGGTCTCCCATGTCGGGGTGCGCTTTAGGGGCGTTGGTGCGAATTCGCTATCCGTGGCTCCTCGTGCGAATTGTACACTTCTCCGTCCAGACGGTGTGATGGCGTCTGAAGAGAGCGGTTGCGGTCGTCGTCTGGCAGTGCCCTTTGGCGACTGTTCAGCGGAGTCCGTTTGGAGGCGATCGGTCGTGTTGACATGGTCGAAGAAGCCTGTGCGGGTGTCGAGCGTCGTGTTCTCAGGCGGTGTGGCATTGAGTGGCGCCTCTACAGGCTCTGTGGCTGTGGCGGAAGCCATCTTCAAGTGACAACGCTATTGCCGCAACTTGTTCTGGAATCGCTGGCAAGAGCGTGCGATGCGCTGGGCGCGTCCTTTGAAGCCGACTCCACGTGCGTGAATGTCTTGGTCGATGCGTTTGTGTTGATATTCCATGTCACCGGAGTCTGGAGGATACGGTATCGGTCATCGAGAATGGCAGTGTTGGTTATGTGGTGTTTGTGTTGGTGGATGATGTTGTGTCCGCTACTACCGAGACCAAGGTACCTCTCTCCTAAAGGGATGGACTTGGGTTTGAAAGCCGACCCCACAAGAGGATCATCGCTGCATCTCTCTCCATCAAACGGAGATTTTAGTGCAAACATTAAATGCAGCATTAATTTAATTTGGTACCTAGTCTTGTTATCCTTGCCTCACTGCAGACGATATGAGATGTACGTCTTTGGTATTTATTCTTGTGTGATCAGTTTGCATGTGGTTTTGGGCGCCGCAATGATAATTGTGTAGTAAGGTAATAGTACATGTAGTGAATTAAAACACAACTCCGAGTACCATCACGATCTTCGATCTTGAATTCACACAGCAATAACACGGTACACTGCTAATACGTCTCATGTGCCCTCTCCCTTCACTCTGCGAAACTTTCACTCATCCTAGGCTTCTTACTGCCTCCAGCTCCCTCCTCTGCAGCTGCTCGTTTCCGTTTGCCTCCACGTCCACCACCGCGCCCGCCCTTCCTATAGGCTCCGTCAGAATCCCGAGGGCGTTTCCTACCACTACCTGGAGTCTCTTCCATAACGTGAAGTTCGTCCTCATCAAATGCGCTCGCGGCACTTGGGCTCATGCCCTCGTATGCGCGCTCCATGGCACGGTCGCCGACCTGCTTTGCCAGGTTCTTACCCCGTTTGCGGCCAGCAGGTTTGCTTGTGCCTTCGTGCGAAGCGATGGACTCCGCGTCTTCATCTGGCATGCCGTGCATTTTGGTGTGGGTTTTGAGCCAGTTGTGCTGACTTTGTGGATTGAGGAGCTCCATATGTCGTTCGAGTTCGCGCGGAGTGAGTTCGGCTTGGTGAGGCGAGGAAGGGTTGTCCTCCGACTTGAACAGACTGGCAGACTCGCCTAGTTTCGTGTCCAGACCGAGCTTCGAATCTAAACGGTGGAGGTACTCGGCTTCTTGCGATGAGTTCAGAAATCCTGGTGGCTCATCGCCGCGGTCTTCTTCGGGGAGGTCTTCTTCGCCTGATACGAGAGGATATGGCACGCTGCGTTCCAATGCCTCCAGACGTTGCACATCTTGTCCAGCTAACTGCTCTTCTATCTGTTCGCGGATGATATGTAGGTCCAGTGGTGGAATGACGCCTCTGGAAACAGCCGATGTGTACTCGTTCATGAGATCGTTGGAAGCTTCCGGCGTAATGTCTGCTGGGACGACGTTTGGGCGCTCTCGTTGCGAAGGTAATCGGACATCGAATCGTAGGTCGGCGGGTATCGCGGGGCTTTGGTTCATGTCAAGTAAGATCTCAAGCAATTCACTAATACCTCGTTAATACAAGCTCCGCATGGTATGGACAGTCTGGGGGACACACTCGAGCTCCTCCCGTAACCTCTTCGCAGTGCCCTCCAGTTTATGCTCCTGCTTGAACAATGTCTTGTTCTCTTCGAGTACACCATCAAATTTGACGCGCATCTTGCGATACTTTTTTCGCCATGATTTATAAGGCTGCCGCTCGCCTTGCATGCGACTCTGTTGCGCCTGTATGCTCTCGATGCTCTTCCCGCCAGTGGTTGGATGCGGTGCCGCCGCAGCGCTTTCGGAGTCGCTCATTGTGATCGTCCAGTAGATGATATGACAGAAAGGTGTTGGCAGGCGAGATGGAAATGATGATAGCTTTGTGTTCGTTCTTTCGCGAAATGTAATGGCGCGGTGTTTGGGTGGTGCGAAAGAGAGGGATGGATGCGGATGCGCTCAAGCTTGCGAGCGTGAAGCCGCGCGACAGCCTCCTCCTCCTCCTCCTCCTCCACTCTTGTCCCCCAACAGCCGAAGTCTAAAGTTGGCTCTCGTCACATGCCAAAGCTCTTCTTCCTCACTCTCATTTTCCAATACGCATATCAACAAATATTGATGTTCCAGTGGGTAAGTACGCTACGACATCACGTGTAATAAATCTTGGAATCGTTCGTCAAAATTATCACCAATCTACATCCTAAACACACCAAACTCTGTCTTTTTATCCTCTACGCTGCCTCCCAAAGCAGCTTGCAGTCCCATGCCCAACACGCGCCTTGTATGGCTCGGGGGAATCACACCATCATCCCACAATCTCGCAGTAGCGAATAGCACATCCGACTCCCTCTCGATTCTCGCCTTCAACTCCGGGTCGACCTTCTTTCCGACAGCCTCCATGACACTGCTGAGTTGCTCGGGACCCATAACGCTGGTCTTCGCGGTTGGCCACGCCCACAAGAAGCGAGGAGAGTAAGCGCGTCCGCACATGCCATAGTTGCCAGCACCTGCACTTGAGCCGACCACGACTGTGAACTTCGGCACGTCTGCGCACGCGACGGCTGTCACGAGTTTGGCGCCGTTCTTGGCGATTCCGCCCTTCTCTGCATCCTGGCCGACCATGAAGCCGCTGATGTTCTGCAGGAAGACAAGAGGGATGTTTCGCTTCGCACAGAGCTGGATGAAGTGTGCGCCCTTGAGACTGCTCTCGCTGAATAGGATGCCATTGTTGGCAATGATGCCGACTGGGTGGCCGTAGATGGTGGCGAAGCCTGTGATGAGTGTGCTGCCGTAGAGTGGCTTGAACTCACTGAACTCACTGCCGTCCACAATGCGAGCGATGACCTCGTGCATGTTGATCGATTGCTTAAGGTTAGTACCGACAATGCCATCGAGCTCCGTAAGATCATGAATAGGCTCTTCCCATGAATCCTTTCGCGAGACATTGTTGGAGGTAGGGAAGTTGAGATTTGAGATACAGCGTCTGGCCAGAACCAGGGCATGAGCATCGTCGACTGCGAGGTAGTCGGTCACACCGCTGACTTCGCTGTGTAGCTTACCACCACCGAGGTCTTCAGCGCTGACTTCCTCTCCGGTAGCAGCCTTGACGAGTGGTGGACCAGCGAGGAAGACTGTGCCCTGCTCTTGCACAATGATGCTTTCATCCGACATACTCGGCACGTACGCTCCTCCGGCTGTGCAAGGACCCATGACAACACTGATTTGGGGGATGCCTTGACTGCTCATACGAGCCTGGTTGTAGAAGATGCGGCCAAAGTGGTCTCTGTCGGGGAACACATCGGCTTGGTGAGGCAGATTGGCTCCACCGGAATCAACGAGGTAGATGCAAGGCAGGCGATTTTGTGTTGCGATTTCCTGTGCTCGCAGATGCTTTCGCACTGTCATGGGGTAATATGTTCCGCCCTTGACTCTTATGGATCGTTAGCATTGCCAGTAGATTTTACAATCGGATTGTGCAACTTACGTGCTGTCGTTGGCGACTATCATGCACATCACACCCTCAACGGTACCAATGCCCGTCACCATACCTGCTGCAGGCACATCCTCACCTTCGTACACACCATGGCCAGCCAAAGCACTGAGCTCCAGGAACGAGCTGCCGGGATCTATGAGTGCGGTAACGCGATCGCGTACCAGCATCTTCCCTCTCTGAACATGCTTGTCTCTTGCCTTCTGTGGACCACCCTCGGCCACCTTCTCGTGCAACTTTGCAATTTTCTGGGTAAGATCGCCTAGCGAGGCTGCATTCTCCTTGAATCCATCGCTGTTTTTGTCGACTGCGGTCTGCAGAACCGATATCTGGCTCGCTTGTTGTGGGCTCGTATAGGTCGCGACACCGCGGTGTTGTAACTTGGTGGGAATGGAAGACTGGACACGCAATTGCAGTTGGGGTTGCCGCCGGAGCGAGCGCACAAGAGTGCGAGATCGAGAAGCCATGGTATCTCACATAGTCTGGCTCCCACGTCCTACTTGAGGAAGTCGAGAGACAGCTCGTCAACATTGGTGCTTGAGACAGGCCGAGGCAGGCCACAGCTAAAGCCGACGCCCATCCAAAGCCGAAAGGCGGCTCAAGCGTTGACCCGAGATCCACTCTCTCCGCCAAACACTCCATGGGGAAGTTTGGTTCATTAGTCGTCCGCACGCTCGAGCGAACATCTTTCATCCTCTTGTATATACACAATCAATGTCTTTCCTCTCACCTTGCAGAGCAGCTTTGCTGCAGTCCGCTCGGACATCACGTGCATCTACCGTCAAGAGAAGTGCTCTCGCTGCTCAGTGGTATCAGCAACGGCATGCATCCACCAAACATCCCAAGGGATTCACGCCACCTTCTCAGGACGATCTGGAGGAGTTGAGGGAGCGAACGATCGAATTTGCACGAAGAGAAATCACCCAAGAAGTAGCCCAGAGTGTCGACCACACCAATGAATTTCCCAATGATATGTGGAAGAAGCTGGGAGAGGCTGGTTTCCTGGGCATTACTGCCGATGAGGACTATGGCGGACTTGCCATGGGTTACCAGGCTCATTGCACAGTCATGGAAGAGCTGAGTCGCGCATCTGGTATGCCATGTGATACGCAAGATCGATAAGCACCATGCTAACCGTAAATCTCTAGGATCAATTGCTCTCTCTTACGCAGCGCACAGCCAACTCTGCATCAACCAGCTCATGCTCAACGGCAACTCAGACCAAAAAGCCCGATTCCTCCCTGGCCTGATATCAGGCGAGAAAATTGGCGCTCTCGCAATGTCCGAACACACCGCTGGCTCAGACGTCGTCTCCATGAAAATGACCGCCACCGAGCAAGACGGCGGCTACGTTCTCAACGGCACCAAAATGTGGATCACGAACGGCCCCGACTGCCACTACGTGATTGTTTACGCCAAAACTCAACCCGACGCCGGCTCCAAAGGCATGACTGCATTCATTGTCGAAACCGATCAGCCCGGCTTCGGCGTTGCTCGCAAGCTCGACAAGCTGGGCATGCGCGGCTCCAACACTGGCGAGCTGACATTCGACAACGTGCACGTTCCGAAAGAAAACATTCTCGGCGATGTCAACCGCGGCGTGCGTGTGCTGATGGAAGGCCTCGATCTCGAACGTCTGGTTCTCAGCGCCGGACCTCTCGGTCTCATGAAAGCCGCCCTGGACGTCACACTGCCCTACGTGCATGAGAGGAAGCAGTTCGGCGAGCCCATCGCTGCCACGCAGTTCATGCAAGGCAAGCTGGCAGACATGTACACCAAGTACCGTGCCAGCTCGGCTTTCACGTACTCTGTAGCTCGCGCCATTGATGAAAGCCACGAGGACCCAGAGATCAAGACACAAGACTGCGCTGGCGCTATTCTATACGCTGCGGAGAGGGCAACTGAGTGTGGCATGGATGCCATTCAGTGTCTTGGAGGAATGGGTTATATGAATGAGATGCCTGCTGGGCGGATCATGAGGGACGCCAAGCTTTACGAGATCGGAGCAGGTACCAGTGAAGTGAGGAAGATGGTAATTGGAAGGGCGTTCAACAAGGAGTTCGGTCTCAGGTAGAGGATCTTGGATGATGGAAAAGTACACGTTCAATAGAAACTATCGCCCACCCGCTTTCCCTGCCTGCCATTTCCAAACTTTCAACTTTCGGAACGTATGAGACCTGGCCGTCAAAGCACTCTGCAAAATTCCACATGCTCGCAAAACCACAGATCGTGGGTTCTCCAGTACTGTAGTCTGATGTCCATCCATGCTCCACATTGCTTATGCTCGTGATGATTCATACCCATACCGGCGTTTCACAATTGTCCCTGTCATTACCAATCCATGCCTTCGCACTCGCAACAGTTCAATGACCATGCCCTTATCCTTTTTCGCGTCCACGATGAATCCCGTATCCTGTGTTCGTGCCCAATCCAGTCTTCTTGTCCCAATCTCCATTCCAAATACCCAAGCACAAACGCAAGCAAACAAGTAAAGAAAGGGAGAAACAAGAAGAGAATGTCATGCCTTACCTTCTGATGACGCAAACACAGTCAAGTCGTCTACACTGTTAATCCGTCGAATCGTGACTTACTTCTCCGAGTGCCTTTTCTTTGCGGCCTGGCCGGCATTTGGCCCCGTCGCAAGCAAATCGTCCAGCCCCATCTTACGCCTAGTCGTGCGGCGTCCGATAACCTGAGTGTTATCCGGAGTCATGAACCTCTCGTCATTCATCAAAGAATGGGTCTCAAAGTTGGAAATTGGATGGGAGCCACGCTTGCGACGCCGAGCAGGCTCAAAGCCGGTTGCAGTGTCGCTTGCCACATTTGTGGCAGGTGTTCCAACCCTAGCGGTATCACTAATCATGTTGTCGGTACTACCCAGAAGGCTCGGCTGGTCCTTCTGAGTAGCGCGTCTGCTCCTGGTCCGGACAGGCAAATACTCCGAGGTTCCGCTCAGTGGATCAGTCATCGTGCCGCTATCTTTCATCGCGGGAGCCGAAGCACTGAAATCCATGTTGTCGCCGGCGACTGATTCGGGAACCGGCTTGGGGAACTGTACGTATGCTGCCACACGCATAGTGCCATCTTCGGTGGGCGGCCTTGGCGTGTCCTCCATATCGTATGGGTTGTTGCTGCGTTTGCGCTTCGGTGGTGGGGATTGGAAGGGACTTCCAAGCTTACGCCTACGGACCGGCGGAGAAGCTTCGCTGGCCGAAGGGCGCTTGAACTGCGTATCGCTGTCGTTGTTGTTGTCGCCGCTGTCGTGCTTGCGCTTGCGACGCTCTTCGATTGCAGCATTACTACGCTCCGTAGCTTCACCGACATTCTCCAGTGAGGATGCAGTGAGTGTAGAGGGATCTGGGAAGGGAATTGCATTAAAGTTCGTGCCCAGAGAGGCCTGTTGCTGTCGCATCTCGCGCCTCAGAGACTCTGCGCCTTCAGTAGAGCGGGTGTGGCGTCCACGCAAATACGGCGTAGGTGAAGAGAACAGTCGGTTCCTCTGTGCCGCTTGGAAAGAGCGGGATGGCGTGAAAGGCGCATTTGGAGGGGAGGGATAATGGCTAGAGGCCTGAGTCGCTGCCACCGGTTCGCTGTACGGATCGCTTTGGTAATATTTGTGCGGGTATTGACCGCCAATCTGAGCCTCTGGGATCATGATTTTGTGTGAACGGTTGCGACGCTGAAGGCTCTGCCCGGGGAGAAGACTGCTGTATTTGTTGTTCTCCTGCAGAGCTGGAACTGGCGGAATGGTGCCAGGCATGGGATACTGCGAGCCCACGATCTGTTCTCCGTCGTCATGATTATCTGAGCTGGCCGGCACATCTCGGTCACTCCCCAGCGATTGCATAGGCTCTGGGCCATGAAAGTTCTCGTTGAGGACCGCAAACAGTTGCGGATCGCCTAGTGCGATTGGTGGGAAATGCCCAGTGGGATGGTCAAAGGCAGAGCCAAAGATGCTCTGTGACGGATGGACCTGCTCCTCACCGACGTTGATGTCTGGCTGCATTTGGCCGACGCTGTTGCTGCTGATTCCACTGCCACTGCTGCTGCCTGCGTGTCCGACATTGGGGGGTAGGGTAGTACTCACATTGATAGGCTCAGGCAGTTCGCCAGAGTCAGCATGATAACCTCCCAAAATCATTTCACCGCGGTCAGCGCTGGTATCACTTAGCCCATGGAAGGCCAGGGCCAGGTCGTCGCTCCAACCGGGCGGATCTGGCCCGAAGAAGTCTTCAATGGCTTGACTGCCATACTGCCAGGCGTGCTCGGTTGTGTCAGGATCATAGCGTACGGCCATGTCGATGTCAAACTTATCGAGTTGGCCATAGTACGCCATCGTGTGCGAGAGTGATTCTGAGTGATCGCGCAACTTTGGGTGTAGGATGTCGTTTGCAGTTGATGAATGAAGTTGATGCGAAGGGCGAGAGATGCTGATGTGAATGGTGTTGTTGTGCAGGAATCGACAAGAAAACACTTGTTGAGTCCTGCGGTTGTTGAGGTTGGGGTGTTGTAGTCTCACTAAATGCGGAAGGAGCTATAAAGGGAAGGCGCGATTGGTGACCCAGAAGGAAGGCGCGACATAGATGGAAGGTGCGATGGTGACCTAGGCATCAATTATTGGCATCTAGATGAAGGCGTGAAATAACTTAAGAAGATCTATTACCAGGCTGTTACCAATAACTCCACGATCAGGCAGACCTCCAAACACATGAGGTCAATAATTCACCAACGCCATTCACCTTCGCTGTGAACATGTCGTCACTGCGCCCAAATTGCAAAACCTCCAAGCATGAGGTTAGAAAGGTATCATGTCACCAAATTTTCGGCTCGCGTCGGCAGGATATCCAAGCATTTTCTTGCCGGCCTCTGTGCAGCAACAGCCGCAGAATATCGCGGCGGGCCAGCAGATGATCTAGAATTGGGTTAGAAAGAATTGTTTTGACCGCGATGATGCAGGAAGATGACGTACAGCTAAGAGAACGCCCAACAGGAAACCAAGCGTAGGGCCAACTATTTTGACATGGCATGGATTTTGATCTTTGATATCAAGTTAGCACAGTGCTCATGAAGGATGGGTGGTAGAAGATATTTGTACTTGTGCCACACTGGATGCACACAGGCAAAGGGAGAAAGCCGCAATCAGCCATTGTGATTAGAACAATATTCTGTAAATTGTGGGATGGCGATGCCGATGATTTCAAGCAGTGTTGTTGAGTAAAGACGTGGTATAGAGGATGCAGTGAAGAAGTCGTAAGCTCGCTGGAAGTGACGTCGGTGAATGCTGCTAAGATCAAGCTTATCCTCCAGCCACAAAGCTTGTTTTGTTTGCTGTTAATGACGCGTCTCTCAAAGGCAATACCATGCCAAAACACCATCATAGTCGATGGTATATGCACCCTTGTATCAGAGAGCCGCATTGTTCCAGACGCATCTCTCAATGGCACTGCCTCGAATTTGGACTGAGAAAGCCTCTGGTATATGCATCGCCGGCGCCGAGAGCCACGCTGTCGGATGCAAGCATCTCAGTGGCATTATCACTGTTATGGGGTACTGGAGCCGCTGATTGTTGCATTCATGTGACGGAGAGCACCGCTATCCGACGCAAGTATCTCAGCGGTTCTAATGCCAATGTGGAGTGCTAGAATCGCTGATACTTGCTCTCGTGACACGGAGAGCTGCCAATTCGGATGCACGTGTCTCAATGGCAATTCCAAAGAAACGATGTACGAAAGTCGCCGATGCATGCATGTCTGCCACTGAGAGAGGCAAGTTGTGAAGCGCGTCTCTCGCTAACGACAATCCAACAAACATCATGGAAGCCGCCGATAGCTGCATGCCTGCACTGGAGAGAAGTTAGGTCAGCTTCTTATATCTCAGTGGCATAGCTACCTTTGCAGAGCACCAAAGCTGCTGATATTTGCATCCCTGATTCAGAGATCTGTCTGATCTGGTGGATCTCTCTCAATGGTGCTAATACATTTCTGTAGCATTGAAGCATCCGATAGTTACATACCTTCAGCAGAGGAGACTATTGACCCTAGTGCCTTCGATTTCATGCTGATACTTGACATCTAAACCTGATACGATAGCCGCTAGGCTGCTCACGTCGTTTTCGGAGAGACACTATGTGAAATTCTCGCATCTCAGTGGTAACACCCTGCTGCTAAATCGCTGGAACGGGCGATACCAACATGTTACTATTTGAGAGAGCGTTCTGCCCGGACGAGGATTTCGATGATCGCTCTACACTTCTAGAGCGTTGGAGCGGCTGATACTAGCATATTTTTCAGAGAAATGCCACGCCTCATTCCAAGGTTACGGTCTCAATGCCAGGGTTTGGGGCTTTCAAGGTTGATATTAGCACGATTGGACGATCCTGTCATAAATCAAGCATGTGCTTCCGGACTTCTCAGCACAGGCTCCTGTATATGTCTACGTCAAAGCTGACAGCAGGAATGGCCGTTTGAGAGTCATGGTAGAGGAATGTTGATGCATTACATGCTAGATTTGAAAGCACACGTACACAGCCACCGGCTCAGCGTTCCGTCTTGAACAATAGCATGTAATCGACCGAGGCTCAAAAGATCTCTGAACGACAGGTGACCGTCTCCCAAAGGTTTCCTAATGCAAGGCATCAAAGACCGACATTCGCAATCCATGCATTGCGCTCGCCATCATTGCGCCCTACAGCAATGGTGGATGCGTCGAATTCTTGATGAGTGATCAACCCGTCCGAGGCAACTTTAATCCAGCCCCTCTGAACATCTGAACAACACGCCGCAACTGAGAGAAAAGTATAACCATGGATAGCCGAGGCAGCTGACTTGTCCCTCTTCTGAAGTCACCAATGAAGTAGAATCTGCTTAATAACGGCTATGCAAGTGGCATCCTTGGTGCGGTCCAATGCGGTCTTATCCGGACATTCACTTGCTAAGGCGAACTACATGGGTATGAGAGAGCTGCTTAATAACGAAAAGAGTCACGTCACATATTGGAAAGGAGTATTGCAGCTGCTTCTGCTCCACGACATTATGTTCTTCGGCCTCTAATCTAGGGACTTTACACACACCCAAAATCATTCTCCTGAACGATCAACATCGCATTCCTCAAATCACTAGCCGAGTCTATACGTCGTTGGCGGTAACACACCATGGCCGAGAAAGAAGAGTCCAGCCCAGAAGCTGCAGATTCGATCATGGAAGCCATCGAAACTGGCAGCAACACCAATGGCTCTTTAAACGTCGCAGACAGCCAAGATCCCGAGAAAGGCAATGGAGAACAACTCCAAAGAACCGTCACCGCGCAAGACTGGACTGGGCCCGACGACCCCGAGAATCCACTCAATTGGTAAACAAAACACCAGAAGGCAGTTCGTACAAAAAACGAAGTCGTTGACCCGTCCAACTCCAGGAGCTTCCTCAAAAAAGCCTACCACACCGCCGCAACAGCCTGTCTCGGTTTCTCCGTAACCTGCGGCTCCTCCCTCATCACACCCGCGACTCCAGAAATCCAAGCATACTTCGACGTCTCCCGCACAGCATCGATCCTGGCTCTCTCAATTTTCGTGATCGGTCTAGCAATCGGGCCCATGATCGCAGCTCCCATCTCCGAAACGTACGGTCGATCCGTCGTTTACAAGGTCTCGTCTCTGATCTATATGCTGTTCATTCTGGGCGCTGGGTTCAGCAAGTCTTTTGGCAGCCTTCTTGTCTGTAGATTCCTTGCGGGCACGATTGGAGGGCCGGTGCTTGCTGTTGGCGCCGGGACGAATGCAGACATGTATGCTGCGAAGAATCGGGCGGTCGCTTCGTCGCTCTTCATCATGATGCCGGTGAGTTGCAAGCAGTCTCTGCCCGATCATCGAAGAATTGCATCTCATCACAGCAAAACCTGTACGCTGACACCCACATAGTTCCTCGGACCAGCCCTCGGCCCCGTTATAGGCGGCTTCGCAGCACAATTCAAAGGCTGGCGCTGGACGCAATGGTGCACGCTCTTCATCGCCCTCGCCGCCTCCATCTCCGTAATGTTCATGTCGGAGACCTACAAGAAAATCATCCTAACCCGGCGCGCCAAACGGCTCAACCTCCCCCCTCCCTCCCAAACCCCCCTCAAAGGCTTCGCCTACTGCAAAATGCTCCTGACCGTCACCCTAACCCGCCCGCTCAAAATGCTGATCACCGAGCCGACGGTTTTTCTCTTCAGCCTGTACACCGCGTTCACGTTCTCGGTTCTGTTTGCGTTTTTCGCGGCGTATCCGTTTACTTTCCAGACGGTTTATGGGTTTAATACTTGGCAGTATGGGCTTACTTTTCTGGCTATTGGGCTGGGAGTTCTGTTGGCGGTGGCGACGAATATTCTCGTCGATCGGTTTTACTACGCCAAACATCATGCGCGGGTGCTCAGGGAAGGCAAGACCGCCGTTCCGCCGGAGTACAGGCTCATGTGCGCGCAGCTGGGTTGCTTTGGTGTTCCGATTGGGTGAGTACAGTCGTTCTCTCTCGTCCCCTTGCGAGGCAAAGCTCTTTCCAAGCTCACAGCAAAGTCCCATACCTGACTAACCACCCAACAGCCTCTTCTGGTTCGCCTGGACCGCCCGCCCCTCAACGCACTGGATCTCGCCCGTGCTCGCCGGCATCCCCTTCGCGTGGGGCAACCTGTGCATATTCCTGAGCGCGGCGCTCTACTTCATCGACACCTACGGTCCACTAAACGGCGCCTCCGCCATGGCGGCCAACGGAGTCGCGCGATACACGCTCGGAGCCGTGTTTCCGCTGTTCACGTTCCAGATGTACTCGCGGCTGGGAGTGGGGTGGGCGACGAGTCTGCTGGGGTTTGTCAGTGTGGCGATGTTGCCTATTCCGTGGCTGTTTTGGCGATTTGGGGAGGGGATTAGGAGGGGGAGTCGGTATGATACTGTGAAGTTTTGAGTTGTGGAAAGGGTTGCGGGTGGTGTTCGTGAGTTTTTATGACGGATGTATGGCGTGGGATAGACATACCTTGAGCAGTTGACAAACTAGTTCTGAGCTGGACATTTTGCCCTTTGCCTGGGTGGCATGAGCCAAATGCAGAGATGGGGCCTATCGGAGAGTCAGCACATCTCCTCTTGGCCGCGTTCGTGTAATATGGTATTCTCGCATTCAGTTTAGTTCTTTTTACATCTTCCATTTCTTCTGGCTTGTGATAATAGTAATAATACACCTTTTCTCTCATCTTTTATCAGAGCAGTAACTTGATCCAGATCTAGCTCCACCTTCTTTTCTTATCGCTCATCCACTCAATCAAATGATGGAGTTGATTGTGGCCCTGAAACGCCTACCCAAAAATCGTGAGATGCGATGATACCCGCGACTCCCTTTGATTTCTGATCCCAAATTTCACAAAAGAACGCCTCCTCCCCACCCTTGGTTTTTATGCAATACAACGAGTCTTAGTCCCGACGAAATCCCACCGGCGAAGAACAAAAGAGATTCCCGGGCGTGGTCTATCGTCTAATCGAGCAACAGCTTTCTTCTTCTTTTCTTGATCTTACAGCAGGAAGGTGATTTTCTCCGCTGATACGAAGCTCAACCGTTCCTTTAAATTTTCTCGTCCTCACCACTTCAAGCCTTCTTGGCCTCCTCGGCGGACTTCGCGCCGTCCTTCTTCTGCTCAGCAGTCTCTCTGGTTTGGTCGGCGGCACTGGAAGATGCCATGGCGTTTTCCTGCTTCTTGACCTCCTCCTCGCCTTCGTCAATGTCCTCACGGTCGCTAGGGACCTGCTCGCCACCACGCTCGGCGTTCTGCTCAGCCTCCTCTTGGATCAGCTCCTGCTGCTCCTTAAGGACCTCCAGACGCTGCTTGTTGGTAGCAGCACCCTCGGCGTTGTGAACCTCGAGTTCGATTTCATGGAAGAGCTCCTCGGGAATGGAGCTCAGGACGGCCTGAAGAGCGTCGAGAAGGGAATCGAATTCGGCTTCCTTGCCCTGGGTGTACATGAAAGCGTTGCTCAGGACGAGAAGAGTGGAGGGCACGCCGTACTTAAGACGCAGGTCGAGCCAGAGCGCGAGGTCGTCACGCAGGCGGGCGGGAGACATGCCGTGGGTTCGCAAACCGCGAGAAGCACAGGCAGTCTGGAGCTCGGGAACGGAGAGGGAGTCGACGCCCTCGTAGGAAATGGCGCGGTCGTCACGCTTGATCTGGCGCATGCGGTGGCGGACGGTGTAACGCAGCATAGCGTCGGTGCCGAAAGTGGACAAGCTCATGTACCTGCAGATTCCGACGAGCTGGGGACGAGACAGGTTGTCCAGAGTCAGATCGTCCTTGAACAGCTTGCAGACCTTGACGACATCAGCCTTGGTGGGCTGCTCTCCGGTAGTGCGGATCTTGCGGAAGAAATCGGTGAACTCCTGCTTCTGGGCATTGGCCGCGCTGATGGGAATACCGCTCTCACGAAGGGTCTGGCGAAGGAAAGTGGAAACCTCCTTCCTCGAGGACCTCAGGCGAGTGGCCTTGCCCTCCTTGCTCTTGGAGTCCTCGTATGTGCTGGGAAGCATGTTGGGGAACAGCTTGAGGGCGACCGGAAGCAGCAACTCAGCAAAAGGAACGAGAACGAACATGGAGAAAGGAACCAGACGACCCAGATCCACAACGGTTCTCTGAAGCTGCCTGTGTTCTCTCCTCGTGAGCTCGTACCCAGCACCCATCTTCAGGGCAAGCTTGCTGGAAATCTTGATCTCAGTACCGAGGAGCTTGGTGCCGTCCCAGTAGTGGTGCACTTCCTTCATGATCCTTTGTCCAAGAGTGAGTTTCTTCTTCTCTTCCTCCTTCTTCACCGCGGCCTTCTCGTGCGCCTTCTTCTCATCAGCAAGAGTGTCGAGCGCAGAGTTCTCCTCGGAAGCAGTCGGAGGGTTTTCAGTGGGTTGTGATGCAGGAATGGAGACATCTGGCGGACTTGATGAATCGTCTGCTTTCTTTGGCTGTGATGCAGCAGGCTTCTGCTGGTCTAAAGGCTTCTTCGCCTGCTCAGCGTTAAAGCCGGGGGGAGGGTAGTTTCCATTGTTAGTGCGGTTTGATGTTTCGGTTGAGGCGAATCTTTGTGAGAGGAGAACGGAGACGGCGGATGCTTGAATGGGCAGACGGGCCTGGCGCTGGATAATAGTACGAGCGCCGTTTCTGAGCACTAGAGGGGCCAGCTGGTTGGCGGCGCGGGTGGAGAGCATGATGCGCGCCTTGTGAAGTTTCGTGTGATGGAGTGAGTTGTGGCGATAAAGGGTGGAATAAAGTAATCAATCCGGGATTTAAGGGAGGGTGGGTGGAATGAAAGGTTCGATTGGAAGTGATGATGTTGAAGTTGTGAGTTGAAAGGGAAGAAAGTCTCAACTGACGTTGTTTCGGGGTCAAGCGGACCTTGGGATTCTAGAATCGCCCTACCTCCGTCGCCTCCTACCTCCCACCTTCCGTAAACGCGCAATACTATATTCTCTCAGAAGACATGAGAAAGCACTCTGAGGTCAACGACATGCCCTCATGTGTGGATGGAGAATACTACAACGACCGGCTGCACAATGCTGGCCGCCCACTGCCCTAGTCCTCCGTGCTCAGCACGAAAGGCCATGAGCAAGATGCTGAAAGCTTGACCCCGTTCATCAGATTCTCTTGAGGTTTCGCTAGATCGGCATATTATTGCCTTCCAAGCCGAATGCTTGTGTTTCGCCTTCGACAATCCTGGCAATCCTTCAAACCATTATTCAGCCTCGCTTTGGGAGAATCCCTCACGAAATGGATCATGCGTGCGCTGGTTGCGGCATCATATATCACGGCAGCCAGCATCTGTATACGGCCGGTGAGCATGGATCGCCGTCAGAGCTTTGACAGTTCTCGACCAAGGAATTCGACGGGTTTGTAGGCCGCGGACGGCAGCTATGAGAAACTTCACACAAAGACCAGGAAATAGCTGTCGAACATACGATATCACGCTGAGGGCGAGCCAGGAGATCCTCCATGATATAGTCATGAGCGAGCGCCCTGAAGAACAGAGGGTGGAGGGTTGACCGCAGATCCCTTACACAACCTTATCAATGGTCATTATCAATCTGTTGCTGTCATCCAATCGCGCCCGACAACGGAAGACCGCGTCAGGTCCGGGGTAAAAGCGATGTAGTATTCGGGAAGTCATTTCCCGCTCCGAACAAACCATGACCCTCCTCCGGCTGCTCTAGTGAACCGAGGCGGCGTGTGAGAGCGCGGTCAACCACATTATTATTATTATTCCAACTGCGCCGTAGGCCCTACGCTTACGCCATCACACTCCTCTATTCCTCTATTCCTCTGTTTCCCAGTGTCTCCCCTTTCTTCTTCCAAGTTTCTCTTTCTTCCTGTATCCATGTACGATATGCACTGAGCATTCCCTTCACCCGCCGGGCCTCGCACCTTCGCCGCTCCTCCGACCACTCCCACCATACCCACCACTGCCCACCGTTACCCGCCCTCCTGCGCCCTGTCGGAATAAATAATCTCAGTCGCCAATACCAAACCTCAACCACCACGGCCACACGCGCTCAGTCACCAGCCATGCGTCTCCGCAAGGCCGCCCGCATGATCCTCATCGGCGCTCCCGGCGCCGGTAAAGGCACCCAGTCCGCTCGCATGCTTGAGCGATACGAGCAACTATCCACAATCAGCTCCGGCGACTTACTTCGCGAGAATGTGCGCAATCGGACGCCTCTTGGTGCGCCCGCTCAATTCCAGACAACCCAATCATGTCCGCAACAACGCTAACCACTCATGCGACAACAGGCATTCAAGCCGAACACCTCATGAAGACCGGCGCCATGGTCCCAGACAGCATGATCCTCCGACTGATCCGCAACTCCCTCACAAACCGCGGCTGGCTGGTCGAGCGAGGAGGCATGCGACCGATGACCCTCAACTCCGTCGCTGGAGATTTCAACACGTCCGGACTGCACGACACAATGATCGGCGACGAGCACATGATGACCAATATCCCCAAGGAACAACAAAGAGATTTTGACTTCACCGAACACCCAGACGCATCTTTCATCCTCGACGGCTTCCCGCGCAACGAGCACCAGGCCGAGCAGCTGGACGAGCTGGTTCCCATGAACTGGGTGGTGAATATGAAAACTCCCTCGGAAATCATCATGGACCGCATCTGCAACCGCTGGATCCACATGCCCAGTGGCCGCACCTACAACACCACTTTCAACGCGCCAGCGGTCCCTGGCAAAGACGACGTTACGGGCGAGCCGCTCTCCCAGCGTGACGACGACAAGCCTGAGGTTTGGCAAGCCAGACTGAAGCAATTCGAGGAGGCAAGTCTGCCTCTGCTGGAGCACTACGACAAGCTGGGTGTTCTCTGGACCGTCCACGGCAACAGCTCGGACGAAATCAGCCCTAAGCTCTTCGCCGAATTCGAAAAGAGATTCGCCAAGGGCCAATAAGCAGTGCACCTGCGATGAGATTTTGATCTTTTCTGGTCTTTGCGAATTGGAAGATTAGCAATATTTCGTCTTAATCTGGAACAATTGCAAAGGAACACGCAGGGCGGAGTTGTGGCGCAAAATTACCCACGGAGAGGCTCAAATTGGGAGGTCTGTTTCTGTTTTTGACTGGTTATTTTGCAAGATACCAGGGCTCTCACGGATTACGAGAGCAGTTTTTTCCTTTTCTTTTCCCATTATTATCACGCGAACGGCCGAATGCCAGGACTGGATGTACGAATTTAGCGGGTCCCCGAGAATAGGATGACCACCAAGGTAGCTCCCATCAAGGTAGAGTACCGATTTTATTATGACGATATTACCTTTTTATAAAGAAACCAATACATGCACTGCCTGCACATACATGTTCATAACAAAACCCACACTCACATTAAAATTCATTTGATGCACGCATACTAAACCCCACAGCAACCTTCCGAAGAAAGACAAAAACACAATGCCTCCATCCCCACCACCACAACCAAAAGATGGCATCCCTCCCCTCCACGACGTCCTAATCATAGGCGCCGGCCCCAGCGGCCTAGCAGTAGCCGCACGCCTACGCGAACGCACGCCCTCAGCCCTCTACACAGACGAAGAACACCGGCGCTTCCACTGGCTGAGAAAGCACGGCAGCCGCTCAAGCATCAAAGACCGCAAAACCGGCCGGGTCAAACCCGCCTCGTCCCTGTCGTCCGATCCCTCCCCCTCCAGCACCACCCACAAGCGCAACCTCCTAGTGCTCGACGCCGAAGGCTCCGACTGGCTCGCGCGCTGGAAAGGCCTCTTCGCCGCTTTCCGCATCTCCCACCTCCGCAGCCCCATGTTCTTCCACCCCGATCCGGGCGACCGCGACGCTCTGCTGGCTTTCGCGCACAGTAGTGAGCGAACGCGCGAGCTCGTGGAGATTAGTGGGTGCGTGGGTAAGGAAGTCAGCAAGCATCGGCAGAAGAAGAGGCGGCGCGAGTTGTGCGGGAAGTGCGGGAAGCAGGCCATGGCGCCTGCGACGGTGGATGAGCGGGATCGCAAGGATTATTTCACGCCTTCCAGCGAGTTGTTTGGGGATTTCGTCGAGGGGGTTGTGCAGCGGTATGGGCTTGGGGAGGAAGAGGTGGTGAGGCAGGAGAGGGTTGAGAGGGTGGATTATGGGTTTTCGAAAGAACGGACGGGGGAGGAGGAGAGTGAGAGGATTTTCACCGTGAAGACTGGTGAGGGGGTGAGGCATTTTGCGAGGACGGTTGTGGTTGCTGTTGGGGCGGGGAATGCGCCTTGCATTCCCGCGCCATTTGGGGATGTTATGGGCGTTGGGAGGAAGCATGAGGCTGCTTGTCATGCCCTTGCGATGAGGGGTGATTGTGGGTTGCCGGAGGTTTTGAAGAGGAAGGTTGCGGCGGGGAAGAGGACGAATGTGCTTGTCATTGGGGGTGGGTTGACGAGTGCGCAGATTGGGGATTTGGTGATAAGACAGGGTGTTAGTAAGGTTTGGCATTTGACGAGAGGGTCGTTGAAGGGTGGGTATCTTGGTGGCAGTGTTTTGGGAACAGACGATACTAACACGAACTTGAAGTGAAACCTTTCGACATCGACCTAAACTGGATGAGCAAGTTCCGCAACCAAGAAAAAGCCGCTTTCTGGATGGCCGACGATGATTTTGGTAAGAAAACCCACAAACAGAAACCCCCATAACAAACATCACTAACAACAACCCCCCAACAGAACGCGCAGACATGCTCCGCGAAGCCCGAGGAGGCGGCAGCATCACACCGCGTTTCGCCAAAATCCTGCAACAACACATCCAAACCGGCCGCACAACCCTCCACACCAACACAACAGTCACAACGCAAACCTACAACCCGTCCACCCAAACCTGGACCCTCACAACCAACCCCCCACTCCCCTCCCTCCCGCCCCTAGACCACATCTACTTCGCCACGGGCGTGCAAAGCGACATCACAACCCTCCCCTTCATGTCCCCCATAGTCTCCCAATTCCCTCTCGAAACGTACGACGGTCTGCCGACTTTGACGGACGACTTGGCTTGGAGGGATGATGTGCCGCTGTTTTTGGCGGGGAAGTTTGCGGGTCTGAGGTTGGGGCCTGGTGCGGCGAATTTGGAGGGTGCCAGGGCGGGGGCGGAGAGGATTGTGCTTGCTGTGGAGAAATTGTTGGGGGAGGGGGAGGTCAAGGGGAGGAGGGATTCGGGGTATGAGGAGGAGGGGGATGAGGCTGGGTCCGCGGAGAGGTATGGTGCTGGGCTGGGGAGTCGGTATGAGTGGTTGAGTTTGGATGAGTAGAGGTTTAGGGATTTTGGTTGGCAATGGCTTGATATTGATTGGCCATCTTTTCGCTGTAACTATGAACGAGAATGAAACATTGCATGTATGTGGTTTATACCATTTCACGACATGCGTCTTGCAGGTGCGGGTAACAGCCGTGCATCGATAGTGAGACTTTAGGTGAAAATTGAATCGATTTATTCGGAAGGCGTACAGTAAATCAATGCCTTACTTATGGGTACGTGGCTGCAGTACGAGTGATTATTTTGCTTTGCACACCGAATCGAGTCTTCTACTCCCCAAACTTGCGCTTCTCTTCCGCAACCCCCATGGCTCTATCACCGCTGATGACAGACGTTGTTCCAATCACAAGGCGCCTACCAGAAGCCTCACCGATCTGCTGACTGACAAATCTGAGAGCAGCGATCTCAGCGAAAGTAACGCCGCCCAGAAAGAAGACAACGGTAGTCTTAGGTCCCTCTCTGTTCCCACGCAGAGTCTTCCTCGCCGCACTGGCATCAGCATCAGAGCCCTTCTGTGTGACATCAACAGTGGCTCCGCGAATGCGCGCAACAACGTCTTCGAAGCCCTTCCAGCCGGAGCCAGAGAGTGTGTGGCTGGGAGCACCAGGCTTGGGAGGGTTCGCGAGGTTGTGGATGTGTGACTTTTGTAGCACAGATTGTACTAAGCGCACACTGATTGGTGCGTAGCCCGAGAACACATATGACACATCGTCGGGATCTGCTTCGGCAACATCATCAATCCACAAGCTCAAAGAGCGTCTTAGAGCATTGACGTCCGTAGTAGTTGATCCGGCAGCGCTGGCAATGGGGTTTAAGTAACCTCGGTGACTCTCGCGGGGGACAAGGAGTCCCATCTTCTCGAGATTCGCGAGGGTGAGGATGTGTTGGAATCCGTATGCTTGTTGAATCTGTCGCTTGAAAGATTCCAAATCCCTAGATCGAATGCCATTGTTCAAGCAGCTTTCCAGACATAGTAAACGTAGCACAGTCCTCAGCGGAACGCCTCGAGCGATGATCTCTTCGATGTTCTCGTGCATTGTTGACGGGTCTGCACCTGCCAAAAGGTTTTGCTGAACTTCGAGTGAGCGGCCGAACATCTCGGATTGTGTGAACTTCATAATCTCCTGGGCCAGAGAGGTGTGTGTGTTGAGCGAAGCCGACTCGGCCTGGTGTGCCGGCAGCTTCGACACAAATGACTTGAGATCTGAGATGGACTGATCGGACTGCTTGATGTTTTGTTGATCTGATTGAAGCCTTCGAGCAGTGCGGTTCAAAGTGGGACCGATGGTCGCAAAATTGTTGTCTCTCAGCAGTGGGTACAGTTTATCGCTGGAATCCAACTGGACTTTTCGTTTCGTGGCAACAGTTGGAGCCGGTGAACTGTTGCGATCTTGTCGAGGTGCAGAAGCGCCGACCAGTACCGATGAATCCACTTCAGTCTGGTTATTAGCGACGCCAAACACCTCATCCAGGAGGCCTTCGTACGTGAGCTGCGTGCTGAGAACCGTTGGCATGTCGACTTCGCGGTCCACGATAATCAAATTCTCGACAACCGAGCTTGGTGTCAAACCGAAAGATGTCAAGTGAGAATTTTTTGGGTCGGAAGACTGATTCACGTCTTCTTCGCTCCTCATACGTTGAAGTAGATCTGCCAGCCGTTGGGCATTGTCGCCCTTTCCCAGAATCCGTTGGAACAACCCATATTGCTTCTGTAAGAGCATCAGGGCCTGCGCTGCAGCAAATATGCAGGTGGGGTCCTTTCTCAGCACCAGGTCGCTGAACGAATTTTCAAGTTCCAAGGAGAGCAGGTCATGCTCCAGCGGAATGAAGTGTAGTGGCAGTTCGGTGATGTTGGCTTCACCCAGAACTCCATGTTCCTCGAGGATCGTGTTGCTGACCAGAGTTCTTCGAGGTACCCAAATGACCGTAAAGTCGTGATCTGTCTGTGATTCGCTTCTAACAAGTCTAATCTGCTCTTTTATCGGTCAGCTCGTTGTACACTGTCAGAATAGTTGGATGAATGATGATGGATTTCAAGACAAATGTGAGCATGCATTTAGACCCTCTCCTTATCATGCAAGCGATCATGGTGGGTGATGTGATATGCTGGTGTTTTGGCAAAACGATGGAATTTGATGTAGGGATCAAACTTGAACGACCAGAGTGGAGGAGGAAGGTATCTACTCGTTCTTCTTTGGGATCCCGGAGCGTGATGGTAGTGCTTGCAATGGGCAGGGTGTAATAAGATGCATGCTGTGTGAATGAGAACGAAGGCCATGCTTACCGGCTACAGTTCGTGTCTTTTTGGCGTTCTCGCCTCGGACGAGAAACACCACGTTGCGCTGGCTGGCATCGACATTGTGATTCTCCAAGAAGAAGACCTTGTCAACGCCGTACTCCTGAAGAGTGCTGAACTTGACAAAGAGGCCGATCGTTCCAGCAAGAGATTTCTCAATAACCAGGTTCTTCTTGCCACGGACCTAAGAGGTGTTGTCAGTTTGAAATGTCCCTGAGATAGAACTCCTAATTCTTACATACACCTTCCAGTATGTGCAGCAGGTCCCGCCGTGCTTTTTCAGTGATTTCTTGGGCGTTGATTGCCCTCACGGCCGAATGGGCTGCCATTACATCTTCTTGCTGTGAAGCAATAGACCGTGATCTCTAGACGTGCGGTCGATGGCGACGCCAGCGTCCGTGCTGCCTCGGAGCGAGCTTGGATGCCTGAGGCGTTAGAGTCGACCCTCCCGCCCCTCTCAAGATTTTGTCGAATGATGTGAGTCTTCGAAGTGGGATGGCCAAACCCCACTACAGTACTGCTTGCATGCGCCTATTCTCTTTTTCCGTTCGCTCTTTTCATTCTGTTCCACCTCTCCAATTACTTCGACCCGTTCCAATCCGACGCTCTCCGTTGCTGCAATACCAGCTCAAGACAAATCACACAGACACCAACCTCGACATGGCCAAAGACAAGGGCGAGGGCAAGGGCGGCGGCTATGTGCTGAAGGTGCCTAAAGGAACAAAGGACTGGGATGGCAAGGACATGGTCATTCGCGAGAAGATCTTCAGCACCATCTCTGAAGTCTTCAAGCGCCACGGCGGTGTTACTATTGACACGTTGGTTAATGACCCAGGAAACATGTGATTGGGATGTTAAGGCTAACACATGTCGACAGACCTGTATTTGAGCTCAAGGAGATTCTCGCTGGCAAATACGGCGAGGACAGCAAGCTCATCTACGACCTTGCCGACCAGGGCGGCGAGCTCTGCTCCCTTCGCTACGATCTCACTGTCCCATTCGCTCGCTGGCTCGCCATGAACTCTCAAATCCAGAACATCAAACGCTACCACATTGCCAAGGTCTACCGAAGAGATCAGCCCGCCATGACCAAAGGCCGTATGCGCGAGTTCTACCAGTGCGACTTCGATATCGCCGGCTCCTACGATTCAATGCTTCCCGACGCTGAGATTATGCGCATTACCTGCGAGATCTTCGAGGCCCTAGGATGGAAGGGAAGATACACAATCAAGCTCAACCACAGAAAGATCCTGGACGGTATCTTCGAGGTGTGTGGTGTGCCCGCAGACAAGATCAGGACAATCAGCTCGGCTG
The DNA here is from genome assembly GCA_030772445.1 of Cladosporium sp. MBC 237. Classification (NCBI taxonomy): domain Eukaryota; kingdom Fungi; phylum Ascomycota; class Dothideomycetes; order Cladosporiales; family Cladosporiaceae; genus Cladosporium; species Cladosporium sp. MBC 237. Next base: position 171,987 of record JAPHCH010000059.1, read on the forward strand.
TAGACAAGCTGGACAAGTCACCGTGGGAGGAGGTTCGTCGCGAGATGACAGAGGAGAAGGGTCTGGATGGAGAGGTTGCCGACAAGATTGGAGAGTACGTTGTGTTGAAGGGAGGCAGAGATTTGTTGGAGAAGCTGCGTTCAGACGAGAAGCTCGTTGCGAACGCATCGGCGAAGCAGGGTCTGGACGATGCCGCTCTTCTGTTCGGCTACCTTGAGGCCTTCGAGGTTCTGGACCGCATTTCCTTCGACATGTCTCTGGCAAGAGGCCTCGACTACTACACCGGTGTCATCTACGAGGTTGTCACTGAGGGCTCAGCACCACAGGCCAGCGAGGGACAGAAGGCGGGCAAGAAGGAGCCCAAGCCCAAGAAAGTCGCAGACGGCGAGGAGGACCGCTCCAACGACCCGAGTGTCGGCGTTGGATCTGTCGCCGCTGGAGGCCGCTACGACAACCTGGTCGGCATGTTCAGCGGAAAACAGCAAGTCCCCTGCGTCGGAATCTCCTTCGGCGTTGAGAGAATCTTCAGCATCACCAAGCAGCGCATTGCAGCCGACGCCGCCGCCGCGCCCATCAGGACGAACGAAGTCGACGTCTACGTCATGGCATTCGGTGGCAAGGGTTTCAACGGTCTCCTCACCGAGCGCATGCAAGTGGCACGCAAGCTCTGGGACGCCGGCATCAAAGCTGAGTTCAGCTGGAAAGTCAAGCCCAAGTTGCCTCAGCAATTCAAGGCAGCCGAGACCAACGGTGTGCCTTTCGCCGTCATTCTCGGCGACGAGGAACTTGCCGCTGGCAAGTGTAAGATCAAGGAGATGGGTTTGCCTGAGGGCCACCCTGAGAAGGAGGGCGTCATGGTCGAGATGGCCAACCTCGAGAAGGAGGTCAAGGACAGGATCGGCAAGGCTGGTGTCAACGCCTCCATCACTGCCGGTCTTGGTGATATGAGCCTGGACAAAGCTGCCGCTGAGGCGCCCAAGACCAGCTAAGCGGCCGTTCTGACCACTTCATCATTCGACAATTCTTACCTAGATATTAGCTGGCCGCCGTGGGCGGGTCTTGCTGAACAGATACCCAATACAAAAAGTATACCTTCCTGGCGGCAAAGCAAGCGCTACCCTGATCTTGATTGGTAGTCTCTTTCTCAGTGTGATTTCCGTGCGTCGAAGGGTGCATGGTACCCTTTCATATAGTTCACTGCACTTGGAATGAAAGTGGTGTTGCACAAAAAGGCTGACCGGGCTAAATAACGTGGTATATGAATAATCGATATATGAAAGGAAGGTCTTGGTCACGCATATTCGCAAGGTTTGGAGGCCATGTGTAGAGTGACATTCTGATCCAATGCAGGTACAGACGCTATATTCGGGACATTATTAATGAACATCGGACCGCAACTAAAGGCAGATCGTCAACTAGCTCCCTGTTGAAACGTGCGATGCCACCGGAGATTTCGAACGTGATCTAACGATAACAACAAATACGCGAGAATCGCAACACTATCTTGATATACCATTAACGATAGAAACAACGTCCCCAAATCGTTCAATCATCGACATCCAACTAATCAGGAACGTGTGAGTGTGAAGTGCACCCAGCTCCTCCGGGCTTGCCGATCCCCAATTGAGGATACGTCAGAGTCGGCTACCTCACAACTCAGCCTTACCGCAGTCCTCCTCCAGCCAGTCCCATCCCAAACCGCCCGCCGTCTCAAGTTCCACCACGAGCCGACCAATGCGCCGAAGTGCTGTGCTGTACTGACCGCACTCCTCAGCCTGGCGCCTACACCCCTGCCATTGTCCACGATACACCCTCTCATTCCTCCCCAAAAACACCTCCTCCCCTCTCTCCGGCGCGGAACCCCGCAACAACACCAACCAGGACCAGGCAGCATGATGAACGACTTCACCAGCGCCGCCCGCTCCCTCGCCCTCCCAATCGACGACAACGACCACCACGAACCCTGGAACTCCCAACCCCGACGCTCCAACAGCTCAACCCCCGCCTGGCGCCGGCGCTCCCAAAACCCCGAAGACGAATACTCCTCCTCGCGGCCCCAAAGCGCAACGCAACGCTGGCTCCGCAGCGCCAACCGCACATCGAACAAACTCCAGCGCGCCTTCCTCCGCCTCACACCCTTGCAGCAAGCCGGCATCGTCGCGCTCAACATCTTCCTAGGCGTGGGATTCATTCTCTTCGCGGTCTACAATGAGCGGATCTTCGCTTACCTCTCGCCGGCGGCGAAGCGTTGGCGCGAAACGCCCGGTGGTTGGGTGGTGTTGTGGTTGTTGACGTTTTTCGTATCCTTCCCGCCCATGATCGGATATTCGACTTGCGTCACGGTTGCCGGGTTCGTGTATGGCATGTGGGGTTGGTTCATCATCGCTTCGGCGACGGTGGTGGGTTCGACGGTGTCTTTCATCGTGAGCCGGACGGTGTTGAGGAAATACGTCAGTCGGCTGGCGGAGCGGAACAAGCGTTTCGCGGCGCTGAGTTTGGTCCTCAAGCACGACGGGATTAAATTGTTGATTATGATCCGCCTGTGTCCGCTGCCGTACAGTTTCAGCAACGGGGCGATCAGTACGATCCCCACGGTGACGTGGCTGAACTTCCTCGTCGCCACGGCGCTGGTGACGCCCAAACTACTTCTGCACATTTTCGTCGGCCGCCAAATCGGCTTGCTAGCGGAGGAAGGAAACAAAATGGACGCCAAAACGAAAGCGGTCAGCTACCTGAGCATCGCTATTGGGATGGCAGCGGGGCTGGCGACGGGATACTTCATTTACGTCAAAACGAAAGCGAGAGCGGATCAACTCGAAGCGGAAGAAGCTGCTGCGGCGGGTGGTGAGGATGGGAGGAGGATTCTGAGCGATGCCGGACCTGACTATTTGGATGACCCGGACGCGGACGCGGCGGCGTTTTCGAGAAGGAGAGACGACGACATGTCTTTGCATACCACTTACGCAGACGATGAGGATGCGAGGGAACGGGCTTACTCGGACGATTACACTGATGACGAGGACGCGAGGGAAAGAGACCCGTTCGACGACGGCGATGGCAGCGTGACTGGAGACGAGGATGAGGGACGGAAGAAGGGTGGTCGGTAGTTTTGGTGGGAATGGAGAGTTTCTGTCATCTTGGTTTTGGGGTATAGATGTCTCTGCCTACTGTCGCTGGACTTTGCAAGCATAGAGGGCATGCCTACCTGTGGTTTGTATATGCATGTACGAGGATTGAGGATAGATTACGAATCTTTCTTGTCTTTTCTTGGAATACATCACATCAACATCTTTTCGCAGACATTTATGTTGAAAGAAAGCCTTAATTGGATTTAACACGCCTTGCTTGGACTAGAAGGTAACACGATCAGGGATTTGGACTCCGGATACACCTTTCTTACTAGGAGTATTGAGGTTCTGAATTGATGAATCGCACTGCACGTAGGTATCAATCAACCCGATCAGCAAATTAGACTTGAACTACACGTTGTTTGGGACGGGTTGGTGCAATAACGTGGATTGGATTGGACTGCATGAGTTGACCAAATCAGCAAGTTCAGGCTTGACAGGAATACGTCTTCTTTGGAAATATTTATTGGAAATGTGAATTGACTTGCACATGTCGATGTCGATCAGCAATATTGATAACAAGGTCAGGTAGTACATGTATTATCGAGTAATGTGCCTCGCGCTGGAGGAGCAGGTTGCCGTGCAGCCGACGAGACATTTGTCTCATCACATCACTTCCAGGTTCCCACTGGAAACAACGTCAGCGCTGTGCGAAAAGTATGGATAGAAGCGGATGGTACGGTGACCAAGTACACTTCAGAATTCAAATCAAATAGTCCAACATGCCTTGTCCGCGAACAGAAAACATCGGCTCTTATCAAGATTCACAAGTGAAGTACACGCGGCCCAGCAGTCTTGTGACTCAAAGCATCCCAGCTCCAGTCAAAATGGGGTGCATATTACGGGGGTGTCTGTGCCGGGGGTGGGTGAGGATGGGTCAACTGGACTCTGGAGTTTGGTGCGGAGACGGTCGGGCTAATTGTGAGATAAGGTTCGTGGTTTCTTTGGGCCAAGAGCTGGTGGGACCCGCTGTTCGGCGAGTTTGTGGGTGGTGCATTGGCTGGGCGATGGGGAGGGAAGTGGAGGGACATGAGGGAGTGAGGCAGTGAGTGATTTGCTTTGATGGAATGGTTGTTGTGGCGATTGATGGGTTGTCTCTCTTTTGGAAGTACTGACAAGGCATGGAGGGTGATTATTGTCATGGGTATACATCAGGATAAGAGTGATATACTTCACTTCCGAAGTTCATCGCCACCACCATCTTCTCTCTTTGGCGAGAGTGTGGAGAAAGAGACACGACTGGAGCCAGCCCAATCCTGCTTGGCGTCATGCAAGCACGAACTTGATCTCTCTCACCTTCTCACTTGCACTATCATCTCCGCTCGGCCAACTTTGCCGCTGCTGAGACTCTCTCCTCCCGTCGCACAACGCCGACTGTCTCTTAGCCTCGTCAGTCAGTATTGCAGTTAAACCAGTCAAACTCTTCTGTTTTGACTGTACGCACCTCCTACCGCTGCAACTACCATCACCGCTACACCACCACTACTGCCGAAACATCCCTTCACTTCAGCAGTGAAAGCGAGATTGCGACACCCGCCAACAAGCCAGCCCGCCTTGCCACCCGTATACCCGTCATCGAGCTGCCAAACGGCACGCAATCTTCACTCAATCTTCACAACACTCGCATGCAGTCATAGCACATAGCCTATTCGTGCCCGTCGTCGTCGCCACCACTGCCTGCCTGCCTGCCTGTCCATCATCATTGCATCTGCCGTCCTCTGCCTCTCCGGCTCGTCGCGCATCCGTCCGCTCGCTCGCTCGTTGCTGTGCTTCCATGTCAGCACCCTGCGTCTAAGCCACGCCCTCCTTCGCTCCAACTGCGCCTGTTCACCACCATACGACTACATCTCACTCTTCAATCTGGAGCTCTTCATTGAGACTCTTCCCACACTCGATATAGAGGCGCATCCACATTGGGACCACCAACATGTCCGCCGACCCAACCACCACCTCGGGCTCTCCAGAGCCCACCAACACCGGCGATAGTGGAAAGTCGGGCCCGACCAGCTCGCCTCTCCTGTTCTTTGTCGCTCTGGGTTTCGGTGTGGTTTTCACAAACTTATGGTAGGACTGCGCTCTTTCACTGGCTTCCTCGCGCGCTGTTCGCTGACTTTCACCCTCGCAGGATCATTGTAGGTGTCAAATACTGTTTCCGATACAATCAACGCAATCGCCAAATGCGCGCTGTGAACGAGAATGGCGAGCCGATCGATTTGGCAGCAATGCCCCGGCCGCACAGGAGGAGAAGGGAGAAGAAGCTCATGTCTATGGAGGAAGTGAATGAGCGCTTCCCGCTGTCGAAGTACAAGACTTGGAGATCTACGCGCGAAGCTGAAGGTTTGCCGGCTGAAGGAGGCGTCACCGCACCGCCTAGCCGTGCTGGAAGTGTGAAGGACTTTGGAGCAGGCGGCGGAGAACACTATGCGCCTACCACGCTTGATACCGCTAGGAATGATCATGCACAAGCCGAATCAGGTAGCGAGCCACCGCATGCTGTTGCCACGACGTCCCACACGAATGAAGAGAAGCACGGAGAAGAGGCGACCACCATCGAAAGGACAGAGACCGCCGCCACTGCCAACGAAAAGGACCGTCGCAACTCTCTCGCAGAGGATGAAGACGATGATGATCCTATCAGGACCGCCGCACCGCCAGAGATGCTCGGAGCTCCCGGCGATAGTTGCGCCATCTGTCTCGACACTCTGGAAGATGACGATGATGTCCGTGGCCTGACGTGCGGTCACGCATTTCACGGAGCGTGTGTCGACCCCTGGCTCACCAGCCGTCGCGCCTGCTGTCCACTCTGCAAAGCCGATTACTACGTACCCAAGCCTCGACCAGAAGGGGAAGAACAGAACTCTTCTGGACGTCGCAATGGCGCTCGCGGCGCAAACATGCCTCAGAACCCGCCACCAGCCTGGATCGGCTCTCGAGGCATGCCTTTCCGCTCGCGTTTCATGGGTCCCAGAGGGTTTTTCCTAAGCACAAACCAGAACCAAGACCCTAACCTGCAGCAGTACCACCCTTCGCCCTCCCATGCGGAGCGCATGCGACGAAACCAGGACGCCGCAGACATAGCTCTCAGCGCAAGACACCAGTCGCCTCCAGCAGACTCTGCAAACAGCAATGTCGCCACCGGATGGCGAAGCAGACTTCGCATGCCGACTTTCGGCAGACGAGGCAACCAGCAGCAGCAGAATGCAGGCGAACACGGCACGCCAGAAGTCGTCGGCGCGAGTCCTGGTGATCTCGAAGCCGGACACGGCGGCACACAGCAGCGATGAAGTCGTTTTTGCTTGACGACTCGCTTGTGCGATGACATCTCACCTCCACGGCTGAAAGAAAGACTCCTCAAAGTCTCGCCACCCTCTTCCTCCCAGGTTAGAAACTAACCTAGCACAAAGGAACCAAACCAAACCTCCGTCAAAGCAACCTCGGCTGCTTGGTGGATTGATACGACTTCACGGAAAACGATTTAGCGAAATTTTACTATATTCCCCCTCCACCCCTCCTCTCCTCTCCTCTCACTTTTCCACCCTCCCGGCGCGCCGCCGTTCCATTCTCGTGCGCGAGTGCACGCACCACGGGATTGCGAATTTGCTTGCTTGCTATTGCTTTTCTTGAACACGATTCCTCTCTCCGCGCGCACGGCTTTTCCACTTCCATTGTCTGGTGTTGTTGAAAGACAGGGATGGCGGATGGCGTTGAGGGTCAAGGAATTTTCTTTTCCTCTCTTCTTGCCTCGTTTGCTTGCTCCTTTTACCGCCTTTTTTCTTACTCGGGCTTTGTGTGCACATGTTCAGTGGTTCATGCCATTTCTTCCTGGCCATTTTCACTCCCCCGTCTGCTTCTTCTTGAAGGATGTGTTTGCCTTTTTTTTTGTTAATTCTCGCGTATATCTTTTCTGGCTCCGTTTCCTGGTCATTAGGAGGTCGCGAGAGATGGAAAAGGAGATTGTGTGCTTTCGGTCGGTGGAAGGGGGATGTGTACAATGTGTTTTGTTGTGTTTAGGATAGGATGGGAAATGATAGGATAGGATAGGATAGGGTAGATTTGAGCGAGAAGGAAATATCACATCACATCTTTTGCCGACGATTTTACCTACCTTACCTACGCCTGTTGACGTGGTCGTGCTCTCTACGCGTGGGGGGGAATTCGTTCATCCCGCGCTCGTGTTTCTGTATAGGCGATTCTTGACCGGCATTCGGAAGAAGTGTATTTTATTATCGATTGGCAGGGAGGATCGTGCAAGTCGTAAAACCAAGATAGTCGTTTCATTCATCATCAACAAACACCCCCGTGCATGTCTGAGGGACGAAAGCAGAGGAACCAGCCTCACACGCTTTTGTTCGTTCCATCACACGCCGACTGATTAGGGTTGTCATGTACATAACGCCATGCATCGTGCAGACATGCAACATGCAAACATGTGCCGACAAATCAGAAAAGGAAAAAGAAAAAAAAAGATATCATGACCTCACCCCAACAAAACTTCCCACACCCCTCTCTTCGTCAACAACAGCAGCCTCCCCTTCCTCCCCCTCCTCTTCTTCCTCCTCCTCCTTCTTCTCCTCCTCATTGACAAAAACAAAACTAACCACAACCGCCACGGCACCAACCCAATAAAGCGGACTCGCCTTCTGATCATTCAGCACCACCTGCCCAATCAGCGAAAGCGGAATAGTCATACTCAACCCGACGGTAACAACAATCGGACTGGTCAGAAGCACCGCGTAAGCCCACGCGATATCGCTGACGAGACTCGACAGAGAATTCGCGACGATGATGCTCGTCACGCGGCCGGCGGGGGGGAGTTGGAAAGTTTCCACGCCCGTGTAGTGCAGGATGAAAAAGCCCGGCCAGAGGAGGAGGACGTTCAGGAGGCCGACCAGGCCGAAGAAGAGGGGCATGTTGACGCGGGATTCGTCGCCGATGCGCGATTTCATGAATACCGCGTAGATTCCGTACATGACGGCGCTCGCGAAGGCGAGGCCGTCGCCGACGGCGAGCTCCCAGGGGGTTTTTTCGGGAAAGTCGCCGCGGTGGTCGGCGTCGTTGTCGCGGCCGCTGAGGTCGATGGAGCTGATGAGGGCGATGCCGGCGAGGGAGGCGAGGACGGCGACGAGCTTCCAGACGGTGAACTTTTCGACGCGGAAGAGGGAGCCGAAGAGGAGGGTGAAGACGCTGCTGGTGCTGGTGAGGATGGTGCTGGAGGCGACGGTCGTGTATTCGAGGCAGGCGGCGACAAAGTAGTTGGCTGCGAACCAGAGGAGACAGAATTCTAGGCTCAGACGGAGGGTGGCGGAGATGGAGAGTTGGTCGTTTGTTGGTGGTGGTGCGCTGTAGCTTCCGACGGGGGCGATTTCGTCGGGTTCGATGTTGTCGTCTCCGAGAAGGAGTTGGCGGGACCCGCTCATGTTGTCTTCGTCGCTGTGCGATCCGCGCGCATTTCTGTCGTAGGGTGAGGCCCCGAATAGACGACGTACTGGCGAGTGTTTATGCCTGAGTTTCTCGGCGCATTGCGCGTGGAATACGGCAATCTCGTCGGGATGGTTTCGGATCTTGTGTATGACGATAGGTACGAGCGGGATAATGAAGAAAGCGGTATTGAGGTAAGTGACGAAGTAGGGTTTGCTGTAAGTGTTATCGGCGAAAATCGTCTGTTCCAAAGAAAGCACCAGTCAGTATCAGTCTCTCTTGGTCCCAAATAACAAAAGCCCTCTACAGCAAGTATACGGAACAACCAACTTACACTCGCCAAAAAGTTCGAAACAGTCCACAGAAAGACCGTCAAGAACAACAACAGCAACCCGACAATCCGCCTCCACCTCGCCCAAAGCCCATGTTTCCCCTTCCACCTCGAGAAAGCCAGCTCTTCTACCGAGGAGTCGTCCGGCAGCACCAAGGGAGTGTCGAAGCCCCGCGCCGCGGTCGCAGGGACGGGCGGCTCCAGGCTCGCCATCGAGTGGACTTATCGTAGGGTTGGGTAGATGTTCGTTGCGCGACAAGCGAGCGTGCGTAGGTGTCTTTTGAAACCCGTCAAGGGCAAGCAAGCAACGAATTCAAGGAGGAATTCCAGTGACAGCGAGAGTCTATCCGGCAGCAGCAGTAGCAGAGGGAGTCGTTCTTGCCTGCCTTGGAAGCACATGAGGCGGGACGAGAGGGGGGAAACCATCCAAAACACATGAAAGATGCGAAGTCTTGGAAGTGAAGAGGTACCTGTGACGCGGCGGCGAAGAGGGCCATGGGAGCGAGCCAGCCCATGCCACCAACTTAGGTATCTGCGACACCAGTCGCGTGAGAGCGGGCAGGCCAGCCAGCCAGCCAGCCAACCTTAAGCGATAGCTTATCGCCCTTGCACTCTTAGATAAACCTGTGCCTAGCACACGCCTAGGCTACCAGGCCAGCAGGCTATCTGCACAGCCTCTGGTCACGCAGGCTCTTTGTTGTCAGATGATGTTGATCTCCCTCCTACTGCCATAATTTGTCGTGGCGCTCATCTATTGGCACTGAGCCTGGTCAATTCGCTATAGATATACATCACGTGACTTTGGAAATGAAAGGCTGCAAGACCAGAATCTCAGGAAAAGGAATCACAAAAAAGGGTATGTACAGTTATGGGTAATCTAACAATCTCGACTACCTCGTATAGAAGATAAAAACGAAGCTCTCGCGACAGTATCAGGGAATATAGGAAGGGAGCGATCCTCTATTTTGGCGAAAAAAGCTCTCTCGTCGAAAACGCCATGTCATGCTTGGTGGAAGTAGAAATATGTGTGAGTGTGAGTGTGTGCGCCCAAGAAGGAAAGCAAGAGGAAAACGCGGTCTAGGGCGTGCGTATGTGTGTTTGTGTGTGGCTGGCTGGCTTTAGCAGGAGCAGCCTTCGTTGCTCTCGTTCATGTTGATGGGTATCGTCTCGGGGAAGTCTGGGTTGAAGTCTTGCGACTCCTCCTGCGCGAGGGCGTTTCGTGCGATGACTGTTGCTCGTTAGTTCTTCCATCATATCCATGAGGTGGCAAGTGACGATTCCCGCCTCTTGCATAGCAGTATCTCCTACCTTCAAAAGCCTGCTCCACATTCACAGCCTCCTTCGCGCTCGTCTCGAAATACGGAATCCCACCCTTCGCCTGGCAAAAAGCCTGCGCCCTCTTCGAACTGATCATCCTCTTACTATCCTCCACATCAACCTTGTTACCCAGCACGACGAAAGGGAAGCTCTCCGGGTCCATGGGGCTGGCCTGGATCAAGAACTCGTCGCGCCATGAGTCGAGCGTGTCGAAGGATTTGGAGTTGTTGACGTCGTACACCAGAACGCAGCAGTCGGCGCCGCGGTAGAAGGCCACGCCGAGCGATTGGAAGCGCTCCTGGCCCGCCGTGTCCCAGAGCTGCATGGTCACGAGGCGGTCGTCGACTAGCACTTCTTTCGTCAGGAAGTCGGCGCCGATGGTGGCTTTGTAGCTCGCGCTGAATTTCTTGTTGACCTGTGGTGATGGTATGTCAGTATACGTTCGTTGTGCTTGTGTACATGACTGTGCGTTGGGTGGGCGCGATGCGAACGTACATATTGGTTCATCAAGCTGGTCTTGCCGACACCGCTGTCGCCGAGGATAATGACCTTTTGTTTGTATCAGCGTCTTCGTATTCTCATATATGCTGCCATTCGCTGTGTATCCTGACCTTCAACAAGATCTTCTTGCGGGATGCCATGTTGTGTTGTTGATGGTGTGGAAGTGGTGGTGGTGTTGCCGAGGCGAGAGATCTGGCGATGCGCCGAGGGAAGAGACGTGGGATCGGAGGCGGAGGTCAATAACTCCCAGGGACGTGAATGTTGATTCGAGGTTGTCGAGTGAGTTGGGTGGTGGAAAGGTGTAGTGAGGTAGCTAGCTGGGGCCCGTCGCGATTGTATGTATGCGCTTAATCCAGCCTCACAACAAGCCTCGCATCACAAGCGGGCCGTGGTTGGCTCGTGACGTCTGCCGTTCTCGAGGAGCTTCCAGCAGCCAGCAGCACTCAACATGTGAACATCAAGGTACATGTAAGATATGTTTTGATATCGATACTTCGATCTAAGGGAATGCCTGATCATACATGTGCTCCAAAAGTGAATTGACTAAAAATTCCGTAGGGATGAAAGCTATCATTTTCTATTCTTACTCTTACACTTCTGACTATCGATTAAACCAAACCCAAACGGAGCTGCCACTGGGATAACATTGTTACCCCATCACCTATCAAGACACTCATCCTCTGATAATCTCCAAAGGACCTTCATGTTGAGCACTAGGAAAGCAGATTCCTCACGCTGGGGCTTGCACTCGCGCCACCTGGACCGACGGCTGGGGCACCCGTTCCTTGGTTCTCCATAGGCGTGCCCGGCTGACCGCCTTGGCTCTCTGTCCTAGCATGTCCAACCTGTGGGCTCGGCTGAACAGGCGCTGCAGGGGGCTGTTGCTGTTGCTGAGGCTGTGGTGGCTGGGGCTGCTGCTGAGACTCCGGGTGTGGGAAATGCGAGCCGGGGCTTCCGTAGAGTGGACCACCGAGCGGTGGTAGATGAGCTGAGAAGGGCGATTCAGTTCCACGGCGCGGTCCATACTGCGGGTGTGGGGGGCCAGGTGGGAAACCTGGAGGCTGCATGTGCGCACCGTGCGGCGATCCTATACCGTTGGGCATTGGCTGACCTGGCGCAGGAAATCCATTGATCGAAGGACGATGGGGATGGAAAGGCGCGTTAGGTGGAGGCGGCTGAGGGTATCCGTTGTAGGGTCCAGGTGGTGGAGGAGGGCCGGGGTATCCATTTGGTGGCGGCGGGTGATGATACGTCGGCGGGAATCCATGACTCGGATGTGGTGGAGGCTGGTGCATGTAGCCTGGCCCCATGGCTCCCATCGGCGGCTGTGGTGGCGGAACTTGAGCCAGTCCAGCGGGTTGAGATGTCCTCGCCGGGTCGTCCCATGGTGAGGGAGGCGGCGGTCGCTGCGCTGAGGTTTGACCGTTCCAGTCAAGCTGAAGAGGGTATGTCTTGGGAGGGGACAGCTCGCGACGTGGAGGAGGAGATTGGGGTGGCGGCGTTGGATCCAGCTTTCTCTTGACGAAGCACCTGTGACACAGGTACTCTGTCGCGCCCTTTTGTCCTGTCGTTGTCGGATCGTTTGAACCAGACCCATTCGTCTGCGCCTTATCGCCCGGTGCCCCATTCATGCCAACATCTCTAGAAGGCGCGGTCGCGTCTGACGCGTTTTCACCTTCAGCAGGCCTTGGAGTATTGCGCTCGGGCATACCTTCCCACGCGCGCCCACTCGCACCTGGCGCCATGAATCGAATATTCTGCTGAGGGCGCGACGGGTCTGCCGAATCCGTGCCGTTGGGTGCACCGCTGCCGGTTTCTGAGGTGTGATCGCGTTGCTGATCAGCGATTTCTCCTAGTGTCATAGACATGCGTTGACTTGGTGATTTGATGGCAGCAACATCGCCAGATGGGGTATCATTAGGCTTTGCATGCCACTTGGGCGTGACATCGATGTTGCACTTTGCGCAACGCTTGTCAACAGGTGCAGTTGACCCTTCGCGCAAGCTGGAGACATCTGTGGCACCATCGGCATCATCAATCTTGCTCTCGTTGACTGTAGATGCCCTTGCGCCTCGGCGCCCACCAGCTGAGCTGTTGACTGCTGTTGACTCGCGACGGCTGGCTGCATTCGCTTGCTGAGCACCATGTTGTCCCTTATTCTTAGTAAGTTGCACTTGATCAGCCTTGCGAACGGTACCGGTCAAGGTGAGGTCGGCTTGCTTGTAAACCTCGGCGTATACCTGAAGCGCAGTCTTGCCAGTCTCATCCGCTACCTCATGAATGGGGTGAACCACCGACTTGACATTGTGCTCCTTGCACCAAATAGCTGCGTTCAAATAGCCTGAGTCACCATTGATGCTGGCGGTGAGAATTTGATCTTTCCTCGATCCCTTCACAGGCGTGATGTCGAATCCGAATTGATAGCCAGCCTCAAAAGCACAAGAGACGTGGAAACTTGCGTTGCATTGCCAGCAGTCGACACATGCGCCTTTGTCATTCCGCAATTTGTTCTGATGGTCCCGATTCTTGCAAAGTTTGCACACTGCTTCGTATTTGGTTGACGGGATGAGCTGAAAGCCCTCGGCAACTTCAAGCGCCTTCGCATCGCTGAAACGTATCTCTGGTGTAAACATGGCGCAGTAGACGTGTACCCAGTTGTTGCCGGTAGTGGGCTTCAACGGCTCTCTCGGAATCGTGGGGCGATGCTTTTCGAGTTGTCGCATGTTGTAGTCTGCCCTCATGGCATCGGCCAACTCCTTTTCCATACGCTCCTTCTCGCGGTCGCGCTCACTCTTCTTCTTGTGTGTCGACTTTGGCATTTCAATCAAGTCGATCGCAGTCTCCTCTGTCAGGCACAAGCAGCAGGAGTAATCGGTCGATACCTGGGGGTTACGATCGTTCATGCACTGCTCGCATACCCAGAAATCCTCCCCGTTGGGGCGCATCCCTTGGTATTCGCTGAGGCCGAAACATGAACGGTGTACAGTCAAAGCGCAATACTTGCATGACACAGTGTTCTTGCCTGTATGGCAAACCGCACAGGGCAGGACGCGCCATGTGGGCTGAGTTGGGATGATCGGTGCTGGCGGAGGGGTGGGAGGCTTCGGCTGCGGCGCCGGTTTCTCCTTCTTCCTCCCCGCCTCTGCGACGGGGGGTGTTGACGAATCGTTCTTGTTCTTCTTTTTCGGTGGCTCGTCGACGCCAGACGCGGTAGTATCGAGTGGTGGAAGTTGAGCAGCGGCCTCATTGGCAGCGATAAGCTCACGAAGCAGCTCTTCATCAACCCTGCGCTTCCAAGCACGACCACTGCCCTGGGAGACCTTCTTTGCAACTTCGTCAATATCTTCGTACTGAATCGCGTATTTGCGCCAAAGGTTGGCGCATCGGAAGCACAGCGCTACGAGCATTCGCTCGCGCTTTTCCTTTTCGCCCTTCTTAACTTCGACCATCACAGTTTGGCCTGATGCCGCGCCTGGAGCCCTTCTCCATTGTCTTGCGTGTGTAGTCTGGCAGAACTTGCACTGGAAGTTGCGCTTGCGCTTGACTGCCTTGTCGTTATCAAAAGCAGAATCGTCGGCGTCGTGGGCAACCTCTTCGTGAAGACGAGAAGCAGTATCGTTGTCGAGGCGCTTCTTGCCTTTGCGCCCAGGATAGTTACCCCAGATCTCACGACCCTTGGGAGTCTTCTTCCAAAGGTAGTAAAAGCGCACAATGTCCGAGTTGGGCAGGGAGGTTTTCATATGGAGACGCACAAGGCGGTGTTCAGAGCCATATTTTGCCACACCTTCCTCAAACTTGATGAGATCTGATTTGCTGAGGACCGGCTCGTGGAGATCCCTGACACGGTTGACGTGAGTGAGCTTTTCGAGCGCAACCTCAGTGTCGTAGTTGTTCATGGTGTAAAGCTCAATGGCCTTGTCCAGAAAGTTGGTGCCGAATGGAGGTACGGCTATCTTCCTTGCCATCTGTTTCGCGCGGTTCAAATACTGATCGAGGGCGAGCTCTTGTTTGACCTTCGCATCTTCGGCAGTTGATCCCTCATCGACTTTGCCTTCCTGTGGTTTGAACATGAGCTTTGCAGTGCAGCGAGGATCATCATTGGGGTAGTCTTCGCCGCGAGCAACGTATCCAGTGGGCTCGTCCTGAACCCATTTGGGCCTCTTTGCTTTTTCGGCGCGGTCGGCTTCGAGGGCAGCGACAGTCTCCTTTGAAAGCTTGCCCTCTTTTTTGGCGCCACCTTTCATATAACGCTTCTTGATCTCGGCAGGTTTGACAAGCTCGACTGGGCGACCGTGCCAAACGTTGACGTTGGCTTGATGCCTGGGGCCTAGACGGGAACTGGCTCTCGGGTAAATCGCCCTGTCATCGTATTGCAGCGCATCCTCAACTCGACAGTGAATGCCAAGGTATCGCATTGGCCACATTTGTGCAAGTGCAATTTCTGCTTGAGTGGCAGGGTGGTCGTCCATGACGATGTCGGACTCGTTGGGGCTCGGCGCTCTAGTGGTGTCATTGGAGACTGGCGGAAGCGCTTCCTCAGGAGGCGCCACCTCTTCTTCTTCCTCAACTTCTGCTTCAGTGACGTCGCCACTTATCGAAGGTGTAAGGTGTGATTCGATCTTGCGCTCCGAGGCTCTGCTGCAAGGTGCGCAAGCCCAGGCAAAACCGCGAGATGGTTTCTTGGGCAAAGGTGGTTGCACGCAGTTCATATGGTATGAGTATTTGCAAATGGCGCAGTCGACAGATTCGTTGGATGCACAATACCGTGTGCAGCGCTTGCAGGTCTTGACGGCGCTTGTGAGTTCCTTGACTCTACCGATTTCGACGGCGACGAACTTCCAGCGCTCGTCGAGAGCCTTTTTCACCTTTTCGGGAACGTTGATAATTTGAGATGTAGGAATGCATTCGTACCAGCGACGAATAAAGCGGTCGAAAACTTGGACGAAGTAGAATGTATCGCGATCTTTGCGATATTGCTCAAGGTCATCGATTTCGGAACGGTGTTTGATCGTACACAAGCCGCGCAGGGATGTGAGCGGGCACATGTCTGAGTGCATTGTCGCGTACACGAGACGGCTATCACTGTTGAAGCGTTGAACATCGCGAGGACGGTAATACCAGTTGACACGGAGCGAGTCGATGGGCGAATCGGGATCATCGGAGTTTGTGTGCAGAAACTCCATGATTCGACAAAGATAGTAGGGTTCTCCAGGCGGTTCGCATACGAGATAGACATGATCTACATTCACAATACATGTTAGCCTTAGGCATTCCCAATGTTGTTCGGACTTGGAGGCGATGCGGGGTAGGAGACTTTCAACCTCTAGGCGAAGAAGAGCCAGCCAGCCCAGCCAGCCCTTCTTCGCAAAAAGGGATGATGCGGGCGCGGAGGCTTACCGTTGACGTTTAATTTCGTGCCGTCATCCGCCACGAGCTCGCCCTTTTTGTTCAGGCACCCTTTGGATCGCAAAAACGACATCATGTTGGTTTCGCGTGCGAGAGCAGAAGGAGCCTGTTTACGCAGGTTGGCGGCCGCGAGCGCGGCGCTCACCGGCGGCGTCGATGCGTGATTCGTTGGTGTCGCAGTGCCAGCGGCTTTCCGCTTCTTCGGGTTTGTCGTGCTGGCGCTGGATGTGGCGCCGTGAGCGGAATCCTTGGCGACGGTCTGGCTATTTGCGCTGGAATGGGCGCCGTTGGTGGTCACAGGCTCTTTTGCGCGTTTTGCATCGGAAGGTGTTTGCGCATTAGCAGAAGATGCGGTTTTCTTGGAAGAAGTAGTCGTTGCAGCAGACGTGAAGTCGAAGTCCGCATCCTGGTCTTCTGCGTAATTCAGACGCTCCTTGCCGGTTCGTCGTGAGCGCGTGCCGTAATTGCCAGCACCTTCCAACGAGTCTGCCTGGGCGGATGCCTTGCTGGCATTCGAGGCAGGCACTTGGGTGGTTTGCTTCTGGGGATTTGCGCCTTCAGCGGCGGGCGTGGCGCGAGCGCTGGCATCGCGGGATTGACGTCCACTGTCGCTTTGAGAACCGTTGGATTTGTTGATGGCCTGGAAAGCAGAGAATGTCGCATTTGGCTGTGGTGTCGAATTTTTCGAGTCTGATGCATTGCCGGAGGCGGTTACGTCGGTCCCCGGCAGCCTGATGGCGGAACCGTCTTCAGCAGGAGTCCCGGCCATGTTGCTCAGACGACGCGAAATCTAGCGTGCATAAAAGCGTGCATCAAATCCAGAGTCGTCAGTGTAGCGATGCGTTTATAAGAGAGAAGAATGGTAGAAAGGCAGCGGTAAGCGTGGCGACAGCGTCCGTCGAGCCACGCGCGAAAAGAACGGCGGGCTTGGAGAGGATCGAAGAGACAGCAGTCGCTGAACGCGGAAGAAAGTTAAATGCAGTGAAGAGGGTTGATGTTACGTTGAGCGGTACGGGGAGGGGAAGAGAGAGAGATGATGGAAGAGTCAGGTAGCGAAGCACGCGACGTCGCCCGACCGCGATTGCAGTAAGAAGAGAGAGTGTGTGAGAGAGAGGTGGGTGGATTAGGCCGGCTCGCAGCAAGCAAGACGAGTGTATTATCGAGATAGAAAGCGAGGGCCACGCTAACAGGTACGCTTGGACCCCTGTCAAGCCCAGGTCAAAGCCCAGGTGATGACCTGCCTCGACTACAAATCGCGCCAAACGTCCACTGCCGCCAACCTTGTTCGACTACACACACGCACACCAGCGTACTTGTCGGCCAGAAGTATCCTCTGAACAAAGGCACACCCGCAAATGCACCGCCTTGGCAGCCCATGGCTGCGCACCCTCTGCGATCATTTATATGCACGAGCAGTCTCGCCATTATTGTATATGCACCCGTAAGCCAGACCGACTACCACATGTTGTCATTTGTATCATCTTGAACTTTTACCGAACACGGCCGGGTCCCAGGGCTTGGCCGAGAAGCTGGCGATGCCCTTCCTCCGCGGCTGAGTACTGTTCTGCAAGCACTCGTACGTGCCACGAATGTAACCAACCAGCGGTCCTTAATGGGTAGAGTCATCTCGACGTTCTTTGTGCACTTTGTAGGACCATGCTTGAATGCAGAGACGATTCATAAGTTTAGCCCTGATTCGATGCATTTGTACTCTGGACAGACCACATCTCTTGATGTCAGTTCTGTCGGCTTTCTCTCCAGACCTATCGCGTCTTGCTAGCGCTGAAGCGATGGCATATGCGCGAGACATGACCGAGAACTCTGTGACATTACTACTGCACACCTGGCACGAAGGTCCGATGGAAGAGTCTCCTAAATACACGATCCCAGCTATGTAATTTTGAGAATGAACGAACCTGGCATCTCACCTTCGTCTGCCGATGGCCAATAATGCATTTCGTGGGCTCCCACCATTTGCAGATTGCAATAACGCCATTGGTAGAATTACCTTTCTGTCATCGGATCATTGGAGGTTCTTCACTTTACACGCGCTGCAGTCCCTCCAGCCTTTCTGCACTGATGCCTGAGGCTTTCCCCACCGCCTGGATCGTTTTAGCGCGCCACCGATTCGGGATCAACTGCAACCACGCTTGGGGCAAAATATTTCTCTACATTTACGCAACACTTTCCTTTGTCCTCACAAGATCACCACACCTGGATCGTCAAGTGCACAGAGTCAGTCAGCTTGCACTGTACAAGTTCTGACACCGCCGACTTGAAATTTTGTGACTTCAGGAATGCTAAGGCGAATCATGGGCTCAATCACAAAGCAAGTGCCCATCCCCAAAAATGGCGTCGACTACCGCGGCAAAATTGTTCTCGCGCCGATGGTGCGATCCGGAGAGTGCCCTTCTCGCATAATCGCGCTCAAGTACGGCGCGGATCTGGTCTGGGGCCCGGAGACCATCGACAAGTCCATAATCGGTACCACGAGGCAATACAACGAGGATACCAAGACTGTCGACTTCAAGAGAATATCATCAAATGGCCTCAGGAACCCCTTGATCAACCCGGAGCAAAAGGAAAGCGTCATCTACCGCCTGCACCCGGAGCGCGAGGGCAAGCAACTCATCTACCAAATCGGTACCGCGAACCCAGAAACTGCTGTTGCAGCTGCCAGCCTTGTGGCAAAGGATGTTGCTGGTATTGATGTCAACGCCGGTTGCCCGAAACCTTTCAGCACCACCGGAGGCATGGGTGCAGCACTACTGAAGACGCCTGAGAAGCTATGCTCAATTCTTCGCGCCCTGGTCAAGGAGGTCGGCGAACCCAACGAAATTGGCATCTCTGTCAAAATCCGATTGCTAGACACACCCGAACAAACACAGGCCTTGGTCCGCCAGCTCTGTGCCACTGGAATTATTGGTCTTACTCTCCACTGCCGGACAACGCCCATGAGACCACGCGAAAAAGCCATCAGAGAGCAGCTTAAAATGGTTGTCGAGACGTGCCACGAAGCCGGCGTTGCGTGCTTGATGAATGGCGATGTCACTTCCCGCGAAGAAGCATACAAACTCATGGAAGAGTACGGTGCAGACGGTGCGATGATTGCCACAGCTGCAGAGACCAACCCATCATGCTTCCGTGCCGAAGCGGACGGTGGAATGGCGTCATGGGATGAGGCCATCAAAGAGTACATCAAGATCAGCATGGAAGTTGAAAACCGGTGGGGCAACACCAAGTATCTTCTCGGTCAGATGATCCCCGGCAAGGAGCCTGCTTACAAACTTATGACTCGTGCGAAAAGCTACACCGAGCTTGTCAACGCTCTCGAATATGACGCTGAGTTCAAAGAGCTGGCAGACAAGACAGACAAATTGCTCGAGATTGGCACGTATGAGAAGCCTAAGCTCACGAAAGCTGAGAGGAAGAAGCTCAACAAACAGGCTGCAAAAGAAACCGAGCAGACTAATGGCTCTGGAAAATCCGAGGAGGCTAAGGAAGCTGCGCAATTCGCGGGGCAGAAGCGGAGTGCTGAGACTGCAGAGCTCGAGATGCCGCCAGACGCTGCTCGGGAGACCGGGCCTGCAACTGTCCCCGAGAAGGCTTCGGTGCTTGCGGTGTAAAGAAAGGAAGCGCAATAAATCACATTTGGCGTGGGGTTCTTCTTCACCAATAAGGGATCCAAGTGCTGGACCCGAAAGCCGTTTGAGATTTAGATAGAGGACGTGAGACCAGTGTAGCGTTATTAGCATCTGTTTGCGTGGTTTATAAAGGAAATGATATCTGTGCTGTAACTCCTGTGAAAGTCCCATGATATCTGCAGTGTCGTCTACCAACTTGCATGTCGAACCCTGATGTCGAGCGACGCTCCTCGGGGCATAGCAGCATCTTGCATGATATGTAGATCTGCCACACCATCAGAACCCAAAACCATACCTAGGCCATGTGTATTCAACGCCTTCCCGAAAACGCCATCGTGTCTCATAACCAAAGCAAAGAAAGAAGATTCCATGATCCAATCACGAGGCATAATTCAACACACCCTTCAGCACCCAAACCTCACCATTCGCAACCTTGCTAACCACACGCTCCACCTCAACATCGCCGGGCTGAACGAACGCCTTACCGTCCCGTTTCTCCCACCACAGCTGCCCTCCAGACATTCTCTCCGCCTTCTCGCCCTCTTTCCACGGACTGGCGAAAACAACATGCGCCTCCGTGAACCGCCTCAGATTCCTATGAGCGCGGTCCTCGCCACTCTGGCCATCGTATGCCGCCTCGCCCAGTTTGGCGTAGTCCTCGGGGTCCTCCCAGGGTTTGCGCGGGAGGTCAGAGAGCGCGCTGTTGGAGGGAGCGAGTACGGTGGTGTTCAGCGTGGCACTGTCGAGGCGGGAGCTGACGGTGCTGGTGTCGCGGGTGAAGCTGGCGAAGGTGTTTATGCTGCGCTGATTGCCGATCACGTCGGAGAGGATCACGTCGCCATTGGGTGGGCTGGTGGAGGGAGGTTCCTCGTCTTGTTTGGGGAGTTGGATGCCTGGGTTCATGATTGCTTCTTGCTCGTGGCTTGCGAGGCGGTTGGTAAAGAGGGGTTTGGAGGGGAGAGCGAAGAGGGCGCTGCCGGTTATTAGGAAGCTTGAGGCGACTATGGCTTTGAATGGTTTCATTGTGGGGTGTACATAGGCGGTGGGTGTTTGTGATATGGTAGTTGGATGTAGGTCTGTAGGTGTAGTAGAGATAGACTCGCTGTTGAACCCTCCATGATCATCCCGCACTTGGGGTTTCATGACGTAGTCTCTCACGTGTCTGCGCCTCGGGTTCGCGCCCTGCATGTGAGAGCTTCCGACGACAACAGGCATCAAATCCATACTCTATTTTGCCGTGCTCTCTAGCGGCCACGATGGTTCTGCAGCCCAGCAGTCCATCCAAACACAATTCCATGGTTGGGGCGCGTATACCACATCCAAAGTCCACCAACTACGATCAAGCCGATGATGACTTCGCAACGCCGCCTCCAAAGCGCATCAAGCGTGAGATCACGGATTTTGTGAAAACAGCACCTCAGAAGAAACACGAGATACCCGACTCGGACGCTGACAGCGACGACGAAGTAGTACACGAGCAGGAGTCGAAGGACGATAAGCGGACAGATCTCGAGACAGCATTACCGTCAATTGCGACAGACAAGGAAGCGATCGAAGCCTACGAAGCTTCACGCGCAGCAGGAGAGTTAGATTTACAAGGTCGCCTAGCGAACAACAAATGGATTCGAGGGAAAAGCTCAATATATGTGGATGCATTCAATCTCGCCTTGGAGACTGTATTAGATCATGAGAGTCACCTCTTTGATGAGGCGGAACATGCTGTTTTCAAGGAATGGCGGGAGCTCAGCTATGAAGCACAATATCTATATGTTCGATTGTTCCTGCGAAAAACATCAAGTTGGCATCGTATCAATCGACTTGGGTATCACAGCGACATTGCCGACTTGCCCCAGGCTATAAGCGATCTGCAATTGGTTCGAGATTCAGCCGCAGCGTCCTCAAGTGCCCAAGATAATCCAGGCGAGTTGGAGCCGCCAGAGGATACTTCCCTGGGAGATCAGTTCGTGTTCGCAGACCGTTCAGAGGGTTGCATCAAGGATCTGGAAGAAGCTTCATCGCTTTTGCTCCTGGATGAGCTAAAGGCGATCGCGAAGGATGCTAGGGTGCAGGGGAAAAACAAGAAAGACTTGCTCCGCGCTCTAAGGCGAACGAGTGGTAAACAGACCGGCTTGGGCTTCCTGAAACGATCAGACACCGAAGAAAGTGTTGCCTCCACAGGATCTGGCCTGGAAGAAGATGGCAGCAGAGACACCACCCCGAGTCGCGAGAACCGTGATGCCCATTTCGTCGACAAAATTATGGCTGAAACAGGACCGTGTATACGCCTTTCGCTTCCTGTCCTGAAACTCTTCGAGCGCGTGCACCTCGTTTTCTACCGTAGCACCGAATGGACCGAGAAATCACTTACAACGATCATTCTCGCACGCATTGCGAGATGGAATTTTCCGGAATACATTGTGAGTAGAAGCGCGAATATCTTCCCCTCTCGCTCGCTTTTGCTAGAATTCGAGGCATCGATTCGCACGCAATTTCGCGTGGATAACATTCTCGAATTCAATGGGACTCCCACAAACGAGACGCTTCAAACGATTCTGGACATCTTCTACGAAGTTCATCCGAGATGGAAAGTTCTACTCGACGAGGAGCAGAGGAAAGAGGACAGCATTTACGAGACTGGCGAGGGCGCCTATCTGCGTCGCTTGTCACCAGCATGGGTTTACACGCGCATCGTGCACAAGGCAGCATATGTTCTCGGCAAATTCAAAGAACACAAACGTGAGCATGAGGTGCTGTCAGAACTTCTTGCGCAGCGATTATTCCACACATCTCGACGTGGCGACTGGTATCAGCGCAAAGCATTACTCGAAGAGCACTACATGCACCTCTACCTGCCCTCACCAGCTAGCTGCAAAGACACCGAAAGCAAGAAAAAGCATTGGAAGCGCATGGCATTAAAAACCTGCGAGGCCGGGCTCGAGGACCAACTCACCCATCTCATCTATCACCACGACTTGCAAAAACGGACGGTCAAACTCGAAAAAGCCCTGAAAGTCCCCAAACGACTCCAGCACGACTTCGGCCACGTCAGACTCACAAAAGCACTCGAACGCACATTCACCGGCACTCGCATTGAACGCCCACCATCTTCCCGTCGCAGTAGCGAGCAAGGCAAACCGTCCTTTCGCGGCGCAAAAACCATCTGGCTTGATCCCGAACTACACCAAAGCATCGATCCTGAAACAGGAGAGGAAGCAAAAGTCGAAGGCGAATGCAGCGTCGAAGCCATGTGTCTCTCTTCCTACCGCGCCCTCGGCTGGAAGGGTTACCATAGCGAAGGTCGTCTTCTCCGCACGCTCTTCGCATTCCTCTTCTACGATGTCCTCTTCGTCTACATCCCCAACGTTTTTCAGACGGAATTCCAGACCTGCCCTCTAGACTTGCATACAGATGCTTTCTACCCTTCACGCATGAGCGAAGTCAACGCACGCTCAAACGAGATCAGCAATGGAGATGCGGAGGCAATCCTCACTCGAGTTTGGGAAGATCACAACGAGCGCCGCACTTGTGTCGTTGGGCTCGATTGGACATATGAGCTCGAGGATCTGCAGGAAATCTGTCGTGCTTTTCCGCCGAGTGCTTTGAGTACTGTTATGAAAGTCTTCGCGCAAGAGTATGGGCAGAGAGGCGGTGGTGTGCCTGATTTGTTCTTGTGGAAGACGGGAGAAAGCAGTGGTGATGGCGACTCAGGAGTGGCCAATGGTGCGTCGGGTGGGAAAGTCATGTTCGCGGAGGTCAAGAGTGAGAATGATCGCTTGAGCGACACTCAGCGAATGTGGATCGATGTCCTCTCTGGAGCGGGTGTTACGGTCGAATTGTGTCATGCTGTTGCTAGCGAGGTTAGAACTCAAGGCTAATGGCAAAGAGAAATAACGTCAATTTTATGTCGTGCTTGGGTCATTCACTTTCGCATTCAGTGTGTTTCAAGAAGCAAGTTGTAGAGAGTAGTGGACATTTTGATATCTCTGATTAAAACATGGACCACACTCTCAGAGTAAGACAACATGATAAAGGAAAAAGATGCAATCCACCCAGAAGGACAAAGGAAGTCACGCCCGGAGTCAAATGTACGGATAGCCCAAGACACATAGTCCGGGCACACCATAGCAGGGTCATGGCTCTTCGAATGACACGACAGATAAGGGAAAACACCGCAAACTGGAATCGCAAATAATTCAAGCAAATCAAAAGCCATTATCCCGCCATCCATTCATAACTTGAACACAAAAGCAAATTTCCGGGTATCATGCATGCGCCGACCGTAGAGATGCTTTGTCTCGCGGAAAGGCATGCCGAAGGCACCGTAGTGAACTGCTAACATCAAATGAAAGCGCCAGCGTAGTCGTCGTCATCCGAGGTGTAGCTACTTTCTTCTTTCTTGATCTGGGGTGATGTGCGGACAGCCGCTTTCCCAGATGCGTCCCTGGCGGCGGCCTCGTTCTCAGTTGGATCGGCAAGAGCACGCTTGCAGCCTTTGCTCGCCAAAGCAGTCTTCTCTTTCTTGGACGGAGACTCGGTGTCGCTAGCTTCTTTGGTATTCTTGTCGTCGCTGGACGGTGTGGGCTCACGTCTAGAGCGCTTCTTCGTACGTGACGCCTGCTTCGTGGAAGGCTGCACGACAGCAGCGGGCTTCTTTGGGGTGTTCCCCTTCCCACCGACGGTCCCGGTACTCATGATGCGACTGACGCTCGTCTTGAAAGATGCGGCTTTGATGTTGCCGGCGGGCTGGAACTCGTTGGTAGCCTTGTCCCAGTCGATCTATCAGAGAGAGGGAAAGTCAGTAAGTGATGTTACCTTTCGATAGGGCGTGCCGCTAGAAGCAAGATCGCACATACTTTACTCATGGCGCCCTTGCGACCTTCGGCCTTGATGTTGAAGAAGCAGGAAGCAAAACGCTCCTTTGTGTCGTCGCTAAGCGAGGCGAATGGCTTGCCATGCTTGCGACCGATCTCGGCCTTGAACGAATCACTTTTGATGTCTTTGCCGTAGTCTTCGCTGGCTTTGTCCATGTCAACCTGAGAGGAACTGGTGTCAGTATGGATAATAACAAGAAGCAAGTCAGCACATGGTACATACCAAGTGGTGAGAGTTCTTTGGGAGGTTCGAGAAGGCTGAGGCTAGACGTTACTTGCTCTCCTTCAAAAGGTCTTTGAAAGACGAGGTGGAAGGCATGATGAAGTCGGATAGAGGTAGGAAGGTGGTCGTGATGTCTTTCAGGTGCTCGAAGACGAGGCTCGATTCTGGTGATGTGAAGATCTGGTGGTTCAATGTTAGCAAGTTTCGTGGTCTGATATCCAGAAATGCATACCGGGTGAGGTAAGATTTTGTACGACAGAAGGATAGCAAGATACTGACCTGGCTCGCAGAGGCGCTATTTTTGTCTTACCCTAGGGGACGTGTCACTTCGAGGAAGTTGTGTGAAGTGTGAGACAGTGGGAAGTGGATATAAGAGTTGGATGTGGGAAGTGCATATGGGAGCTGGATGTGAGAAGTGGATGTGAGAAGTTGGTGTAGTGGGTGTGGGAAGTGGATGTCGTAAGAAAGAAAGAAACCGAGAGAGAAGCAAAGCCTTTATAGACCAGCAGTGAGAGGGCACATGTGCAAATCTGGCGATGCAATTGCTGCACATTCGCAGAGGTGATGGCCTAGATGATGGGCTGGGAGTGGTCTGATTGATATGGACAACATCAGAGAGTGACTGAGAGCTGTGAGCATGTGAAGTGGTTTTTTGTTGGTGGAAGGAAAGCTCGAGCGTGAGTGAGGTCAGTCATGTGAAAGCCGACCGCTGGGTGAGAAGTGAGTGATGGGAGCTGGCATGTGAATATCCGCTTGGTCGGCGAACCCTCTCGACTAACGTATCTGCATTTTTCATTCAACACTAGTAGCACATAGTAGCACCATGGCGAGGGAATACCAGGGACATTTCGATTCAGAGGTTCGTTGCAGGGCCTATAATTGACTTCAGCGAATGGTTCCTGACAATCCATCGTCGTAGCTTACCGTAGCATTCAAGGAACATCATCAACATCACAGAGCAAGAGCAGGCACCAGAAGCCAGACACACTACAATCAAGCATCCACTCCAAAGCCTTCCAATCCTCAACGAGTAACAAGTAAGTTGTCAAGTAGTAAATTTTGTCGATAATTCCCCTTCTACATGCGCCACGCCAAATCCCGATGATGCATTTTCGAACAAACAAACACAAAAGACCACAAAAAAAAAAAAAAAAAGACAAAACGAACACACCAACAGGACCACCACCCCTCTAATTCGAGTGAATCTTCTTCAACCTCGACCCACCCTCATACAACGCCCGATCGACCGCAGCAGCAACCGTCAGAGTGCCGCCGACAATGGCGCAGACGCCGACGAGGAAGCCGGAGAAGGACTTTGAGCGGGCTTCGCGGTTGACGACTTTCATGGGGGAGATGTCCTGGGAGATGAGATTGTTAGCTCGCTCGAACGGAAGGCCTTCTGGGCTCGGAGGGAAAGGGAATGGGAAACATACGTATGAGAAGAAAACACCCGGAATTCCGCCCTTAGCGTGCAAACGCTCGCTGTGCCCTTCCTTGCTGCCATCGCCGCCCATCAAGCTGCGCTTGTGGCTGGTGACGCTGTACTGGTGAGTTTCGATGCTGTTGGCCTCGCCCTTGCCGTAGTCGCCGAGTTTGATCAGTTCCGAAGGAATATCAAAAACGCTGCCCTTCTGCTCCCAGCCCAGAGGCAAGTAAGCGGTGCTAACGACCTTGACAAAGTACATGTAGTTGTAGGCCTTCTCGTCGGTCTTCTGCTCCGTGTCGTCCAGCGGGTTGAGGTGGTGGTTCGACCAGGCCATGCCTTTCTTGCCGATGCGCTGGACGACTTCGTCGGAGAGCTGGGGACCGAAGCGGAGGTGGTGCACTTTGTGCGTGAACGTGTGCTCGACGCCGTCACCGCCGGCGAAGTAGTTTTCCAGATCGTGGACGTGCATGTTACCGTTGCTGAAACTCTTGCCCGGCGCGAAGTGGAAGTTACCCACGACCTTGTTCACGCGGATGCCGCCTTCGATGCGGCAGCCCTCGCGCCTCTGGGCGTCCAGGTGCTCGCTGTAGTGTTCCCTCTCGCACTGCTCGACGTTCTCGCCACGGCCGAAGGACCAGCTGACGCCGGCGTAGGCCTCTCTTACTTCGGCACAGGTGTTGCAGCAGCCGGACTTGATAGCGTTCGAAGGAGCAGGCGCGCCGTAGCATTCACCACAGTAGCTAGGGTCGAGGTGCTGAGCCGAGTCGTCCTCCGACAACTGCAAGGCCTTCTTCTCAATCTCTCCACCACCCTCGCTCTCCGGCCTTAAGCGCACCTTGTTAACACCATGCATGACGCCTGTCTGAATCTCGCCCGAGACGTCCATGACATCGAGCGTGAGCAGCTCGCAAGGCACGCGCGGGAAGGAGACGTTCATGTGGATTTCCATCTTCTCGCCGCGGCCCTTGTCGACCATGAGTTCCGGGTGGACAATGATGCGTCTGTAATCGGCCCATTCGCCCCATGCTAGCCAGAGGATGAGGAGGAGCGAGGCGACGGTGACGATGCCGCCGGAGGTTGTTCGTACGCGCGCATCTTCGACTGTTTTTGTGAAGGCGTCGAGCTTCGTGAAGCGGGATTTGGCCGGCATTGTGGTCGTGGTTGTGGTGCTGGAGGTAGCCGCCTTTGAGGGAGAGTAGGAGGATCGGTGTTGGTAGCGAGGCTGGAGTGCCCGCACGGAGGGGAGGGGTTGTGGCTAGGTGGAATAAAAGAATGGATTGGTCAATGGACAGACATGGAAGAGGATTGGAGAAGGAGAGTAGAAGGTTAAGTTGAAGCGGAATGTGTTCAATCGCTTAATAACTAGTTGTTTCGCAATCAAGATGGGGACAAGGGAGCGGCGGCGGCAGGTGGATTATACTATGGGGGACGACACTTGTTAATGTGAACGTGAGACAGCTTGCTTGACCCTGAGCCGAGGAGCTAAACTTACATATTAGGGGACTTGGGATTATTGCTGTTGTTTGGATTGTCTCCTGTAAAGTTAGTTTACTCACGTATTGCAAGATATATACTGTTGCAGCAACAAGATCATCGAATTCTCACTCGTCGCACGCAAATTGTCGACTTCATAATCGGTCAGGTCCAAATTACTCGACTCGTTACATGCTCTGAAAGCTGCTAGTGAAACCACCGCCACGATCGATTTGCAGGTATCACACTCATAAATACGATTCTGCAAAACAGAGAACAATAGGATCAGAATTTCTCTTCTCAATCCACCACATTGACATTCGTCGCATGAAACAGGCGAAGATGTATCGCGAATTCATAAAATCACATGTACCTACTCATCATTCGGCCAGCATTCATGCGTTATCAGATAAGTTACATGCACCGTGATCGCTAATTCATATCATAAACTCGTATAAACCATCGCGCTAAAACCCGACAAAGTAAAATCTCAAATGCCCTCCAAAAAACCACTGAACGCCTCGCTTCCCAATCCTCCAGCAGGGGAAAAAAAGAGAAAAAAAATACTGCAACCATGCCCTTCCCTCAAACCCACGTTCACGCCCCATAAACTTCCAGAACCCATTCAAGAACTCTCCTTCATAACCCCACAAGCACTACAAGTCCAATACCTATGCTCCATGAAAGTCCCACACCTTGCACAATTCCACCCCAGCGTCCCCCTCTCTCTCGTCCTCTCCCTTGTCCCCTGCGCAAAAAGCGAAGACGAAGCGCCCTCACTCCTCCGCGAACGCACCGAAACGGAAGAAGAAGGCGCCACACTTCCACCATATCTTGACGTCGAAGCAGAAGCCAGACGGTCCCTTGATGCAGCCGAGTCGCGCGGCGCCGTAGATCGCACCGTATGCCTCCTCGCGACCGGCTGCGGCCTTTCGATCCCGCAGGCGTCGCAGGCTAGGTATTGGGTTGGGTTGATGCAGGTGCAGATTTCGCAAGTCCATTGGTCGGGGTTGAAGGGTTCGGAGAGGTCGATTGGTTCCGAGGCGAGGCTTTGAGGGCGCGTGGAAGTGGGAGTGCGTGAGGATGACGAGACGGTCGAGACGGGTTTGCGGGGTGGGATGCTGGTGGAGGCTTTGCGTTTTGGTGGAGTGGAGGTGGAGGTGGGTGTTGTTTCTTGGAAGAGTGGCGAGACGGGGCTGGGGTTTGAGAGGGAGGGGGCGCGGGCGTGGAAGCTGGTTTGGTGGGAGGTTTGAGTGGGGCTGATGGGGGAGATGATCGAGGGGGGTGCGGAGGAGGTTGTTGATGCTGCTCGCGAGTGGGATGTGGTTGAGCGTGGTGAGGAGCGCGATGAGGGTGCGTAGAGAGGTTTGACTGGGGAGATGAGAGATTCGGGAGGTAAGGCGCCTGATGCCATGGGGTTTGATGAGCGGTTTGAAGGTCCTGAGCGGACGCTCTCGGCCATTGCCCATTCGAGCTGTTCGTCTTCGGTCGGTTCGCGGGGTCGTTCTGTTTTGGGATCGTAGAGGCCGTGGTTCTTACTCCATGCCAGACCACCGCCGGTGGAGGGCGCGCTTGTGAATGTGCCGTTGAGCTTTGAGGTTTCCTCCTCTTCCATTAACTCATAGATCGCTTGCGTGATAGCTCGATCATTCGCATCGTCTTCTTCTGCTTTCGTCTTGAACGTGGGAGTCAGAGAAGACATAGCAAGAGATCCAGCATCGCTCCTCGTCGACCCACATCCCTTATTGACCGTATTCCGCAACAGCGCCTGCCCAGCAATAACCTCCCTGGCATCCTGTCCAGCCATAATATCCGACCCACCAAGACGACGTCCAGAGCCCGAAGAAAGCGTGCTCAGCGTCTTTTTCTTCTCAGCGCCTGCTCGTGCAAGCTGTCTCAAATCGCGTTCAGTCGGCGGCCTCCCACCTCCAAGCCTCCGACCCTCGCCCACAAACCCCTCACCCGTATAACCCTTCCGGACGAGCGTTTCGTGCTCTTCCCTGAGCTCATCCCACAAAGCATGGAATTTACTATCATGATCCCCCCACTTATTGTGCGAAAGCTCATGCAGCATGGTATCGACAATCTGCTCGAGCGGGAGGAACAAATCTGGATTACTGTGATACCGCAAACGAATGCAAATCTTGTACCCGCGGTTGATATTCAGTCCAAGCAGATTTCCCTCGGGAGGTAAGAACTCGGCCAGAATCTGCACTCGCCACCCGCGCTTGCGCATGATCGGTTTCACGGTCGAGGCCACTTTGCGGAGCAAGGTGAGCGCCGCATCGCCGCGGGGTAGGCCGGAGAGGTGTTCGTAGGTGTTGAAGAGAGGCTCGTATTCTTTGAGTGTTGTGGCGTAGTTGCGCTGCACGCCGCTGGGCCCGCCGTCTTTGGCTGATCTGTTGCGGCCGGAGAAGGAGGGGCCTCCGTAGGGAGCCATGTCGTTTGGTTTTGTTGTGAGTTACGTGAAAGGCCAGAAAGAGTACTTGAGTACTGAATCGTCCTACAAGGAGGATTACGCGTTGCGTTGCGTTGCGTTGCTCGGCTTCGCGGACTTTATAGCTGGCTGGCCGGGCCTGAGGTTGAAGCGATCCAGAGAAAACAAAAGCAGCAGCAGCAACTCAAATCATCGACCGACTTCCTATCTCTTATTATTCACTCCCAGGAGCCAAAACCCGCCGTGAACCTGTTTCGCGCGCAGTAAAAACTCCCAGGCGGCCATCCAGCAGTAAGGTGACGTCGCTGTTTCAGAGAACCTATATGTGTGTGTGGTGGATGTCGAATCGTAAGCCAGCCCGCAAGCAGCTCCCCGCGCAAGTACCGGTGACAGTCCAGTACATGAAGTGGAAAGACTTCACTCTCTGGCTCCAGATACGTACTTAGACATCAGGAGAGCGGCGCCATGTTCGAGATGAAGTGAAGGGACACCCGTTCTGGCAAATGCTGCGGCGAAGAAGACGGTACCACGGGCTGAGTTGTCGGCGCTATACTTAACTTTCGTGACAGGGATGCCACGGTTTGATACGAACCCTAAGTTCTGCCTGACTAAGGATTGCGCATGGCACGTGCCATGGGAAGGAGCGAGCGTAGTTTGGGCGGAAGTTATTTCTGTATACTACAGTGAGGTGTCTAACGGCTATGTCACGATATGCAAGTATTTCATGTTGTGTGCAAGATGCGATCGATTGTCTTGGATACGCGCTCAAATCCTCTATCCGAGATTCCAAAGTAATGTAATGTAGACCAAGCAGAAAGAAGAAGAAAAAGAATGAAAAAACACCAGAGCAATGCATCAAAACAAAACCCCGTCTAATGAATAATCCTACAAAAATAGCAAAAGGACAGCATTCATCGCATCGCATCGAATCAGCAATTATCCTACCGTACATCACCGCCCTCCGTAGTCTGCTCCGAATCCCTATACCTCTGCTGCCTCTTACCATGCGCCTCATCGTCACTATCGGCTTCACTCTCACTTCCCAAATCGAACGGCGTTTCCTCATCGCTCCCCTCCGCAAACGCATCGTAAAGCTCACCAGCCCTCTTGTTGCGTCCTCCACGATTGACAGCGCCCGCATCGTCCGCATCGTCGGCCTCGACCATTTCGAAACCGTACTCGTCGCGGCTCATCCAGCGCTGGCGCTTGCGGCGCATGTAGTACCACCAGCCGCCGATGCCGGCGAGGAAGGCGACTATCAGGACGGCGGAGCCGTAGATCCATACTTGCGTGTGTTTGCTGACGCCGAAGGTGGGGAAGGGGTGGGGGAGGAAGTTGCTGTCAGGGGAGGCGGTGGTGGATGGGTTTGCTGAGGGGTTGGGAGGGGAGTTGTCTTGTTCGGAGGGGACGCTTGTTGCGGATGCGGTGGGTGAGGTGGTGGAGGAGCCTTTGTTGTTGACGGGGCGGTCGATGTGGTCGCTTGGGTTTCCTTGGGGCTCGCCGGTGACGGTGGGGACGGCGACGGATGTGGTGTCTACGTGACCGTCTTCGCGGTCGTGGTCGTCATCGTCATACTCGTTGGGAAGAGGCAGCAGTTCCTGCTTATCGCCATCGATCGATTCACCCCACAGTTTGAGCCTCCAGTCAGTGAAGGTACCCTTGTTGTCATCGACTTTGGTATCTTTCACAATAACCGTCCAGTTGCCAATGCCGTCTTCGCCCCAGTGCGCAACGCTCATGAACTCCCAGTCGATGTAGCCCTGGTGTGCGTTGTCTTTGCGGCGATGAGTGGCAATGTGCGATACCATGCCGCTCGGGCTGTGCAACTCGACGCTCAAATCGCCACGACGCGTGTGTTCGACATTCATCACCACAGTGACGTGCTCAACGCGCTCGAGGTTGTTCTTCTTCATCATTTCCTTGGTGACCTTGAACTTGCTGGCAAGGCCCTTCTCACCTTGTGGGATTTCATGCTTGACATGCTGCCAGGGCGAGAACAACCAGGCTTGAGGCTTGACATTCTTCCATGTTTTGGCCATTTCGACCATGGCATAGGCATCTGCTTTGCCATAGCCAAATTGGTGGGAGAATTCCTTCCCGATGGCTTTGTTGAGTGTCCAGTCGCTCGGCTGGTCAATCTTGACGGCTGTCAGAGCTGTGATGTATTGGAAATCACGCCAGTTCAGCTTAGGGTTGGCTTCCAGCATGAGAGCATAGACACCGGCTACCAGAGGACCGGCTGCCGAAGTGCCGCCATGGTTGGTGTAACATTTGTCTTTTCCGACGTCGGTTGTGTGAATCGCATCGCCTGAGCCAGAAGAGTAGGTAACAACCATTTGAGCACTGCACTTTTCAGAGTAGTACGGGTGCAGACCCTTTCGGTCGATACCGCCAACACTGACAGAGTAAATGCTGTTGGTGTATCCGTCAAAGTTGCAATCATCGTCATTTGCAGCGCCATTGCCAATAGCGAAGACATAGATTGAGCCGAGTCCATTGCGACCTTTCTGCACGCCGTTCACCATAGCTCGTCGAATGAGAATACCGGGCCTTTCCATAGCCTCTCCGTTATCCGAGGGTCCCCAAGAACATGAGTAAATGTGGTTATCGTGGAACGCGTAGTTCATAGCCACGGCCTCGTCCGCATCGCTGATGATCTTGGAGAGAATGCGTTCTCCAGCAACCTTTGAGTCGTATGCAACGCCCACGCCGCAGACGCCATTCTTCACCGCCGAAACCTCTCCCGCGCATCGCGTGCCGTGTTTGTCGTCGCTCAATCGTGGCTTGGGATCCTCCACATCGTCATTGAAATCGTAACTGCCCTTTGCGAAATAATTGTCCTTGAGATCATCGCTGTCCATGTCAAGTCCATCGTCCACGATGCTGATGGTAGCGTTCTTGCCGGTGATACCCTGTTCCCAAACTCCAGTCACGTTCAAATCATGCCCAGTCTGGACATGGTTGTACAGATGCCATTGATCTTGGAAGATCGGGTCCTTTATTCCCAGCGCCTCGGCGATATCAATCCCCTTTTGTACGTTCGAGTCAATGAGGTGGTCTTTTTGGCGCGGCCAAATAGCTGGCTCCCTCTCCATTGGCGGCAATGCATCGCGCTTTACCAGAGGAAAGCGCTTGTGAAGCTCTTGCTTTTGCGACAGCAGCACATTGTCCAGCACGTGCGGCTCGTCCCAGCCTACATCCCTTTTTCTTCGCCGCCATTTCAGATCTTTGATTGCGGATTGTATGTGATCGTAGCCGTGCGATCGGGTTGTGCGAAAGACGTGGTGGTCCTCGAGGTTGCCTAAAGGTCCTTCGTATTGCAAGCCAAGATGTGAGGAAAGATGGTCAGGGTGAACATCGCGCGACAGGTGGACGGCGTAATAATCGTGGGCATCGTAATCGCGTGCGGCCCAGGTTGGCTGCAAGATGGTGGGCAGGAGCAGCAAGGCGCTTGTCCACTTCATTGCGGCGGCGTTGTGGTGTTGTTTGCTCCTGAGGAGCGATGTTCGAGATGTTCTCGACTCGAATGCGTTGCGGATTTGGAATTAGTATGCGCCAGGCATGGTAATGTACAGATGGTGAGGGCGGAATGAATGCTGAACTCGCGTGCTTGACGGAGGTGATGTTGATAATGCAAGGGATAGTGGTAAGGTAGGAGGTAGTGAATGTCGGGTAGTGCCTAGAGCCCTTTCTCAATAGAACCTACGCAAGCGGAGTTGACACTACCAGTTGTCCCTTGAGCCCTTGTTAGGAGTGGAGGCGGCGAGGACGGGTAGAGCCGAGCGGGTGCGGGAAGAACAAAGAGCTGCCTGAGCTGCCTGCCTGAGCTGCCTGAGCTTCCTGCCTGGACTGCCTGCCTGAACTGCCTGCCTGAACTACCTGCCTGAACTGCCCTAAGAACTTCTCTCAGCTGGGCGAATGCCCAAGCACAGACGGGCAGAGGCAGAAGCATATGACGAAGTGATGGACCTTGTAGAGAAATACTTTAATCAATAAAAATCAAGGTATTATTGCCTATTCTTTCCAATACTCTTCTTCTGCTATAAACAGATTATTCCTCCAACCAGCACATCCACTGATCGATATGCTTACATGTACATATCACGTACATGCATCTCGCATCGCTGCACCTTTCCGTGCGCGCACTAACATAGCTGCTGCTGCATCATCGCCAGTCGGGTCAAGTGCACATGTTCAGTAGTTAGGCGGTGGCTGGCAAAGCTGCCGATAACAACAACTAACAGGTTTTCCTTCTTCCAACCTCCACCTATCCTCCATGTCCATGCCAAATATTCCTGTCTCCTCCTTCGTCTTCATATCTCACATGCAATTATCGCGAGCCCGTCACCGCCAGCGCCAGCCATGCTGAACGCCCGTGTCGAGAGCTAGCTTCGACTGTTTCTTGCGCGCATCGCCCTATACCATTCATCCTTGTGCAGCCCGACTAGTTTTGCACCCTTCACTGAACATACAAGACATATTCCTTTAAAGCGCATAATAAACGAAGCGTTCTGCCGATCGCATTACCCACAGCGTCCTCAACATGGACCAGAATCGCCGCAAATCCGGTCTCTGGGAGTCCAATAATGACGGCCACTATGAACGAAAAGCATCGGGACCGTTCCAGTACTACCAACCTCCTTCGGACCAAGTACATGCTAAGGGTCGCTCGTTTTCCGAGCGCGCCGGTGGCTCAAGGCTGGCGCACGTGCAAAACCAAGACCAAGGTCTCACATCCCAGCCCATGGTCTCACCGCCGTTAAAACCAGACGGCCTACATCGCGGCGCCGAACGCCAACCTCAACTGATTCCCGAGTACGCGAGTCGACCGAGTTACGACAACGCGACCAGCATGCCTTTGCCTCGCCCTGTCAAGCAGCGACCAGCTCGCGTGGAGCCCGAAGATGACCAAGTCCCCGAGAATATGCGCTCGAAACCTTGGTCGCCGGAACCTGCACCTATG
Source organism: Cladosporium sp. MBC 237 (assembly GCA_030772445.1). Lineage (NCBI taxonomy): Eukaryota > Fungi > Ascomycota > Dothideomycetes > Cladosporiales > Cladosporiaceae > Cladosporium > Cladosporium sp. MBC 237. The sequence goes on from JAPHCH010000059.1 coordinate 207,125, forward strand.
GAGAACCAGCAGAAGCCTGCGCGACAAGCGAGCAATGCCTCAAAGCCTGTGCGCCGAGGCTCTGTGCCGGAGAAGAGTCCTCTGCAGAAGCTTGAGTACAAGCTGGACGATATTAGCAAGGAAGAGAAGCGAGCACGCATGAAAGAGGCGGAGGACAGGTCGAAGCGTAGGGAGCAGAGGAAATCCGGGCTCCCCGGCGAGGGAGATTTGCTTCGATCCGGCACAATGAGAGGCGAAAAGGGCCGGGTTGTCTCTGATGGATCACGAAGGTCGAGCCAGCAGAGGGACGAAAGAGATGCGGCGGCAATGGGCAGGCACGCATCTACCGGTGGCTCTCAGGCGCAGAACGGTGCTGCCAAAATGAGGCAGGCACAGGACGCGCTGAGGAACGGCTCGCCCGAGCAGGAGGACCAGTCTGCCGAGGACTATGAACATGGCGGTCGATTGCCGGACACTCGTGCGTACGGAGGTGAGCAGCGTAGGGCTGCTAGACAACGAAATGATCCCAGCTTCATTCCCAATGAGCCTAAGGTAGAGCGTTCACGAAGCGACAGGGGTCAAAACCATGTACGTGATGCTGCTGTTGCTGGTGCGTCAACCGCAGCTGCTTTGACGGCAGCAGAACGAGGCAAGGCCGCCCACGATCGTCGGAGGAACAATGTTCGACCCGTGGACTCGGCGATGGCCTCGCCCAGTCGAGGACACTCGCAAGACAAACATGGCAACCTCGTCAGAAGCAACAGCAACAAGCTACAGAAGCGCAACCCTCAGCAACCCACAGAATGGCGCGGCAGAGGCGAGAACTATTTCAACGGACCACAAGACCAGCCTCGCGGTGCTGCAAATCTGCATGGTGGCAAGCCAATCCTGCAAGATGCGCGTGCCGGTGGTGGCACACGACAGGACCGAGAAGCTGCTATGCGAAATGAAGGACCTGATCCGGTCTCTCGCGATCGCGTAAAGACTGGACCAAACAACCCGGTGCCATACAGTGTTCCTCCTCAAACCGCAGCGGGACAACAAGCACGCGAACAGGTTGGTTTCGACAAAGCAGGCGAGGAGCAGCAACATCATTTCAGAGATATGTTCCATCGCGACCATGGAGATCGAAGAGCTTATACTCCCGGCTCAAAACCGCTGGAAGACTGGCGCAATGCTGGCATTGCAAAGCTGACTCTTGCCGACCTTGATCTGGACGATATACCACCACCGCCGCCTCCGGCTCAACCACAAACCGAAGATAAGGATGCCGCATGGTGGGAGAAGAACAATAACAACAACCGAAGGGCCAGTGCTAGTGGCACTAGGACAAGCTCTACACAGTACGAAGGCCCATTCGAAGAAGAAGCCCAGAGCTTCCGCCCTGCTTTGTTCTTGAAGTGCGGTCCACTCCTAAGATATACTGGCATGCGACAAGAAACGAGCACCGGCACAGGCAGACCACGCGAGGTATGGCGCGGCAGCGTCATGATCGTTACCGAAGACTCTGCCTCTGAGTATCCGACTGCGCCCGTTCTACGCATGTTCGCTCAGCCTATGGATCTCCAACATCCTCCAGACGCTGGCGGTGTCGAAATTCCACCCGAGGAGGAAGATCCACTAGCTGGCCAAGTCAAGGTTTCGAGAACCGGACGTCCACTATATGTGCGCCCAGCTCATGACATCGAGCCGAATGTCGACCTTAGCCGCGAAGAGAACAACTACGGTCTCTTTTCCGCCACTCGTCCTCCTCTTCTGGGCCCTCAATCTGTCTCTGGCTCGGAGGACCGCCCCAGCACCAACCAGCGCATCTCATTCCAGGACAAGTCCCGCATTAAGCGCCGTGACGGCGAGAAGCTGAACAAGTATCGCGAAGTCAAGGCTCACCGCTTGCACGCTGAACGTGGTCTTACTTTCTGGCGCTTCAACCTGGAGATTGAGTTGGGTCCTCAACAAACACGCATTGCATACCGCATCAACCGTGGTCCAGCCATTGGTTTCTGGGTGCCTCCCCGTGGCGACACTATGAACATCATGTTCCACTCTTGCAACGGCTTCTCGCTATCTGTCGAGCCCGACAACTTCTCTGGGCCGGATCCTCTCTGGCGTGACGTGATGAACCGCCACCAACATCGTCCTTTCCACGTCATGCTCGGTGGAGGAGACCAAATCTATAACGACGCTGCCATGCGAGACACAGAGTTGTTCAGGGAATGGCTACAGATCAAGAACCCCGAACACAAGCACAGCGCGGAGTTCAGCGAAGACATGCAAGAGGAGCTTGAGGAATTCTACCTTGAGCGCTACGCCATGTGGTTCTCGCAAGGTCTGTTTGGTATGGCGAATAGTCAGATTCCTATGGTGAATATCTGGGATGACCACGATATCATCGACGGCTATGGATCCTACCCGCACCACTTCATGAGCAACCGCGTTTTCACTGGCTTGGGTGCTGTGGCTTTCAAATACTACATGCTGTTCCAGCATCAATCCCTTGTCGCCGAGACGGAGCAGGAAGAGCCCAGTTGGGTTCTTGGCGCAAGTCCTGGACCATACATCAATGAGCGCAGCAGGAGCGTGTTCATGTTCCTTGGTCGCAAAGTGGCTTTCTTGGGATTGGACTGCAGAACCGAGAGGATGCGAGACGAGGTTCTGAGTCAAGAGAGTTACGATGTGATCTTTGACCGTTGTCGAGATGAAATCAAGCAAGGCGAGACGAAGCATCTTGTCGTAATGTTGGGCGTTCCCATCGCCTATCCTCGTCTCAACTTCCTCGAGAATCTCTTGACGAGCAGAGTCATGGACCCGGTCAAGGCTATCGGTCGTACCGGTGCCCTTGGCGGGTTTGTGAACAAGTTCGATGGTGGTGTCGAAATTTTGGATGACCTCGATGATCACTGGACTGCGAAGCACCACAAGGCCGAGCGCAACTGGTTTATTCAAGAATTGCAGGAACTTGCTGCTGAGAAGAGCGTGCGTGTCACCATCCTGGGTGGTGATGTGCACTTGGGTGCTGTCGGTCAATTCTACAGCAACAAGAAGCTCGGCATCCCTAAGGATCAGGATCACAGGTACATGCCCAACGTGGTCAGCTCGGCCATTGTGAATACGCCTCCTCCCGTCATGATGGCGGATGTTCTCAACAAGCGCAATAAGATCCACCACCTGGACCCCGACACCGATGAGGATATGATCCCAATGTTTGAACGCGATGTCGACGGCTCTAAGAGGAACAACACCCGTCTTCTGCCGCGTCGTAACTTCTGTGTCATCAGAGAGTACCAGCCTGGCCACACACCACCCGCAAGCCCCACCCCAAGAGCCTCGATGGATCAGGACTTCGGCGAGAGATTCGAATTCGGCCGGGGCAGAAACGCCCAGTATCCGCCTAGCAGCATGAAGCGCACCATGTCACTTAGCGGTGCTCCTGGGAGACTGGTTCGCCGTCTATCAGGATCACGTAGCAAGAACCCACCATTGTCTCTTGGTCAAAACCAAGGCAGCATGCGTCGCTCAAGCTCTCAAGGCTCCGTCGGCGGTCCCTCGGGTCCTCTGCAGAGAAGCAGCAGCATGAGCACCACCCAAGACCCCAATGACCCGAGCTTCGACCCTCGTAGTCAGTTCCGCCGTCGTCCTACCAACCTAAGCGTCAAAGAAGCCAGGAAGGCTGCCGCAAAGGGCGGTCTAGAAGGCACAATGGAAGGCATGGACCCATCCTCCATCGACCTCGAAGGCGGACTTGACGTCAGTCTGTGCATGGAGATAGACCAGAACGACCCAGCAGGCAGGACTGAAAAGTATCGCCTCCTCGTGCCTGCTCTCTGGTACCAAGGCCCAGGAGATCCCAACACCGCTCCCTTCCACAAGCCAACAATCATGGAGCGTCTCCGCGGTCGACGCTCAGAAAGCCAAAACCGTGCGGCGGGTATGCAAGACGAGCGCGACCGCTCGTGGTCTCGCTCGCCAGAACGCGACAGCATATCGCCCGGCCGTGGCCCTTCCATGGACATGCGCGGTGCATCCCTGGACGCTTCGCGCCACCATCCCCAGCACCAGCAGCATCAGCAACAAGGCGAACTCGCCGACCTCCAAGCAACAGCCACTGCCGCCGGCGACATGGGCATGGGCAGAAGAAGTTCGCAGCAACCACGCCCAACGTACCTCGGCGCCGAAGGCCTGCAAGACCCGCGCTCCCACGCCCCCAACCTCTACAAGCAAGGCTACGAAGGCGCCCCTCCCCCCATCGGCGACAACAGCATCGCCCGCGGCGGCGGTCCCAACAAACTCCAACGCAACAACACCATGCCCGCCACTTCCACCGGCACCCGCCGCCCAAGCTTCACAGGCGGCAGACTAGGCAGCCTGTTCGGGCGGAACAAGCGCAAAGAGAAGGAAAACGAAAACTACCGCGACGAGTACTTCAACCACAACACGCCGCCTCCCGCGCAGCAACAACCCCACTCCAAACCCGACGGCCGTCCATCCACGGATTACTACGACGACGAAGACTCTATCCCGTACTCTGATGAAGAAGGCTACGAAAACACTCGCCGTCCCACCAGCAACCAACATCAGCAGCAGCAACAACAACAACATCCCCCTCCTCCTCACAAGGCAGGCATCCCCGTCCGCCGCCCCAGCAAGGCGGAGAAATTCTTGGGACTGGAGCCTGGTGAGGAGGATTATAGGCGGGCGAGCTTGCAGGGCGGCAGGAGTATGTATAACGAGGGCGCTTGGACTGGGCCCGGGTATGATGAGGACGATTATGAGTTTGATGATAATGTGCCAAAGAGGAAGGGGTGGAGGGGGGTGCTGGGGAGGGTTTAGGTTTGAATCTTTTTGATCGGAATGTCTAGGAAGAGGAAGATTGGATGCCTTCATTGGATTAGTTGGTGGTGTTTTTCGAGGGTTGGGAGGGTTTAGGGTTTGTGAGATGGATGATGGATGGGATTTTTTTGGTTTGAGAGGGTGTATGTAGGATCTGTTTTGTTTTATGATATTCTGGATTTGGTGTGATTTGGTTTCCCTTAAAACTCTCAAGATTCTTTCGTTGCTCTCTTCCTCTCTCGTCAATTTCTATCGTCTAAACATCAAACGCGTTCAACTCGCTCTGACCCTACAACTCATCCCGTTTCTGCCTCCTACCTTCCTGAGCCTGCCCAGCCGGCTTGGCCTCCTCCCCCTCCGCCTCGAAAGTCTTCTTCTTCGGATTCGGCGGTTCGTCAGCCCCTCTCTCCCTCAAAACAGTCCCATCCCCTCTCCTCTCAGCCATCTTCCCGATTTCCTCACTCATCTCACCCCTCAACTCGCCATCCTTGCCAACCTTCGCTCCCGCACCGCCCGCGCCAGAACGCACACCGCCAGAGCGCGAGATGTCGTCCGACATGCCTTCGACGACTTGTGGGCGGCCTGCTGCGCTGGGTTGGATGATTAGTGGTGGGCGAGAGGAGGTTGTTGCTGCTGATTGGGCGTTGGAGACGGTGTAGGTTTCTGTTGTGATTACGCCGATGGTGCTTAGGAAGAAGAAGAGAGGTTTGAGAAGCGTCCAGTTCAGTATGAAGGTGAAGATGTTGTAGAGGAAGAGCGGGAGTTTGAAGAACGGGCCGTAGAGCACGCGGCGGAAGATCAGCCAGGCGAGAGTCGCGAGGAGGATGTAGAAGGCTGTTTCCAGGTACCAGGTATCGCTCTTTTGGCTGCGTAGGAGAGTTCCCAGGAGTTCTCGGCTCTTGCTTAGGACGGTGTCGAGGTCGGAGTATTTGTCTCCCAGCTCTTTGAGGGCCGCGGTGCTTTCGTCGAAGGTTTCTTGCGCGAAGCGGGAGCGAGAGAGTTCGGTTGAGAGGAGGTCTGTGGTTCTGCGGAGGGCGCTGGTGACGTCTGAGGATTGCGCGACGAGGAGTTCGTCTTTGGTGAGGTGTTTGTGTTGTTGGCGTTTTTGGAGTGTGGAGCGGCCGGCGAAGAGGTCGGTGGTGCTGCCGTTGAGGGATGTGGAGGTTGGTGTGGATGGGTCGGAGGCTCGTTGGAGGCTGGCGAAGACTAGCTCGCGCTCTTTGATTTTCGACTCGTCCGCGGCTCGTTTGGCGGTGATTTGGGCGCGGCGGAAGGCGCTGCGGGCGTTGTTCACGTCTTCTGTTAGGCGGGCGGCTTGGGCGAGGATGCGTTCGTGTTCTTGGCTTTTGCTGCTGAGGCGGACGCTGTTGCTGCGTAGGCGACCGGTGGGTGGTGCTTTTGTGGTGGGAGTGGAATCTTCAATGTCGCCTCGCAGGAGTTCGAGGTCTTCTTCTAGCTGCTTGAGGCCTTCGTGGATGTCCTGGGCGAGCTCGACGCGGACGCTGTCTTCTTCGCTGTCCAGAGATTCGGCGCCGGGAGGGAATGTGAGTTTTGCTAGGCGGGTGATGAGGTTGTTGGTCTGCTTGAGGGTGTCGGCGAGACTGGCCAGGGAGGCGGTAAGGTGCGCTGTTGAGGTCATTGCATTCTTTGTGTTTGGGGGTGTGTTGTGCTGCTGCGAAAGGGCACACGTCAAGTCTCCAAGCGAAGATGTCATAAAGTGTAGGGTCTCGCGGGGAAGTTGCTGAGGTGGCTTTGTGCGCGAACAAGGGAAAGCTATCGACAACACGCAAGAGAAGAAAGTAGAAGATACACTGGGTTATCACAAGACTCAGGTAACGTATGTGTCTGCAAATTGCACGTCTAGACTCTATAAATTGCTCCCTCCATCATAACGCCTGTGGAATCACACGCCCTGTTAGGATTTCGTGTCGTTGTTGCGTAACAACTTGTCCCAGCATCCAAGTCAACTGGCACTTCAATGGGCGATCATTTATGTGTTGCCCTGTCCTTCAGGCTTCACATGGTTTCAAAAATGGTTTCGTTAGACATGGCTGGTATGTCTTTGGACCGACTCTGCCACGAAGGCAGTCTTCTCCGTAGCCAGTAGTCAGGCGTTGTCCTCTGGCAGCCCGTTCATGGCGGTCCTGCGTTAAGACACCCAGCACGTATCAACATAGCATGGCGTATTCCTGTTGTTCCGCCTCACTGCTCAAGTCGTATCTCGTTTACCCACAAACCCAACCACAACACTAATATCATCAAGCTTCCCACCCTCAATCGCCAACCCTTCATCCACCGCCTTTTCCATGAAAGGCGACTCAGCAAACGGGTCTTCCGCAATCTGCCTCGCGGCAAGCACGAGCTCCTGAGCCAGATACTTCATTCCCTCCGTAGAGACTGCCATAGGTGCGTTGTCTTCGTTCGCATGCTTCTCCAGCCATTTTCTTAACGAACTGAGAACGTTTGCGGAAATCTCGTGCTCCCACAAATTATCGGTGACACCGTCGGACATGGCCAGGACGAGATCGCCTTCCTGCACAGCGACAGTGTCTAATACCGCATTTTCTGCCGGTGTGTCTGGGGAGTTCGTCCCGAGTTGGCGCGGACAGTCGAAATAATGCCACTGCTCTTTCGTGGAAAACACCACTTTCCCGCCTGCTTCTTCTTGCTCGTCAATCGAACCGTGTCTGTTGCCTTTCACCGCACCATGGCTTTCATCAGGTCTGAGAACCAACACCTTGCAATCTCCAAGCTGCGTCACATATAACAGTGGTGATTCGCCCTCCCAGTGCAGCAATGCCGAACAGGCCGTGGTAGTCCCTAGCCATTCCGTCGGGGGACTCAGCGCCTCCTTCGTAGCCTCGTATGCTTCGGTGAGATATCGCACTGGATCCGGCTTTCCGTGCTCCTCCGCTAGCTTGCCGTCCACACTGATTGCCGTGCTCGCCGCACCATATCCATCTTTTTCCGCAGCCGAAGCCCAAAAGTGAATGATCAGGCGACTCCACAACGGCGCATGGCCTCTTTCTTTCTGCGCCCACGCTCCAACGCCGTCGTTTGCTGCTAGGAAATTCTCGGTAACGAGCATCGCGTCGTCTCCATTTGTGACGCCCAGGATCATCTCGCCGTTGACTTTGGGCCGGCGGTCACGGCTGCGATTATGGGTTGATAGCGGGTCGGAGAAGGAGCCAGAAGGTGGAGAGAAGAAAGGTGGTGGGAAGGGTCGCGAAGGCCGTTTGGCCCATCCTGCGTAGCCGGTGAGGAAATAGAAGGGCGATTTGCTGATTGGCTTGTGGTCTTCGTCTGGGACTGGCGTGGTTATGCCGACTTGAGGAGCGCGGTTTGGTGAGCGCTTTTGTTCCTGTCGAAGGAAAGATAAGGTGTGGAAAGCATTCTGCTGGGGTCTTGTGGGTTTTACGATTATGCGTATCGCTTTTTGTTGGCAGTATCGCGAGGTTAGCCGCCTAGGTAGTAGCATGCTTGCTGTGCGCCGGCTACGAGCTGTGGGAGCTCTGCAGCTATATCGGCCTTCTGCGGCTGCATGCCCGGAGTGCGAGAAGGCTTAATTATATGCTGTAGTCGAGGCTAGCAATCAGGTTGCGGCGCTTGTTGTTGCATCCCCAGTCATGTCGGTTTGCTGTGGTGTTGATAATCTCGTGACGTCCACGCCTCCGCTTTTGGAGCTGATGCCCGGCAACATCGACTTGCCGAATTGCCGCTGTGTCGACCACATCCTTCTAGGATTGGCACCAATATCTGAGTTGGGTCTTCCGCCATCGTTCTTGTCATCAACTATTCAAGAGCAAGCTTTCTAGCTAAGCTCCATGCGTGTGGTTATTGGTCTGGTATCATCAAGTACCTCCGTATGGCCTTGCCAATCGTACATTGGCCAGCAAATCCAACACGACTTCGATAGTTGTCGTCAAGAACGAAAAACGGTAGAGAAGCAAAGGCTATGGCTATGGCTGCTAGGCCTCCTGGTATTACTTCGCTCTCATGTCTGTACAGAGAATTGCGATGAGCCAGCATCAGCGCATTATTGGTCCGATGTTGACCACAGCAAAACATCAAGCAATGGACCTCTTCTTGTTCGAGTCAAGTACATCTTCATGAACCATGAACATAGCTAAGTCGCAGATTCCTCTGCCTACATTACCAGTGTCTTCCTTGGTGCGACTTATACTGTAGGACTTGGTCAAGTCTGCAATCTACCATCATCTTCAACCATTGGAAATAGGTATCGACGAAAGGGACGCCCGACGAAATGATGGAACTCCACAACACTGAGAATTCAACATTCTATGCTAACACTCTCAACTATATCCTGACGGTAGGGCCTCGTATATTCTCAGGTGATGTCCCCGAAGCCTAGGCCATGATCCTTGCTTGGTGATGGCCATCCTAGCTGGAATGCTTGTGGCGAATTGACCAACTGCCCGAGGAATGCTGGCGGCGGGACAACAACGCGTCGAGTACGCAATCCCTATCTCGACTCGTTCCTTCGAGTATCTGACGACCGATCGCTTTCTACCAATACAACCATCAGAAGCATATTCCCATCGTTTTGCATCACGATGCGGCCCTCGCCGTTCCTTTCGAGGTCAAGCATCGCCAGCTTCTTGTCTCTCTTCCATCTCGTTAACACCCAGGGAGGTCCTGGAGGAACTTACTTCAACGGCAATGGAGCTCCAGGTGCCGGCCCGTATTCACTGGTGGATGACTACCAAACTTCGATCTTTTTCGACAAATTCCAATTCTACAGCGCAGGAGACCCGACGAATGGACATGTCAAGTACGTTGACAGACCCACAGCCGAACGAAACGGCTACATTCAGACCACCAATGGTGGTGCTCTCAGATTGAATGCAGACGCCAGTAACAAGTTTCCTCGCGGTGGACAAGGTCGGCCCGCTGTTCGCGTGATCAGTACCAATGCATACAACCACGGCTTGTTCATCTTCGATGTTGCTCACATGCCTACCGGCTGTGGAACGTGGCCAGCATATTGGCTCCTTGGAAATGGACCTGAGCCATGGCCAAAATACGGCGAAATTGGTGAGTGATTCGCGCAGCGGGTCAGACTATCGTGAAGCTAAGCAACTTTAGACATTCTGGAAGGAGTTCACGACAGCAGTGAGAACGGCATTTCTATGCATACAGCACCTGGATGTGAGATTACTGGCAGCGACCAAACAGCGAAGCTCCAGACCTCGAACTGTGACGTTCGTCTCAATCAGAACTCTGGCTGTGGATCTAAGCTGGAAAAGGCAGTTATACCCAATAACTACGGAAAACCCCTCAACGACAATGGTGGAGGCGTTTACGCTACCGAATGGACGTCGAATTACGTGAAGCACTGGTTCTTCCCACGCGAGGCCATTCCCTCAAGCATCACCGGCGGTGGCGTGCCAGACGTTTCGCAGTTTGGTAAGCCTACCGTCAATCAACAGGGCCCAGGATGCGATATCGACAAGTTCTTCACAAACATGAGCATCATCATCAACACCAGTTTCTGCGGTGACTGGGCTGGTAATGTCTATGATCAGTATCCTCAATGCCCTCAGAACCCCAACATCCGCGCCTGGGATGCCTGCGTTGATTACGTTGGCAGCAACCCAACTGCGTTCGCCGAAGCATATTGGCAGATTAACTCTCTCAGAGTCTTCCAGATGCCGGTTGGCGCGCAGCCAAGCTCGTCATACACCACAAGCCTGTCCTCTACCCAGCCTCTGTCCAGCACCAATACCATTGACGCAGGCATGGGTCGCTCGACGACAAGCCAAGAGTCTTCCTCGTACACTGGCCCCTTGTCGTCGACTACTGCATCAAGGACAACCTCTTACACTGCAGCTCCAACTCCTGTGATCTGCCCACGCTACAACAATACAGTCTGGGAGAACTACAACGGCAACGCGTACACCATTGCCTGCGGCTCCGACTTTACCGGCAGCACCGCGGGAATGCCACAGGGTGGTATATGGGGAGCCAAGAGCTTCGAAGAATGTATGGAGATCTGCGACGGCATCGATATCTGCGCTGGTGTCAGTTTCATTGGAGGAAATGGCGCCGGAACTTGCTACACGAAATCTGACACAGATGGAGTCTTCTTCTACGACGGTACCACCAATGCTGCGCAAAAAGGATCTTTCCCTTCTTCCTCTGTTTCTATGCCTCCAGGCGTCGCAGAGACTTCGAGTGAGCTGGACGACACGACTACTTCAATGTCTGACGATGATGGCAATGTTCCAACTCCTACCACAACATCCTTGCCTTCTGGTCCAAGCTCAACTTCAGCGTGCCCGGATATCGATATGCAGTCGATCACTGGGCCTGACGGCAGGAGATATCGCGTGTACTGCTCTTCGGATACCAGTGGATCTGGAGCTTACGATACTCGCAACGTCCCTGAAGGCAACTACGATGAATGCTTCAAATTCTGCAACACGGAAGCAGAATGCACCGCCTTCACGTGGGGAGCAGGTGCTACTACAGGAGGGACTTGTTTCTTGAAGAAAGGAGACCAAGGCCCTAGACCTGGTCCTAACAGTTTGATCTCTGTCATCGTGATCAACGATGATGCCCCAACGCTAGTCGTGACGTCCTCGAACATGACGTCCACTCCAGTCTCAAACTCACCCGGCCCCTCGCCAGCCGCATGCCAGGATGGGGCTACAGTGGATGGGCGCCCTGGCAGGAAATACACAATTTATTGCGGCTCAGACACTAGCGGTGGCGCAGAAAGCCAAGAGGTGTACCCGGATGGAGACTACACCCAGTGTATCAGTCTATGCGACATGACGGTCATCTGCACTGCTTGGTCGTGGATTCCTTATAAGGGAGCAGGAGAGAAAGGTGGCGTCTGCTACCTCAAATCCGGATCGCAAACTCGCAGGTCGTCAAACAGTGCTCTAGATGTTGGCGGCGTGTTGCAATCTATGGGCGGGCCATCGACGGTCATCAATGACCCCGACATGTCTACACGGCAGGGGCCGATCACAGGGGTAACCTCTGTATACATCAGCTCCGAGGACACGCCTATGATGAGCGACAGACCGATGGCTACAGCGACACCTTGCCCATATGCAAACGGCACAGAGTTCGTTTCCTCGTCTGGCAAAGTATACGAGGTCTTGTGTGGAGTGGACGAGCCTTCTGACGGCGCAGGCACTGCAGTTGTTGAAGGAGACTACTCACTCTGCGTGGAAGAATGCGAGAAATTCGCTGGTTGTGTTACTGTCACGTACAGTTCCTTCTTCGGAGGCGGCCAAGGATTCTGTGTTTTCCGGAGGACTGTCGGCCCTGTGTCGCCTACCGACGACAGCGACGTTCATCTGATTCTCATCCCAGGAAAGACCAGCTCTATGATGCAGCTGACGACGACAACAACAACAACCAGCACATCATCCTCGTCGTCTGTGGCAGCTAGCGTGAGCTCGACAGGGTCTTCCAGCACAACTTCCCCCTCTCAGCCCGGCTTGGATATGACTTCTTCTACCTCCGCCTCTGCATCTGCCTCTTCATCAACTACTAGCCTCAGTGTCAGTGTTAGCATGAGCGGCAGCGTGAGTGTGAGCATGACCATCACGCCTAGCTCGAGCTGGTCATCCACTTCCACAAGCTTTGAAGCCGATGACGACGAGTCAATGACCAGCACTTCAACTTGGCCCGCCGGGCCATCTACTGAGTCGGACGATGATGATGACAGTGGTAGCACTTGGGCCTCGGAGACTTGGTCTACTGAAGTCGACGATGATGACGATGAACCCACTTCGACTTCCGAATCCACCAGCGGAAGTTGGACTTCCTCTGTTGTAACTACGAGCTCTGGATCGTCGACTTCATCGTCTTGGAGCACTTCTTCCTCCAGCTTATCGCCGGGAGCCACACCATCCACTTCTTCGTGGTCTTCTTCATCATCTTCTTCGTCCTCTTGGTCCACAAGCTACGCCACGGGAGCAGTTCCACCGACATCATCCTCAGGCTCCGGAAGCTGGGCATCCACGTGGTCATCAACATCCACAAGCTGGAGTACCAGCTCCCCAGTCGTTAGCTACGTAACCTCTGCAAGCGCGTCAGCCATCCCTGATGGAAGTCCCCAGTGCGAAACGACCTTCAAAGATCCCTCTGGTGTCATCTACTTCATCAAATGCAAAACAGACTCCACGGGAGGAGCTTTCCGCTCTGTGCCAGTCTTCAGCGGCGGATTCAGCGCTTGCTTCGGGCCTTGCGACTCTACTCAAGGCTGTAATGGATTCACTTATGTCGGCGAAGAAACTGGTACCTGCTATCTCAAGGGTACTCCAGGAACTTGGATTCCGAAAGAAGGCGGTAACTTTGTTACTGCCTTTAAGATCGAGGCCATTGGCTATTCGATTACCTCTCGCGAGGTAATTACCATGATTACCGGCACTGGCGTGTCCGTGCACACTGGCTATTCCACCTATATTGACGTGTCCACCTATGTTGGCGTGTCTTCAGTCAGTGTTTCGAGCAGCTCGCGCTCATTCTCTTCTGTTTCAATCTCTGGAAGCTCATCGTCGCGTGGAATTTCTTCCTCTTCTGGGAGCTCGAGCCGTGGCAGCAGCACTACAGGCAGTAATCCCGCAAGCACCGGCAGCACAAGCAGTATCCGAGCAAGCACGAGCAGCAGCACGACTAGTAGCAGCCGAACGTCTAGCACCTCGTACGCGCCGCCGCCTCCCTGTCCGAGCAGCGTCTCATACTACTGCATGGGAGACTACCAACAGACGACGTGCTCGGCAGGTGGCAACAACTATGCAGTTCAATGTGGCATCATTTACCAGGGCACAGAGATCGATACCTCAGATATCAACTTGATGCCTGGACGAATCGATGACTCCTCGGACATGGACGACATGGATGACATGCCAATGTTGGTCAAAAAGGCAACCGTTCCTGACTTCCAGACTTGCCAGAATCTCTGCAGTACAACGGCTAGCTGCAAAGCTTTCAACTTTGTCGGAAATGACTGCACGCTCTTCAGCACTGTCACTGGCTATTCTTATTCGCCTGGTGCTCTTGGTGGCACAGTCTACAATCAAGGCGAGGCTCCACCAACCCCAATCGATCCGTCCCCATCCTGCCCTGGGAGCGCTGGCAAGTCTTTCACGGACAACATGGGAGTCAAGTACGACATTGTCTGCTATACCGATTATGCAGGCAATGATCTTCCTCCTGCTCCGATTGGAGGTGACGCCCTTGTAGACTGCTTGCCTGTCTGCGGCGTCAACGATATGTGCGCAGGTGCAATTTTCAACACTATCGATGGCTCCTGTCGATACAAGTCTGCTTTCAATGGCTCGCAGACTGCTAACAATAGCTTCATCGCCGCCTTGAGAGTCGGTGGAGCGCCAGCGAACTCACCCGGCAGCTCTATCCCGCCTACCACGGTGACTACTACGTTGCTCCCTACCTCCACACTTTGTAAGTCTCTATTATCACGTCGAATTTCCCTCCTAAGACGTTTACTAACACATCCCAAGCTCTTTCTTCTGGTGCAACGGTCACAATTGCGAATCCACCCTCCGGTGGCCAAGTCACAGTCACAAGCTTCATCGATACCACAGCTCTAACTGGTGGCTCTTTCACCAGCTTGCCCAGTGGCTCTGGCTCCTATTATGTCTACACCACATCGTCTTCCGCATCCGGAGCAAGCAGCAATCCAGGCGGCGGTGGCGGCTCTACAATCTGCTTCACCTGCGATCTCACCCCCACAGTCGTGCCCACAGACGGCGATGGAGCTCCCTCTGGCCCTCCCAGCTCCCTATTCACTACTAAGACTCCCAACTATGATCCCACGTGTGATGCACGCCCAGCCCGCACCGGCACGACCACGGTTTTCACCACTCACACTCTCACGACCTGTGACCCGCAGCCCAAGTGTCCCAATTCTGGTTATTTCATCTACAGCGGAACTTCGCGGCCTGGGCAGGTCATTGTTACCACGACGAACAAGAGCGGAAGTTCTTATGTCTTCACCCAGGTCCCTGCCACTATAACGCCTTCTCCCTCTTATACAGGACCTGGCGGAGGAGGCCCTGGAACGGGGCCTGGAACGGGACCTGGCAGTGGGCCCGGCAGTGGGCCAGGTACAGGCCCGGGTACAGGCCCAGGAACTGGCCCTGGAACTGGCCCTGGAACTGGGCCGGGCACAGGACCAGGCACAGGACCAGGCACAGGGCCAGGAACGGGGCCAGGAACGGGGCCAGGAACAGGACCAGGCACGGGACCGGGAACTGGCCCTGGGACAGGTCCGGCACCGACCATCACAGAAACAACGACCACCGTTAGCATTTCATCGGTTATACCAACTAGCACTGACCCATCATGCCCAGCAAACAACGGCGAGGTCTACACGGGTCCGATGGGCATGCTTTACACTCTCCTCTGCGACACTGGCTTCACGGGACAAGTGCTAGAGACTCAAACACAAGACAAGCTCACCAGCTGCATGGCGGCCTGCGACATGTATAATGTTTTGACATTCTACTTGGGCAGCCAGTGCCTCGGCATCAATTATTACACCGAGAAAGCGACCCAAAACTGCGATCTCATGGCTGATACCATTCCCGGTCGTGCAGTGGGCGTGGTCAGCGCTCGACTCGTGACCACCCGACCAGGTGGCGGAGGAAACAATACCAATCCTGGGGATTATGGATCCACAATCGTCGGAAGCATGTCTCAATCTCCTATCTTCACCACAGGACCTGGAACAGGCCCCGGTACAGGCCCGGGCACGGGTCCAGGCACAGGTCCAGGGCCAACCCAGACCGAGACAACCACAACCACCGCGATCTCATACGTGCCGTCAACCATTTACAGCGTCAGCACTGCCGTGAGCACGTACGTATCGAATGGCGTTTCCTACGTGACGTCCTATGGAGTCACCACCGCCGTCAGCGTGAGCTTCGTCCCTGCATCGACTCGCACGGTGACCACGACGCAATTCGTTCCCTCGACAATCTACAGTGTGAGTACGGCAGTGAGCACGTACGTCTCGAATGGCGTCTCGTACGTCACTTCCTACGGCGTGTCGACAGCCGTAAGCATTAGCTACATCCCCGCGCCAACTCAAACGGTAACGACGACAACTTACGTGCCCTCCACAATCTACGAAGTCAGAACGACAGTGAGCACTTACATCTCCAACGGCATTTCGTACGTGACCTCCTACGGCGTCACCACCGCCGTCAGCGTGTCCTACATTCCCGCAACCGCCTCCACAAACACAGTCACGACGACACTCGTCTCGATTAGCGTAAGCAATGTCTCCGGTCCGACCATCACCGTCGGCGGAACTGGGCCTGGAAGCGGAGGCGGGGGCGGCACAGTGACCGTGACGCAAACGCCCACTGGCGGAAACACCTTCGGACCGGGCGGAACATACACCGGTCCACCAGATGTGGTGACAATCACAGCCGGCAGCGGCAATTTCATCACCGTGACTTTGGGCGGCAGCGGAGGAGCGGGAAGCGTAACAGCGACGACAACAGTCTACGTGACGCGCACTGTTGCGCCATCCTCAAGGAGTTCGACCAGTACTTTCACTTGCCGAACGTACGCTACGAACTACCTGCAAATTCCTCTGGGCAGTGAGCCAACAGGTGTGATCAAGAAGAGAGCTGCGAAGAGGAGTATTTTCGACGCGGAAGTGGTTCTGGGGCAGAATGATCTTGAGCCGAGGCCGAGGGATTTGCCTCAGCTTTGGTATAGTGAGATGGATCAGGATATTGCGCCAGGTGAAATTGAGGAGGTCCTTTTGGCGTGAGAGATGGACGGGGGCATTTGACGCTTTGTTTGGATATTTTCGTTACTTCATGGGGTTTTGCGGCTTTGATTTCTAGGTGAAAGGTCTAATTTTTTGTAGATTGTCCGTAGCGTCTAGTAGTAATTCGAGCAGATTGTTCTTGAGAGCTTTATTATTGTTTACGGATGAGGGCTAAATATGTATGGTTACTCATCGCTGTCGCTTTCTTGCACAACACGCCTCTTCTTCGCGCGCCCTGCCACAGCAGGGCTCTCCTCCGCGTCAGAAATTACGACATCCTCATCATCCTCATCGATATTAACTATTGTGCGTGAAGCTCTGGGTGTATCATCATGATCATCATGATCAACTTCTTCATCCTCGACAATCTCATCCGAGAACATTTGAATGGGCGCTTGCTTCGCTCGAGGTTTGAGCCGACCTCCTTTGTTTTTGGTCTTGTCGAAGTTCTGCGTGTCGGGCAATGAGGAAGAGAAGGTCTCGATGGGATCGTCGCTCTTCGCAACAAAGTCATCGAGCTCACTGTCTGCCTGCTCTTCTTCCTCTTCGCCACTTGTGTCGTGCGAGCCAAGGTCGATGCCTTGTGTGCCGATTCGCATGTTTGCAGGTGTCGGCTCAGGGCTTGATTCCTCGCCTTCCATCGCATCAGAGCCGTAGACATTTTGCCTTTGGGCGGGTTGTGTCTTGGGCTGGCGACCACGTGGTGTCTTTGCTTTCGGCGCTGGTCGTTTAGTAGGAGGTATCGGGAGCTCGGTCTCTGTGAGCTCATTCTCGACGGCATCTGGCATCGAAAGAGGGTCCACAAGTCGCGCTCGGGCACCAGTCAGGTCTTTAAGATCTTTCTCAGACAGGAGGCTCTTCATTCTGTTCACGCGGTCCTCGTCGATGTCTCGTATGAGTTGCATGGCTTTGGACACATGCAGAGCAGCTCTGCCATGACCGACGTACTTGCTTGCCCCGAGCTGTCGAAAGGATTCCGGCAAACGAGAAGGATCTGGTGCCTGTATGACTGGGTTTTCAGCATCATTGCTGGTTGATGCATATTTCCGTTCTAGTTCGCGTCGCTGGTCACTAGTAAGGATTACATCGTCGATGAAAGGAATCTGTGCTGGCTCAGGCATAGGAGAGGCTGGTCGTATCTTCGCCTTCGCCGGGGTTTTCTTCTTTGCTGCTACCTTCTTCGGTGCCGGTGCACTTTCACTCTCTTCTCCGTCAGAATCCATGCGGCTCGCACTGACGAAGCCCGTCCGAACATTGTCTGGCATGTGGAACTTCTTGGGCGGTTTCTTGGCTTTACCTCTGCCCTTTCGTTTGCGGTTCTTCTCGTTCAGATCCACAGGTTGTGTGTTCTCGGTCGGGATGTCGATAATTCGCTTGTCAACCACAGGCTTCACCTCCTTCGGCAGAATGCGCGGGCTCTGATCATCGCGATAGTTGTATTTCGTGTCATCGGCGATACTCTTCTGTATCCATATGTAATTGTCTTGGGCTTTTGCATAGTCGTTCTCTTCTTTGCCTTGCATGAGGAGAAGTACAACTCTACCAACACGCTTGCGTCCAGTTCTTCCGATACGCTGTAGCATTCTAACTGGAGACGAAGAAGCATCATAGCAAACGATCAAGTCGACGTCACCGATATCCAGACCCTCTTCGCCGATCGAGGTGGCAACCAGAGTGTTGAACTTGCCAGCTTTGAAGTCCTGTATCACTTGGTTCTGCCTCTTCTGATTCATACCCTCTGATGATTTCGAGCTTGCCTGGCCCACGAACTCGTGCGGCCGAATCATGGGCTCGTTTCGTTTGAGCACTCTGCAGATATCTTGTGTGCTGTCACGGTAACTTGCAAATACCATGATTCTTGTTGGCCTGGGTGGCGGACCAGGCCCTTCGCGGCCTTCGCCAGCATCCAGGAAGTGATTAAAGACCACATCACGCAGATGTTGGAGTTTGGGGTGGCCGATGAAGTCTGGACTATTGGACCAGCTTCGCATGTAGCCCATCGCTTTTACCCAGTCCTCATGCTGTGTGATCTGCTGAGCATACTTAGACTTTGTCTGCCCGCTCTCAACATTTTTCTGGAATTCGAGTGCACTGGAGTAGAACGGGGTAATGCCGTGGAACTTTAGCAATTGGATGCTGTGGGCAATCTGAGACAGCACAGTGAAAATGGTATTCACCATGCCCTTCAGGCCCTGAGGTGCCTTGCGGCCAGCCTCAGAAAACATCCATTTCTTTCGAGCCTGAGTAAGTCCAAAGGCGGTGAGCTGCATGGGGTCCTTCGCCCAATATGCGTTCTGTGAGTTCAACTTGTCGAGCACAGGCTTGAGGGCCTTTGACACGTGGTCCATGATCAACTCTTGTTCGTCGCTCCAATTGAAGAGTTCTGTTTCGGTGTGCTTCTCATGGGTGTATGGGCGGATGTCCAGGGATTGTTCAGTACGAACTTCGACTCGAGCAATTCCGAGATTGTCAATGACAGACTGCACAGCCTCTATGTTAGAACCAGGCGTGGCTGTCAATGCCAGAACTCTGAAGCTTGGGTTGAAGCGATGCAAGAAGGAGACAACTTCAGTGTAGGCGTAACCACCAGTAGCCTTGTGGGCTTCGTCAACAACCAGCAGAACGATCTTCTTCGGGTCACAAGTACCCTGCTTCAGATCATTGATGACTGTCTGAGGCGTCATGAAGAACACTCGCTTCTCTTCCCACTCTTCTGCTCGAATTGCGGGTGTCGTTTCGCCCGTCATCAAAACCGTGTCTTGTCTGCGGATGCCCACGATACCATAACAGGCCTCCATTTGCTGGGCAATCAAAGGCTTTGTCGGTGCCATGAAGATAATCTGTGCGTCGGTAGTCCAGCGATAATAGTTCAACATGACAGTTGCGGCAATGAAGGTCTTTCCAAGACCGGTCGGAAGGGCGACAAGGGTGTTGTGAAACAGACTGCGCGCTACGATATTGAACTGGTAGTCACGGATTGTACCCAGGTTGGTCGGATATATCCACGTCTTCATCGCTTCGGAATCAAGCTTGTGGTGCGTGGCCGCCTCCTCGCGAGCTTTCAACGGCCATGCATGCTTCTTGGTGGCCGCTTGTGAGGTTGTGATTTCTTGGGTTGCTGCCTGGCCGAATATAGTCATTTGCTTTAGACCTGCTTGAGGTCCTCTTAAGCCATTGACCGGTCTTTGCGTGCCACCTACTGAGGAAGATATCTCGATGACATCTTTCCTGGGTGATTTCTCTGGCGAAGAGGACGAGAAGGCATCGGATGGTAGGTCCTCCAGATCTTGTGTAAAATCGATGGCCTGACTGAGACTGCCACTAGTACCCCCAGCAGGCCGATTCGCTGAGACCTTCCGCGCTTGAGTATCTTCCTCCGCTTGTAGACGCTTTGTCAATGCCTCGTCACTCTCGGTCGGTCTTTGTCGACTGGGTGCTGCGGAGCGCTGAACGAAAGAATCCAAAGCTCCGCCTAAACGCGGTCGTGGTACAACGGGTGGTACATTTGGGCCAGCATGGGAGCTCCGCCGAGCATTCGAGGAGTTTGTGTCATTGAACAGTGGTGGGGTTGGCCTGGGTTTCTTCCATATTGCACCTCGTATGGCCGCCGGATTCTCGTCTAGATTTGCTTGTGTTTGCGTGAAGATCATGTCCGGCAGTATGCCACCATTCTTGGGTATATGAATCTTGTACTTTGACTGTTTCGCTGCCGCTTCCTCACCACCAGCATCCAACTCTCCCGGGAAATAGTAGTCCGGATCTTCATCTGGCTCTCTATCTTCTTCGCTATCCTCCGCCTGAGTAGGTGCTGTGCTTTTCCTCGATCGCCTTGCAGCTCTTGGTGAGGATTCGTATTCATCACTTCCCACATCATCAAATTCCCTATCCGAGCTGGCTCCATCTATTTGTGGCGGTCCACTCATGCGGCGACGCTTTGTAGGTCTTGGAGATGCGGCGAAATCGGCATTTTGGGTCGCCTCGACTTGGGTTGCGGCGGCTAGGAACTCAGTGTCGTCGTCTTCGACACCGTACTCGTCGCTGGAATACATGACATGGCCGTGGTGGTCTTGTATAGCCTGTGAGCGTAAAGCGATCTTGGCCCAAATAATCTATGACCTAGGACGACGCGATCAAGGCGGCCGACGCGTTTGGATGCCTTAGGCTAGAAAGCACTTTCCCCGCGTGTGGACTCTCCGCTAAGGGTAAGGGTTGGTGTTAGAAGTGATATCTTGTCGAGGTTTTGAATGCCAACTCTTCATCCACAGGCGATATGTCGAAGGATCTGACGGTAGTAAAGACAGTCAACTGCCTCTCGTCTTTCGCCAATAGTTCAGCTCGGGTTCACCGTATCATCAATCAAGCTATATCGAAGGAAATGTAACCACGGCTATCGATTGCCCAAATGGAACCAATGTGCGGAGTAACCGGTAGTTGAACGGAAATAACTCAGTCCAGCCGATAGCTCATGGATGTATAAAAATGCCAGTATCGTCTTTCTCCCCTGCTCATATACAAGTGGTGAGCTCTTAATCTCAAACCCACGTCATCGAAACACTAGGTGACAACAACCAATTGCTTTCACTCTCGGCTTGCCTCCTAAATCACAAACCCATCAATCACTTCACCGCTGGTAGACACGGACCGATCGACATTATCTTGAAAAGGCCATTGAAGAAACACACACCCGATTATCCACAACAAAAATGCCCCAATTCACCGGCGACCCCAAACAACACGAACCCTCCGAATTCGCCAATGGCATGACAGGCAGCTGCCTCTGCGGCAGCATCCAAGTGACCATCCTAGCAAAAGACCTCTTCGAGAACCCCCGAGGCCACCTATGTTCCTGCGCAAACTGCCGCAAAGTGGCAGGCAGCTACATAGCGTCCAACATGCTTCTTTCAGCGGAAGATGTGAAAATCGAGGACCGCGATGGGACACTGACATACTACGATGACAAAGCTACTGGAAGCGGAAATAGTGTCTTTCGCTACTTTTGCTCGAAGGATGGGAAGTGAGTTTATTTTTTGTTTTGTCGATTGGGCCATGTCTATCATACTCTTGGCCGTTGCTGACGGTGAATATAGTCCGGTCAAGTCGGAGACCGCAGCGTATCCCGGTAAGGTTATATTGAAGATGGGCATGTTCCCTCGGATTCCTAAGCCGGAGGCACAAGGCTTTGGACTGCATAGGCAGAGCTGGGAGGGCAAGCACGAGGGTGTCCCGGTTTTTGAAATCAAGTGGGCTGGTCCGGAGAAGAAGCAAATGGCAGAGTGAAGTTCTGGCTATCAATGCGAGGGCAAAGTTTTTGGCTTCGTGATTGAGCTGAATAGAAGCAGGACGATTGAAGCACTTCCTTCTTCTTCAATTTCCATCTGAGATCTCACATCTCATGCAATCCTGGCAGACGTTCCGCGCCACCGGCTCGGAAACCATCATACACACCGTCTACTCGTAGTTACCCTCCGCCTTAACACTGACATCCGGCTCCATCTTCACATCCTTCACAACAACCGACGACCCATCCTCACTAGTAACCCTAACATCAGCCTCGCTAGCGCCAACACCGCTCGGAATCTCAAAGAAGTTATACTCCGTGCGCTCCGCCGCCTTCCACGAACTGCCACCATCAGTCGAGACTTCGAGTTTCGACGTGCGGCGGTTGGCGTTGACGACTTGCGCCGAGAACCAGTACTGCGAAACGCCGGATTTGGTGTGGATGGTGAGCGGGCCGGAGACTTTGGGGCAGGCAACGAATTCGTAGCTGGTGTCGATGATGCCTTCGGAGGGGTCGGCGAGGCTTTCGAAGGCGTCGGAGAAGAGGTCTAGGTGGCCTTCGTCGCATTCGGGGCATTGGTCGACGATCTGTTGGTGATGGTTAGTCTTGGCTCATCTTTATCGCTTGGAGGTGAAGTTTGACTTACCATGGCAGTGATTTTCTTGCCGCCGTGAGAAACCTCAACACAACCACCACAGTTGGCAGCGTTGTCCCATGCTTGACCGCTGAAGGCAGTGCCGTAGAGGCCGGAAGGGAGAGTGTAAGTTGAGAATGAGCAAGTGCCGCCTGACACGTTGCCACCGTAGAAGGTCGATTTGCCAGACACAGCACGACGAGCGATGAAGTTCTCGTTGGCGCTTTGGCTTGGAATCGCGGCTGCGAGGGTGGTGCCTGCTGCGGCAAGGATTGGAATTGCAATGTGAAGAAACATTGTGACGGTTGTATAGAAAACACGCGTGTTGTGAACGGCGAATGATTGGGCAATGACAGAGACCAGCTCAACGTCTTTTGCAATTGAATGAGTGACTTGAGAGAGGAAAGAAGCTTGTATGATCGGAAGAACGATCACATCGACCCAAATACTTATATCTGTGTTGTCCGCGTCAGATCCGGATTCAGCGGCATATCGTGAGCAATTAACATATGGTGGGAAATGAAGTGGAGTTGGCGTCGCTGGGTTCGTTTCAGATAGAGCAGGTTGTAAAATCTGGTCGTTCGTCAACACATTATTCAGCTTACAGATTGGTAGGATTTCCTGTCTATAAACAGAGAAAACATTCTTCTCCAAAAGCTCTACTGACAGCCAGGTTAGTGTTGAAATTACGAGGGGATACTTGACCATCATCAGTTCAAACAAAAAGCACGTCCTTCTACAAACCGAACCTACCCCGGACCCATGACTCCATCATCACATCCCTGCATCCAGCCCAAGGTCGAATCGCCCTGAAACGAGAAACAAACGCCTGGCCTTGCTCACGCCACATTTGTTAGCCGTGGATCGAAGAAGCTTGACTGGACATCGATTGTAGTTGGGTGGGCTACGGATCCCCGGCATGATCCAGTCGAGTTAGCATTGTTAGATATCTGCGCCACGCCGGCCGCATTCGCCGTCCACTGTGGCATTTGTAGTGCAAGGCCACGGCAGAGCAGTGTAACTGGTGAATGAGAACGTGAGAAATAGCAGGATAATAGTTCAAGAGTAATGAAATTCCAAAATACACAGCTAACCATAGAATACAGACACGCAATAGGAGAAAAACCGCAAGATAAAGAATAAGCTAAACCCACACCGCACCCAGACAGGGTCATAGCAGTGAAGAGAAGCAAGTCCAGAGAGTGATATCGCCCCAATCTGCCGGAAGAAAACGCCATGTTTCTCGTGTAGAAATCATCAGAACAAAAATCGAACACATCGTTTCCCCCCAAAACCTCCCCCATATTAATCAGAGACTCATGGTCTGAGGAGCTGCTGCCAAGTGGAGTGTTGTATTCTCCCATAACAATGCAAAGCAGTAAAATTGCTTCGATTACTCGACATCCATGCTCTCTCCCTCGACCGCCTCGCTAACACCGTCATTGACCAATTTCTGGTAGTCGACATTGGCCTTCTCGATGTTCTCCTGCGAGACGTCCTTCATGAGGTCATTGTAATAGTCGTACGCCTCCTTGGCCTTATCGGCTCTGCGCTCGTGGGTCTCGGCGACTTCTTCAACATCGTCTTTGCTGCCCTCGCGCTCGACGGGGCTCTCGATCCAGCCTTCCTCGGTGCCGGGCTGGTAGAGGCGCGTGTAGTTGTTGACTGCGATGCGCATGACCAGGTTCTCTTTGCCACGGATGTTGTCGAAGCGGCGTTGCAGGCGCTCGTTGGTGGACTCGTCGCCATCGGCCGGGGAGGGCGGGTAAGCCGTGGAGTCTGGGTTGGCACCGGTGGCGCGAACGCTACGGGTGAGCATCGGGCGGGTGAGGCGACTGGGGCTGACACCTTCGGTAGGAGCCATGGTGGTGTAGGATGCAAGGTAGTAGCGCCAGAGGTGCTCTTTGTCGGTGGCGGAGAGGGAGTCGTCGAATGTAGGGTCATCTTTCTTCGTCAAGTAGATTCTGACTTGGTGCTGCTCCTGGTCCTGTACATGTGTTAGCTTGTATGACTTGGCAGTATGTTTGTAAGGATTACTCACGTAGTCGACTCTGTACAGCTCACCATCCCTGAGCATCTTCTCCACCGTCTTTCTGTAATCGGTCTGCTGCGAGGCGGTGGTGGTATCCTTCACGCGGTCGCGCTTGAAAGCCTGGTAGATGTCGTAGCTCTTATCCTTGCCTTCGCTGTTGAGCACGCTGGTTGCAAAGCGCGAGAGCTGTTGAATAATCTTGTCGAGAGAGTAGAGCTGGTATCCAGACTGAAGGTAGAAGCGGCGAAGCGTCTCTTCAACATCGGCAAAGTCGACGTCGCCAGTGAAGACTCTGACGAACTTGTCGAGCATTTGGCGGTAGTAGCTGGCAGAAGGCGAGATGTCATCAAAGAACTCCTGCGGCATTTTGTCGAGGATGCCCAGCTCAGCGGCCGGCTTCGGGGTCACAGCCTTCCTGACTGTCTCGCGACACTCGTTCTCACCCAACTTGAGCTTGAGCAAGCGCTCGTAGAGCATTATGAACATGCGGACAAAGCCGTACATGGGAGTGTTAGACCACATGCGGAACGTCTGGCGCGCGTATTGCTCTCCTGGGTCAACCGATTTGTCGCCGAAGGTGTTGCCTGAAGCAGGGTGGTCGAGCCAGCGAGCAGTTGAGGTCTCCTGCTTGACTTCGCTCTCCTCAGCAGTGTCAACTGCCATCTCATCATCGGCATTGGATGCGACATCGGGGGTAGAGGCGCGGCTGGCAGAGGCGTTGCTGTCTTCGCGGTCCTTGCGACCCGGCCTTCCACGGCCACCACGGTCAAGGGCGCTGCGGAGCAAGTTGTTGCTCTTGGGCTTGCGGCCACGAGAGGGCGTGGAGTCGTCAGCGCCAGAGGCGTAGTCGTCGGTGACGTCGTTCACAGAGGTGGTGTCGGTGGCGCTGAGTCTTGCATTGATTTGTGTGTTGAACCAGTCGCTGTCAAGGCCGAAGAACAGAGGGATGAATTCCTTGACGAAAGGTAGCAGGCGAGGCGTGTCGGTGGACATGGTTTGGTCGATGTATACCAGGAGCAGGTGAGAGAGGTCGAGGATGACATCGGTATCTTCCAGCGTGTACTCGAGTTGTGGCTTGTGCATGACGCCCGGGATTTGCTTGTCTTCCCTCTTCATCTCTTCATGCTTCATCTGAATTTCGGCTTGGAGCACCTTCATCTGGACGGCGCGCTTGTCGGAAGCTCTGGTGTTGACGAACTGGTGATCGAGGGACTTCCAGAACATCCTCTGAGTCTGCTCGCGCCAGACTTTCTCCCATTCACGCTGAGCAAGCTTCCAAGTCTCCAAGCGCTCCTTGAGACGGTTGAGCAAGACGGGCACAACTTGGAAGGGGCGAAGATGAAGCTGCTGGATGACGTCCTGTCCCTTATCGCGGCCGTAAAGCTTCATGATGACACGCTTGTAGATGGTCTCACTCTGTCCGCCGAGGCCGGGAGGAAGCTTGTAGCTCGGTTGTTCTTGCTCGGGCATGTTGCGGAGCTGTGTAGCGAGCGGCTCGAGGAGTTGGATGGTGCGGGCGCATGCCTCGATGTTGTAGTCATAATCGTGGCGCTCCTCTTCAATGCGGTGAAGGCCTTCTTCGTGGAGGTTCTTCTTGTGGGCGATAAAGCCTGAGTCTTCACTTGCCCAGGTCGGGTGGGAGGCCCATTCATCGTTCAGGACGGAGTTGCAAAGCTCGTCGCGTCCGCTGCAAGTTTTTTGGCGTTCCTGTAATTTGAGAAAAAATCGATCGTTAGTTTCAATGTGTCCATCGGAGAAGATCGCGTCAATGTCTCCGGTGAGGAGAAGGTCCTGGACGTTGGACAGTGCGGCGTTGATGTTGAAGTAGGTGTCGCTCTTGTCCAGCCCGGCGTTTCCAAGCACTCGGTGCTTGGTTTGGAGATCCTCCGTCAGATCGTTGACTGAGGAGTGGTACTCCTCGTTGGTCGGCATGGGTTGGGACACCGACCAGCGGTCCCCGTCTCGGCGATGGAACCCCGCCGGGGAGGAAGACTCGCGAATGGAGCTCCACTCGAAAGTCTTCGAAGAGGGGTACTCCCTCCCCGACAGTGGACGCACGCAGCCCGGGGGCGTGCGTGGGCCCGTGGTGCCATCTCCAGAGACACCCAGCGGAGGCGGCCTCTTCGTCTTCTTCAGAGCCGGACCAGGCCCGCTGGTCTGCGGCTGCTTCTTCGGAGCCATTTCCTGGTCTCCGAAGATGCTTGCTGATAGTGGTGTATGCGCAGCCAGCTGCGCGAGAGATGTGGTATGCGAAGATAGTCCGAAAATGCGATAAAATCAGGTGATCGGAGCCAGCCGGTGACCGTCCAAACGTCCAGGGAATGCGTGAAAGGATTGTATGCGTGTGCGGATACAAGGTGAGGATCGAGCGACATGCCCAAACTTATGTTCGACTAGATGGCGCCAAGACGAAAAAAGCGGGTGGCCGGTCGCTCTATTCTCACCTTGTAATCCGAAACGCGCAACAATAGGAACAATAGGAATCACAAAACAATAGGAAAACAAGAACAACGTACCCTTTTAGGAAGTAGCCTGTAGCTGGGACCGAGCCCGCGACAATTGCTAAGACTCACGCGACCGCCTGGAATGCGAGCCTTGTTCTCAACAACCACGTCCTTCTCGTCGTATCCGATGAAATCTTGAAACCACTTCATGAGTTCGGGGTTCGTGCCAATGAAGGCGCGTGCGCGGTGGATGAGGACAGTGCGATCAACAAGATCTTGACTGAAAAGGTTGCAAAGCTTCAAGAACTCATTGAAGGTGTTCTTGTTGCTGATCGCCTTCTTTGCGCGGTCGAAGAAACTCAGTTCCTCACTCGTAGCCGCTGATGAAGTAGTTGGGGGAATAGGCGAGGGAAGGGTTGGGATCAAGGTAGGCGATGCCGGTGGCTGCTCAGTCTTCTGCGCCATGTTGTGTGCCTGCTTCACACGCTGGTTATAGTCAGTGTCTGTAGATGGCTGTAGCAAGAAGTAGGAAGTAATGAGGGGCCCAATGCATGCACGACGGTAGGTTTTCCGCACATTCACATGATTGCTTGCACTCTGAACACGTGCAGCCCTGAACCAAAGAACAGATAATTGTACGCACCTTGCCACCCGGTCCTGGGTATGGTCCCTTGCCATTTGCAGGCGCAGGCGCTCCGTCAGCAGCACTGCCAGCAGTACCCTGTCTCTCACCCCTCTTGCGCTTGTTGTCCTTCACAACGGGCGTCGGCGCAAAGTTGCCAACTGGAGGCAAACCTCTGTGGCTGGGCGTACCCATGCCAACCTCTTTGGACATCACCGGGCTTTGATAGATCGGCTCACCGCGGACATTCGACATGATTGCTTGCTCCTCTGCTTGCTGCCTGGCCTGCGCCTGCGCCTTGGCAGCAGCAGCAGACTCCGGCAGAAATTGCTTGAAGTCACCGAGAAGATCTGGAGCGGTCTTAAACAAATGCGTGACTTGGCCGTACACGTCCTGGATGGGCTTCGACTCGCGCTGGTAAGTTTGGAGAATCTCCAGGAACTGCTTATAAATGTCGGGTTGGGTCGCAAAGCGATTCTGTAGGCAATAAAGGTTAGAATGGTCACGCGCACATAAAAACAATAAATTAAAAAAAAACGGCTGGAGCAAGACCTACCTTGATCTTGTTCACATAGCTAATGGCATGGTTGAACTCGACGGGGCCGCGCTTTTCCATGCCATGGCCGTCCACCGTAGCCTCTTGGCCAGGAGTACCGCGACCCGGCGCAGGTGACATGGCAGCTCGCATTGTGGCGCCTCCTGTTGCAGCGGAAACAGCATTCTGGAGCTGGTTGACACCACGCTCCTGTTGTTGATGCATAGCCTGCTGCTCCTGCTGGCGAGCAGCCTCCATCGGAGAGATGTGAGGACCTGGCAAAGCCTGGCCGACGGCACGACCACTGGGACTCATGATCATTTGAGCACCTTGACCTGGCTGAGGAGTGTAAGTGCCGTTCGCGCGTCTCATGCTCTCACCACCCTCTTGACGGCTCAGTGGTCGTGGCTGCGGCATTGATTGCACAGTAGTGCCCATAGGAGTTGTGACTCTGATGGCGTTCGGGTCGTCGCCAGCTCCACACTCAATCCGGTATCCGGGAGGCAAAAACGTGTTAAATCCTTGAATCAACTCTGGGTTACCAGCGAACAGTTGGCTCACCCTACCAATAACACCAGGAGTGTCAATAGCGCCACTCTTGAAATCCTTCATTATGTCCAGGAATCTGTTATAAACATCTGGGTGATCGGCAAACTGGACCTTGACTTGATCGAGATAGCTCAGGGCATCGTTAAGGATAGGCTGTTGGCCCTGACCCTGACCCTGGCCTTGACCTTGACCCATTTGTTGCTGTTGCTGCGCTTGCGCCTGAGCTGGGGCAAAAGGCATGAGAAGAGCTGAAGGATTTTGTTGACCTTGAGCTTGAGTAGACTGAACTGGACCGCCTCCAAACATAGCGTTGGGTCCTCCAGGACCGCCGAGTGGAAACTGTCCTTGTTGCTGCGGCCCAGCAAGACCAGGGTTACCGAGCAAGCCGTTTGGTCCGTGGACAGTGCGCGGTCCCACGGCTACGGGCTGGTGCAAATGCATCGGCTGACCCTGCGCTTGGTGCTGTGGTGCTTGTTCCAGTCTCTGACGCTCTTGCTCCCGATGTTGCCTGTCTTGTTCTTCTTTGATATGAATCTGCTCGGCTTCGCGAGCCCTCTCGCGATCTGCGACAGACGCCTGTCCTGTGGCTTGGCTCAGAGTCGGCAACGGAAAATTTGGGCCCTGGTGCCCCTCAGATCTGTGTGTAGATGGCGGTGGCTGTCTTGGAGACGATTGATTCATCCCACCAAGACCGTGTGTCGGCTGCTGATAGGCAAAATGTCCACTTGGAGGGGGAAGTCCGGCATGCCCAGCAGACGGAGATTGCTGTGTTTGATGTTGAGAGCTACAGGAGAGACTGTCAGTTGAGATCAATAGCAAGGGAGTGATGACGATTGGGATGGGTGCAGCGGTTAGGAGAGGCGTGTCTGGAGAAGCAACAGGTGAAGCATATGCGATTGCGGCGCGATCACAACAACCAACACGTGGACTCTTACGACAGGCTAGGTGTGATGGCGAAAGACAAGACGTACCCAAACGAAGCTCCCGGTCTTTGCGACTGGCCCTGTTCGGCACCAGGCCCATGTGCGTTCCCGGGCGGCGCCCACCCGCGGTGTCCAGGATCCATTTCCGCAAATCGCAAACGGTGTTTACTTGGGCAAGCAATCGATCATAGACGATCAGAAAACGTTCGAGAAGCTTTCTATGTTGGTCAAATCGGTATACACGACCAGCTCTTTTCCCAGCCCCAGGGTTTGCGCGTGGATGGATGGAAGGCGACTTTTCCAGCTGATGGTGGGGATTCGCGACAGACGCGTGTCTACAGCGACATAACCGTCGCGGGAGTAGTGCAGTAGGTAGGAATGGATGCCCAGTGAATGGCAGTGATTGCACGAGGCGTGGAGGGTGTGCGTGGTGGTATTGATGAGGTGTGCTTGAGAGTCTCTGTCAAACACCGTCGGGAAGGGACCAAGGACGACAGGTCGAGAAGGGGAACTATGCCGAAAACGTCGTCATTTTCGAGATCTGCCGAAGAGGAAGATTGAAAACACTGTGCAAGGGCGCTTCAATTCAGATGATGGTGGCAATATTATTGATGGATGGCTGTGTGCGGTAGAGAAATAAACAGAGCACGCAAATAATCACTCGTGCTTTCACGTGTGCGTGGCGAAGTGAATAATAATAAATCGAGCTTTTCCCACAGCTCACATCTCTTTGCGAGATCGCAAAGCCGAGGAGATTCAAGTCTGTGCCTGAAACTTAAAAGCGCATCGAATCAAATCGCGATAAAGAAATGCGATATCAGCAACACAGAAGTCATCAAAACCCGCGTTCTTCTATTCACAAAGACCCTATCGACACCTCCAATATGTCAGCATCAGACGCAGGATTCATAGCCGCTCTTGAAGAGGCCAAGAAGGGCGCCAGTGAGGGTGGCGTGCCTATCGGTGCATGCTTGGTGTCTGCAGATGGCAAGATCTTGGGTCGGGGACACAACATGCGCATGCAGAAGGATAGCCCTACGATTCACGTACGTTCTTGACGATATTCCGACTCCTATCCACCTAGCGTGTTTATGACGCCGAAATATACATCTATACAACAATGTCTAACACAAAATCTTTCACCAGGGCGAGATCTCTGCCCTAGAGAACGCAGGCCGTCTCCCCGCATCTGCGTACAAGGGCGCCACTATGTACACCACCCTGTCGCCCTGTGACATGTGCACAGGCGCCTGCATTCTGTACAAAGTCAAACGCGTGGTCTTGGGCGAGAACAAGACCTTTGTCGGTGGCGAGGAGTACCTGAAGCAGCGTGGCGTCGAGGTCGTCAACGTTGAGAACAAAGAATGCGAGGAGCTGATGAATGAGTTCATTCGCACGCACCCCGAGGACTGGTACGTTTGTCATGTGCGAGTCTTGATGATTAGAGGTTCGCTGACCGACTGGCTATATAGGTATGAGGACATTGGTGAAGGCACGCCTAAATAGATTTTTTTTTTTGAAGTGCCTAAGTCGATGGATCGCGCGGATCTACCAGTCGCTGTGATTGATGTTGCGCTCGTGCATTTTCTGCTCGAAGGAAGTGGCACCTTCACCGGCTGGAGCGGATTTAGTCGATTGAGCTAGAGCATTGTTGGCAAGGTTCCCCTTTTTGAGTTGGCCAGGCGGATTCATCTACCTGATAGCCTGTGAATCTCCTGGAAGTAGAACTTGAGGTCGTCGGGCTTAACGAAAGGTGTGATACCTAGATCCTGTTAGCTTTTGAAGAGGATTTGTTTCGTGTAAAGGTTCATACCATGTCCGAGGTTTGCAATCCAGCCTTGCTTTCCACCACCGAAACCGTTCACCATGTTCTCCACAACCTTGGTCATCGCCGCGTGGCCGCCATACAGCACGCCAGGATCGGCGTTTCCTTGAAGAACCTTACCGTACTTCTGTGCAACAGCGTAAGCCTCGGAAGGCTCGTGGAGCCAGTCAAGACCAACAATGTTGTAGTTGGTCTTGCACAGATCTTCCAGAGCGTACCAAGCTCCCTTTGCAAATACGACCATAGGTACAGGCTCTTGTCCAAGCTCACGCAGCTTCGCGGGCAAGTGGTCGCAGATGTGCTTAAGATACGGGAGGGAGAACTCCTTGAACGATACAGGGCTCAGCTCACCAGCCCAAGAGTCGAAGACCTGAACGATCTGTGCGCCAGCGACAACTTGCAGTGCGAGGTACTCGACGCAAAGCTCAGCAATCTTCTGCAGAAGCTTCTTACTCTCAGCCGGGTGCTTGAAGATCCAAGTCTTCATCTGCTTAAAGATCTTGCTTCCACCACCCTCAACCATGTAGCACAGCAGTGTGAAAGGCGCTCCGCAGAAACCGTACAGAGGCACTCTGCCCTCGAGCTTGTGCCTTGTCATGGTGATGGCCTTGTATACGTAGTCCAAGCTCTCCTTGACATCCACCTTCTTCTCCATAACCTCCTTGTACTGCGGATCCTCGGGTCCCTCCAGTGGGTTGGGGAAATGGGGACCCTTGCCGTCCAGCATGACAACTTCCATACCCATGGCCTGGGGAATGACCAGAATGTCGGAGAAGATAATAGCGGCGTCGATCAAGCCTTCAAATCTTCTGATCGGCTGCATAGTGAGCTCAGATGCAATCTCCGGATCGCGACAGCATTCGAAGAAATCGCGTTTGCCCTTGGCTTCATGGTATTCCGGGAGGTAGCGGCCAGCCTGTCGCATCACCCAGCACGGCGGACGCTCGACAGTCTCGCCACGGGCGGTGCGGAGGAGAAGGTCATTTTTGAGAGGAGGGAGGGTCGAAGGCTGCTGTTCTGAAGCCATTGTGACGGGAATGTTGTAGACGAGTGTCATGAACAGAAGTGGCGGATGGTGATTCTGTGAAGGTGGGACTTAGCCATCAGAGTGGTGGTGTCCCGCATCGATGGCGGAGAAGTGAAATTTAGAGTTCGCTCCCAGCAGCGCAGCAGGGGAGATCCAATTACAACATTCTTGTCTAACAAACGGAAGTGAAAGACACGGCTTTACTTAAACACCTGCTGTCTACTCTATCTGTCTCTGGAATGCGACGGTCTTTCCTACAGAAGGCTGAGACAGTGCATGGGCGGCGGTGTCTTTGGCAAGGCTAAGGATAATAAAATGGGCGTTGCCAGCTCCGCGCGATCGACCCATCGGCTGCTGTACACCTCAGGAAACTTGTCTCCTTCGTTTCAACGTCGCTCGCTCCATGAGCGCTACCAATATCCTCAGGCCGGCATCATGTCGTGTGTCAATATCAAGATGGGCTCGTGTACCTTCCACGAGCCGGCTCCGCAGTGCGCAGATTGAGACCACCGGCATCTCATGTCCAAACCTGTCGTTGACATTCATACGCGGCGCCAAACGAAAGACAACCATCGATGCTAGCAGCCTCCCTCAAGGCGTGCTCCCGGCACTTCCCAAAGATGAGACAGATAAACCACCCGAAAAGACGTATCCACCGGTTCTCCAGCAACACCTCAACAATGTCCGCAAATTCAATGACTGTGTTGTCCTCACACGCGTGGGCGACTTTTACGAGATGTACTTCGACCAAGTTGACGAATATGCGCCTCTGGTCAACCTCAAGAAAGCAAAGCGTGCCACCGCCTTAGGAGACGTTGCCATGGCCGGTTTCCAGTACGGGCAGCTTGACCGGTATCTGAAAATGTTTGTCCAAGACCTTGGGAAACAGGTGGCGATCAGCGAACAAATTCGCTTGCCTGACAGTGAACGTCTTCAAAAAGCGGGAGCACCAATGTACGACCGCAAAGTCACCAGAGTCATCACTGCTGGCACATTGATTGATGAGAACTTCATGAACCCCTACGAGAACAACTACCTGCTCGGCGTTCACTTCGAAGGCATGGATGCTGGTCAGCTCCAGCAAGGACAGGGAAATGATGAGGTTGCTCGAAACGCCAAAGTTGGTCTAAGCTGGGTCGACCTCTCAAGTGGAGACTTCTTTACACAAAGCACCGATATTCCCTCACTAGCATCGATCGTAGCTCGCATTGGTCCTGGGGAGATCGTCCTGGATTCTTCATTCGCCGACACTGGTACAGCAATCTTGCAACGCATGATTGGTGACACATGCCATTCGCTTCACTTTCAAGTCGCACCTGAAACATCTATGCCCATGGAGGGCTGGTCTCAATTCCTGGAGACACAATTGACGGAACACGAGCAGTCATTGTTTCCGTCCACGGAGGTTGCAGCGGGAACTTTAATCTTGGAGTATGTCCGAGGAAGACTCTTGGATACGCCTATCAAGTTGCAAGCCCCAGTAAGACGATCGTCGCATGAGTTCATGAGCATCGACAAGCAAAGCCTTCGAGGTCTTGAGATTCGCCAAACGCTGAAAGACGGGTTGACCCAGGGAAGTCTTCTACAAACTCTCCGCAGAACTGTCACCAAAAGCGGTGCTAGATTGTTGAGCCAACGACTAGTATCACCTTCGCTATCGCTCACTGTCATCAATGATCGACTGGACTTGGTTCAGGAACTACGCTTCCGAGACGTATTCAGAGAACATGTTCAAGCATTGCTGCGCAAGACATTCGATACGTGCCGCTTACTTCAACGATTCACCATTGGCAGAGGCGACGCGGACGATATGCTTGGACTTGCCAAAACCATTGCTGTCATGCAACAAACAGTGGATATCCTTCGCGACCACGCGGATTCGCACACAACATCTAGCACTGCCACTACGCCGTCATCTGGGACGAGCCCAGGACCCCTCAAAGATCTTTCATGCCTCCAGAAATTGGTCGACAGGTTTGATCTCATTGGTCCAATGAAAATCTCAATCAACATCCAAGAAACTATCGACGAAGAGGGACTCTCCCGCAAACACCAAGCAGAGGTTGAGCAGTCGGCTGATGCCGGAATGATGGCAGAGGAGGTCGAGAGCGCAGATGCTGCTGGCGAAGAACCGCCAAAGCTCGCACGGAGAGCATCCAGAAAGACCACCACAGCGTCAACCGCGACCATTGGCAGTAGCGAACAAGACATTTGGATCATGCGAAAACACGCATCAACAACGCTCTACCAGGCTCACAAGGATCTTCACAACTTACTGACCGAGAAGCTCCATCTCGCACTATCGCTTCGTGACACCATCAGTCTTGACAGTCTCACGCTCAAATGGAGCGCACAGCTAGGTCATTTCTGCCACGTCAAGGGCAAAGATACCAATGGCCGCATCGCAGCTCTCCCCGAAGCCCGTAGCATAGGTGCAACGAAATCCACTCGGACCTTTTACCACAGCGAGTGGACGAACTTAGGCGTCAAGATCGACAATGCAAAACTCCGCATCCGCACCGAAGAAGAACGCGTATTCAACAAGCTACGCGGTCAAGTCCTCGAGAACCTCATGAAGCTGCGTAGGAATGCCGCCATCCTCGACGAACTCGACGTCGCCTGCTCAAACGCCACAATAGCAAAGGAGCGCAACTTGACCCGTCCAATAGTAAACACAAGCACCTCCCACAAAATCATTGGCGGCCGCCATCCCACCGTAGACGTCGGCCTCACCGAACAAGGCCGCCATTTCATAGCCAACGACTGCTTCGTCGGCGCCCAGAACGAAAGCATCTACCTCATCACGGGCCCCAACATGGCCGGCAAGAGCACCTACCTCCGCCAAAACGCCCTGATAACCATCCTCGCGCAGACCGGCTGCTTTGTGCCCGCCGAGTACGCAGAGCTAGGCCTCGTCGACAAGATCTTCTCCCGCGTGGGATCCGCGGATAATTTGTACCAGGACCAGTCAACGTTCATGGTGGAAATGCTCGAAACCGCTGAAATTCTCAAGCAAGCCACGCCGCGCTCATTCGTCATCATGGACGAGGTCGGCCGTGGCACGACTCCCGAGGATGGCGTGGCAGTGGGCTATGCTTGTTTGGACCATCTCCAATGCATCAATAAGTGCAGGGCCCTTTTTGCCACGCATTTCCATGCGTTGGCGGATATGACTCGAGATTTTGAGGGTTTGGGCTGTTACTGCACGGACGTGGCTGAGGAAGAGGATGGCAGCTGGGCCTATGTACACAGGCTGCGGAAGGGTGTGAACAGGAAAAGTCATGCGCTCAAAGTCGCCCGGATTGCTGGATTGCCGGAGGAGGCGATCGACGTTGCGAGGGAAGTGTTGAGGGATTTGGAAAATAAGAGGGAGCAAAGTGGGACGATCGAGAATTATGTAAAGGGCGAGGCGTTTGCTAGCAGCGAGGGCTAATTGTAAATCAAGCACAGCATGTATTTGTATCATACCAAGATTTGGCTATGCTGCCAATCGACATTGACGAGTTCGGCACATAGTATCAGGGGTTCGTTTATCATCTCACATCGCTCAATCCTGTCACAAACATATCAAGCCACTTTCCTCAGTCAACCACCCACTCCTCAACCCAGAATTCAGCCATCTCCCTACACCTCTCCTCGCCGACAAGGGCGCGAAGCTGTTCCAGCTTGCTCTGTGCATTTGCGTTCATGGTGGTATGTCCTGCATGAAGCCCTTGCCCTCGTCCAAAACCGCTCTGCGAAGCAGGAGAGCTTGACCCCTTAGAAAGAGCGGGCTCAGTGCAAGTTGCAGCCAACTCTCTCAAATTCGCAAAACAATCCGTCGCAAAATAGGCCGTTTGGCGATCCATCGGCGGCTCCGTTGTGCAAAGCTGGAGTAACTCGAACGGCGACGCAGCAGATGCTGTTCGCTTCGGTTTGTGCACGAGGGCGCTAGAGTACTCTTTCAGGAGTTGTGGTAGGCCTTCGATCGAAGCGAGCGGGAGGATGGGGATATGATGGATGTCGGTTCGTGGGACAAGACTTGCTTGTAGTTTACTGTAGGCTAACACACCGTTAATCTCGGTTTCTTGGGTCGTTTCGTTTGAGGTAAGAGTTTTAGCTGATATGAAAGTTGACGCTTGAGGTGGTCTAAGCAGGAATATGATTGCGAGATTCTGTCCACCTGTTAAGGCGGCGAAGTGATGGATTCGGTTGAATGTGTTGGGGAGGTTGTTGTCCGTTGTTGAAGATTGTGAGAGGAGAAGGACGCGGAGTTGGCTAGTAGTGTTTATGTTGTCCGTGGCTGTGTTTGGAGAAGTATTGGTTGGGATCTCAAGGTCATGTGTGTCTAGCTGGTTCTCTGTGCAAGAGTGTTAGCAGTCGTCTGACGAGAGCGCTTGAAGTGTTTACCTCGTAACTTCAACCCTTCGGTAGAGATCAGAGAGGGTATTGCTGATGCGTATGAGGGACGCCTCCTCAAGGTAGTGCAAAACATCTCGTGTTCGTTCTTTAGCAGTTTTCCATGCTCGAGGTATAGGATATCACGTCCTGCTTAGAGTTCATTTGTGCCAAGAGGTGAGGTTGAGATTAGGCAGCTGCAGAGAGCTAGGTACCAAAAATACCTTCACTTCACTTGTCGAGTCTGAAGAAGTATAGACATGTTATACAAAAGTGGGGTATCTATTAAAGTATAAACATACATTGCGGTTGATGTTCAACCAGTTTCACCGCGACTTGTTCGCTGCTGACACTGAGTCTATCCGCTCTGGAGGTGTGTTCAATGCCTGCTTGGAAACCACCTCTTCTTTCGTCGGCTTTTTCTCGTCTTTGCTGGACTTCACGGCATCGTCCCCACTCTTCGGTGTGCCTGAAGGTGCTGCCACCTGTGCGATCTCCTTTGCCTTGACGGCATCAATTGGAGCATCTTTGCCAGGCTCTGTCCGCATCCACCATCCTGCTGGGTTATACCATGAGTACCTCGCAGTCTCCTCCTCTTTCTCGGACAGTGGCTCCCAGCCCGGTTCATACTTCTGCCGCAGCCGTTCCACTTCGGCTTCCACAATATCAAGGCGATCTTCAAGAAGTTCGCGCTGATCCTTGGCCTTGCTCCTGCTGCGCCAGCTGTCCCATACCAGCAGACCAACTGCCACCGCAAAGATGAAAGACTCCGAGAAGAAGTTTGCACCAAGCTCGATTGCCTTTGCTTCACTGAGCGGGCGGATCCTCGGGATGTGTGGTTTTGGCTCCTTCTTTACTCCTCCATCTGTCTTTTCGCGTGCTGCTTCCTCATCGTGTTTCTTCTGTTGCAACTCCGTCATGACGGTGGGAGCCTCGGCCTGTCGTTTCTTCTCCTCTGCTATTTTCTTTTCTCGCTCCGCCATGCGTTCTTGGGCGGCGCTGTCATGAAGCATGCCCAAGCGCATGCGCATGTCTATTCTGTGGACGCGCTGTGCCTGAGCAACAGCGAATCTTCGGAAGCCTTCATGTTCTTTGGCTTGTCGCTTGATGTAGTTCTATAAAACAAGACATGTCAATGAGGTCGGAACATTCGATCGGTAGATGCTTGGCCTACGTACGCCAATCGGTTTCGCGGCTGTACGGATTGCAAGCGATGCGATCTTAAATGTGAGAGACATAATTTGTACAAAGAGAAATCACGGGCACCACGACCCGTTGAAAGTGTTCAGAACATGACCGCTGGTCGCAATGTGTAATTTTGTCGGGATGGCTCAGAGGGGGATATGTCATACTCTCTCAATCGGCGCGCTTCGATCACCTAAGCGGGCTTGAGAGCTAAGCTAGCGAAAGCGAAGTGAACCGAGCTTTTGGCTGCAGTTGGCCTGACAACAATTCGGGTAAACTCAACAAGCAGCGAGCAAACCACCAACCTTGTCTCGAGCAGACGGTCCAGCGCAGACAAGGACGGATTTTGTGCATACTCGGCCAGCGACAATCGACAATGTCTTCCATCCACGCTGAGCCACCTCCTCCAATCGTCACCGAACCTACCGGCATCAACTATGCGACTGGCTCATCACTGGGAAAAGGCGGTTTCGCCATCTGCCACCGCGCAGAGCGATACGATGGCAGCAAACCCACCGGACACATCGTTGCGCTGAAGATTGTCAAGACGAAGATGGAGCCTGCGAAGCTGGCGCAAAAGGTAACAGCAGACTTGTCCAATCACTCAGAGTGAAGTGTGCTAACAACACTGGCAGTTCGTCTCCGAGCTTCAGATCCATTCAAAACTCTCGCACCCGAACATTGTAACCTTTTATCGCGCCTTTTCTTTCAACACAAGCACATATGTCGTCCTTGACATGTGTCCCAATGGCTCATTAGCGGACATGCTGAAAAAGCGAAAATGCCTCACGCTTCCCGAAATCAGGAGATTCGTGATTCAAATATGCGGCGCTGTAAAATACCTGCACACGCGACACGTTGTGCACAGAGATCTCAAGACTGGCAACCTATTCCTGGACGCGAAAATGAATGTTCAAGTGGGAGACTTCGGCCTCGCAGCGCTGCTGGTGACCGAGAAGGAAATGGAGGTCAAGCGACGAACGACCATGTGCGGCACACCCAACTACCTCGCCCCGGAGATCTTGGAGAAGGGCAAGGGCCACAACGAGAAGGTGGACTTGTGGTCGATCGGTGTCATCACTTACACTCTCGCTGTCGGAAAAGCCCCCTTCCACGCCAGCAGCAAAGAGGAAATTTACAAGAAACTAAAGCAGGGCGAATACAAATGGCCAGAGCTTAGCGCGACTCACAACGACATCTCGACAGACTTGAGAAACACGGTTGCTTCATTACTGGTGCCAGAGGAGGAGAGGCCGGAGCCTGACGAGATCATCGGCCAGCCCTTTTTCCGAATGGGATACGTACCTCATCACATTCCAACTGCCTCTCGCGAGAAAATCCCTCAATGGTCCGAGGTCTCTCTACCCAGCAAAGCAGCACGCGACCAAGGCTTCACTGACTCCTGGTTCGATTTGTGCAAGGAATCTGGTGTTGGAAAACTGCCAGACGGCACCACTTTCAAACTCAACCGTGGCAGGAAAATTAAGAGTATTGTCCATGATTTCCAGAAAGAGGCACAATTGGGTACGCAGCCTGTGATGCCAATCCCCAAAGACACAGTCTACGTGTCAACAGTCAGCGCTTGGGAACCGTCGAGCACACCTGAACCTGAAGAATCAGATGTTTCTAAAGCTTCTTCCAGAGGCATCCGCGAAATCTCCCACAACGAAGTTGCCAAAGCACGAACACTTCTGCCCTCAGAACGAAGAGTCGTCCGGGATGCCGAGTTGATGCCGCCACCTGCAAGACCGGCATCAAGAGTTGCAGCACGCACAGGATCTGTACGCAGAGCAGCCAGAACAATCAGCGAAGAGGCAGCAAAGTCCAGCGAATCGGTCAAGATAGCATCTGACCCTGATACAATGCCAGCTTATCGCACTGTGCGATCCCGGATAGCGACAAGCTCGACGACCGCGACATTACGGGAATCCAACACTGTATCCAGCGCCGGCTACCAGGCATCGCAATCGCAAACCTCAGAGCCAGCTGCCACCAAGCCTCAGAGGACTACTTCAATAAAGCGCAGCGCAGATGCCAGTCTCGCGAGACGGCCACGCGCGACTGTCAAGAAGACCGAGCGCCCAGTGTCACCGCCTGCACCTGGTCCATTCGCCACTCTCGACGAGTTGAAACAAGTATCGTCACTGAGGAAACCTAGACGAAAGGCCCCTCAAGCAGAGGTGGTCGAAATTCTATCCGACCAGGAGCCAGAAGAGCGTGCACCCGCACAATCCCTTTCCCTCCCTGCTCCGCCTCGAATGAACAAATCCCTCCCTCGACCGCGCAAAATCAACACCAACCCCGATGCCCACCCCGACACCGATCCCACCACCGTCCTGGAGCGCCTCACCACCTTCCGCAACAACCTCGCCAACGCCATCAGCAACTCCCCCTCTCTCGCCAAACAAACCAGCCGCCCCGACCCAGCCGACGCCGAAAAGCTCCCCTTCGTCTGCAAATGGGTCGACTACAGCGTCAAGCACGGCGTCGGCTACGTCCTCAAAGACGGCACCGTCGGCTGCGTCTTCAACGCCTCCGCCAAACACAACACCCCCGTCACCCACGTCTACAACCACGACGGCCGCCGCTGGCTGGCCAAGCTGCGCAAAGACCTGGAGAACAGCGAGATCGTCCCGCTCGAAGTCCTCGAAGACCGTGCCGCCGACGGCATCATCCACAAAGTCTACAAGGGCCTCGGCAGCGTCAAAGAAGGCCCCCTCGCCGCCGAAGCAGCTCGTAGGAAGACTCTCAGCGTCCTCTG
This sequence comes from Cladosporium sp. MBC 237, assembly GCA_030772445.1. Lineage (NCBI taxonomy): Eukaryota > Fungi > Ascomycota > Dothideomycetes > Cladosporiales > Cladosporiaceae > Cladosporium > Cladosporium sp. MBC 237. The sequence continues at coordinate 247,911 of JAPHCH010000059.1, forward strand.
GGCCAAGTTCGGCCGCTACATGTGCCAGAGCCTGGAAGGCGACGTGGGCATGGGCGGCTCCAAGTGCGCCGAGGGCTTCGTGCGCTTCTACCAGCGCATCGGCAACGTGGGCCTCTGGGTCTTCGCCGACGGCGCCATGCAAATCCACTTCCCGGACCACACCAAGCTCGTCATCTCCGCCGCCGGTACCCTTGTCAGCGCCACCTGCATTTCCCCCGAAGCCGCCGAGTACCTGCGCGCGAACGCGGATCTGCTGCCGCACCACATCACGGGCCGCGAGATTCTCGCCGACACGGTGCAGGGTCTTCTGCACGAGAGCGGACGCGTGCGGGCGCGTGTCGTGCGCGCGAACGAGATCGAGGTGAAGCTGAGGTTTGTGGTTGATGTTGTTGGGCAGTGGATTTCGAACGGCGGGTTGGGGCGTTTGGACGCTGATAGGGATATTGGGACGGGCGAGAAGCTTTACTGGGAGGGCTTGATGGTGAAGGATCAGGCGAGGAAGGTCGAGAGGGTCACTGTTGGGCGACTTGGTGGGGATTCGAGGGAGACTGAGAAGGTGGTTGTTGCGAGGTGAGGTGGAGGGGAGATTGAAGGCCTTTGCTTTACGCGGCTGTCTTTCCTTCATTACGACGATTCCGATGGCGTTTTTTGGGTTGATTTGTCTGGGGATTTCCTTTTTCCTTCTTTCTTTGGTTTCTTTCTCTCTCCTTCTTGCATTCCGCCGTTGGATAGCGAGGAGTTTATCGCGGTTCTCTCTTAGCTATATCTCATCTTTCTTATTTCTCTCCCTCGGATACTCCGGCGCGGAAGCGTTTGGCTGAGGGTTGGTTGACTTGGGGTTGTTTGTAATTCATAGCATTTATTGCCGTGGCATATAAGATCTGTCTTTCTACCTCTACTAGTAAAACAAACCAAACAAGCAAAACACACAAGTCCAACAATCTGTCTCTCAACATCCTCATTCCTTCTCTCTCCTGAAAAAACCCTTAGAATGCAAAGCAAAAATTAACTCCTTGGTCCATCCTGGTATCCTTTGTATCATCATGATAAGTAAAAGTAAAATGTCGAGCAACGAAAGGCTCTTCGCTGCAAAAGAAAGATTAGAACGCCATTGTAGAATGAATGAAAAAGGCGGGCGGTTGCGGTGAAAAGAGTCACTCGCAGGGCCGTCGCTCAAGAGCATAATAGTGGAAAAAGAAGGAAGTGAGGGAGACTTTCATCACCACCCCTCAACTTCCATTTCAGGCCTCACAGCCCCGACTCCAAAGCCCGTCATCATCAGCTCCTCGTCCATCCCACCCTCCTCATCCGTCACACTAGCCGGCTTGCTAGGTAATCTCGTGAGCATCGTAGCAGTAGCATCGAGCAGCTCCTGCGCGCCCTGGATCCAAGGAGCTTTGCCCGCGCTAACGCCCAGCGTCCACTTGAACTCGTTCAAGCGCGCGGCGTAGAACGCGGCCTCCTCGCTGCCAGGGCTGGTGGCTTGCAGCAGCGCACCGAACGTGCCGATGAGAGCGAAGTTGGAGGCGGAGGCAAAGTACCAGAAAGCACTGAGATGTTCGGGTCGCAGGCGGTTGACAAAGTCCATGGCGCTGATGAGGCGGGTTTTGGCGGCTGAGCGGCAGATGTACAGCATGTAGGGGTCGGCTGTGGCGGGGTCGAGGGACTGCACGATGCGACGATGGATGCTGATTTCGGTGGCGAAGTAGGCGAGGTGGAGATAGCCGGTGGCGCTGAGGACGTTGGGGTTGTAGGAGTCCATTTTGCATTCCGATGGGAGCTTTGCGAACCAGTCTTTCAGGCGGATCTGAACTGGTTTGGCGCGGTTGAGAACCATTTGAGTGGCGTAGCGGCCGGCGCGGTCGATGTCGGCCTTGGCTGTTTGCGAGTAGAAGGTGTCGCAGACTTCAGCCATGATGGATGTAAGAGTGATCATCTGGTTGAAAAGGGAGCGTCCTCGCAGAGTCTGCTCGTCGTCCTCGTCGGGAGATTGTTTCAAGGGCGGCACAGACTCGTCAAAGTCATCTGGCTGTGGTGGTGGTACGTTCCAGTCTGCAGCGGAAATGTGTGATGGTCTACCGTGGCCGACTGCGCTCCATTTGTCTTGCATGTAAAGGGCCCATGCGAGACGTTTGCGAAGACGACGTTCCCACAGAGGTATTGACCAGTTTGAGCAGTCCAGGTGAAGTCCGATGTCCTGTCCCAAAGCCACGAGCTGTACAGTCAAGGTCCACGTGCTGGACTTGGCTCGCTGCAAAAGCAACAGTCCAGCTTGCACTGCAGAGATTTTAGGTCTTTGCATGGCCATGGTCAAACTGGTGATGGCGATGTACTCCAGTCTGTTGACGTCAGGCATAGGTGACGAGGCGAGTGAAGGCTCTTGATGCCACCATCCAAGAGCAAGAAGGTACATGGCAGCCAGTAAAGGTGGGTTGAATTGCCGATCGCCGTGTCGATGTCTGTCCAAGAAGGCCTGCTTTTGGACGATGGGAAAACTAGGGTGTACATTGCGGAAGAAGATATCAATCAATTTGTTAGCGTGAGATCCAACTATACGTTCGATCTCAGCCAAAGCCCTTGCTTCGTCATCTGGCATGGGAACGTCGGCATCGTCGTGTGTGCTGAAGTATTCCGTGCCGGTGACCTGACGAAGAACACCGACTTGCGATTCGGTTTCGTTGGTGTCGTTGAAATCTCCAAGCCCGATTAGGCGGGCGTCGAGGGCAGTCGTTTGACCAACATACCTGCAGTGGCGATGGCGTTGAAGACTCAACGATTCATCGACCACAGACAAGACTTTGGTGCCCACAGGCTGAACAGGGGGCGCGGTGGCGTGAATATTGGATAGATCGAAAAGAGGTTGTTGTTGTTGATGTTGAGGTTGAGGCTGGTTCGGTGGCGGTGTCGATGCTTTAGACGACGCCGCTCTCTTGTTTGGTGAGGTGTCGGATTTGGCGCTGTCGTCTACTTTGCGTTTCCGGGGCTGAGCGTTTTCTACAAACGTACAGTCCTGCTTGTGGAACTCGCACAGGACACAACGACGGTTTTCTTGCAAGACGCACTTGCTTTTGCGACGTCGACAACCGTCGCAGGGCCGTTCTCGACGTGGTCGTTGTTGAGAGGAAGACTGTTGGAGTTGCTTCAAGGCAGGTCGAGAGTCGTTGTTGTCCATCAATCGTTGCTTGGGTGGCGACCAGGCAGCTATATCGCGCGAACAGGGTCTAGGAGCCAGCGGTTGTACGGCCACAGCAGTCGCCATGACTGCGGTATGCGGAGCGTATATGGGCTCGGGGAGTGATGTGGAGTGTTGATATCAGGGAGGGTAGCACGTCCCAGGCCCCGCCTACTCCGGACAATACTCGTGATGGGAGTGGCTGGAGGACCCGAGGGGATGGGTGAGCCGGGAGTAGATGTGGGAAAGTAGGCGTGAAGATAGGTGCGTTGATAGATAGGGTTGGTAGGGATGGGATTTAGAGGTGTAGATTTAATGGGTAATAGCAGGCAATGGGGTCGTTATCGCCGCGGAAGAAGTCGCCGGGACGAGGATGGAGGTGCGGTCTAGTTGCGGTCACCCGAGTCGCAGAGAGCGGATATGAGGATGAGATGGTCGATGGTCTTGGGTGTCATTGGGCGAGCGATAGGATTGGGAGTGCTGACCATTCAAGGGAGCAGGATTCGGGGAGGAATGCTGATGATGATGATGCAGCAGTAGCAGCGGCAGCAGGAGCAGCAGCGGGCGGGAGATAAGAGAGGGCAAGGCGGTGATAGATGAGTGAGGATGGTTATGTATTACTTACGGCGGCCCTGGCTGCTATCGCGCGGGCGTGGGAGGTATCGGCAGGCTCATGAGCCAAGGGCTCGAAGCGTTACATGCCAGGCAATAGCAGGAGTGTCTGTACGTAAGATGCGCAAAGGAATACGTGAGAGAAACGGTGCTATGGCATGAAGCCGCGACACAGCCTTTTGCCCATAGATAAGGAAACATGTCGTCCAATCACACCGCCGATAGGGAATCATAAGCTACGCCCGATACGGATTGTTTGACTAGTTTCCCTTGGAGAAGATCTGGTTGCGTCGCGACACGCTCTTTCCCCCGCAAATCCATGTGAATGCCACAAGTATGTCGGTAAGTGAAGTGTCGCCCATCCCTGCGCTCGCAGAAAAACTTCCCTCCCCACCCTGCATCAAAATGGTCACGTGAGCAACTCTAATTTGACTCGAAACCCTGACGTCCAATCTTGGCCTCTAACGAAATACTGTAATTCCCGACAAGACGGGCGACAACTCACCGAGGCTCAACCCTAAAACAGTAGGTACATGCTGTCAACGTATGGGGATAACGGCACCAGAACGGCGCCAGAACGGGCGTGTCACAGACGGGTATCAACGGTGACCTCTTTTTCTCCCTTGCCAGCCTTGTAAGTGGTAGTGGTAGTGCTTGCGTGCTTTCGACCACGGCAAAAATACCATTCCCATTTGTCACTGCTTACGTTTCGACCTTTTGCTTTGTCTCTGATCGTCGTCATAAGTCGTTTTTTTCCTTCCCTGGATAGAATTTCCTCCATGCCAACTTGACGTCAATAACCGTTGATGAGCATCAGTCTACGTTATCTCTGTTGTCTATGCTCTCTGAAATGACCTTCTAGTTATGGGAGATAATTGTTGCCTGCCATATTGATTTCCGCGGCTCGAGCTCACGTAGAAGCCCATTGAGTATTCAATCGGGCGCCACATCCCAGCCGTCAATAGCCGTTGATGAAGAATATCATGCAGATGAGAGAATAGCCGGCCAGCTACTGGCACTCTCAATGTTAGATGTATGTTCAAGCAATTGACAATAATAACACCTCCCCATCTCATGACCAAACAAACCAAACCAAACCATCACCGATGCATCACAACAAAAGCACTTTCTTCAATCGCCGAAGATCTAGAAATGTTGAACTCAATCAATCGTCGCGCGTCGCGATGGATCAAAGAAGGGCCCGACAATCTTCCTTCACCCTTTCTCTCACATAGGGCTTGTACCCGTCAACACTAGGGATCGTAAGTTGAAGCTAGCACGCCTCGCAAGCTGCATAAATAGCACCGCGAGTATCCGTCCACGCTGAGCATTATCATTGGGAAATGCACATTAGTTTGACAAGAATATGGCTCTTCGATCTGAAACGAGAAGGCGAATGAAAGGAAGTTTGTCGCATTAGGTAGAACATCACAAGTCAATCAAAGTAGAAAACAGAAACACCACAGAACCTGCCATTCTCCCAACAACCAACCCCAGAATCCCAATCATGGATACTCAAATACCGCAATAGTCCGACAGAAAGTATTAACGTTCGCGCCCTCGGGCACCAACGACACGCCGTCGACCTCGACCATCGTCTGCGCGGCGATAGTGCTCAAACCGTACAGGTAAATGGCCTCGCTCTTCTCCACAGTCACCATGAACTGCTGGCAATTGGTTGTGATGATGCATCCGCTGTCGTAGTTATTGAAGAAGCTGTACAGGCCCGCGCCGTAGTTGAAGAGGTACTGGCTGTTCTTGATGACGATGCCGTAGGTTTTGGCGCAGGTCGGTAGGAAGCAGTTTTCGAAGGTTGGGTCGGACCATTCTTCGAGGGGTTGGTAGGAGGCTAGGGCGTTGGGGTTGTTTTGCATGTATCTGGTGGGGGAACGCGTTGTTAGCTTGGTGCGCTTGTGTTAACGGGGAACTTCTCCGGGGACTTACGCTGTCTCGCTTTGAATGACGCCGATGAAGATGTTCTTCGAGTTGGCAAAGTTGTAATTGTACAGCATCGAGTGCTCGAAAGAGCTGCCGTAGATCCACACAGGACCTTGGGATTCGACCAGCAGTCCTCGTCCGTTGTAGATGTCGATCTGGTTGTGATCGTCGAGGTCCATCTCGTGATCCGCCACCCAACCCCAGTTGTTGGTCATGATCAAAGACGCTGTCTTGGTCAAGTGTAGAATGAGGAATGCAACCCAGCACTTATCGGCGCCGTGGGATCTGGCGGGCCTCTTTGCGCAGTTGTTTGCTTGTAGTTGGGTGCCGTTTGTGCCGCCGAGTCGGAAGTGTGTATCCCACATACCTGCAGCACCAGGGGTGGTGCCTGCCAAGTTCCACTCCATGATAATGGCGCCTCTGGTCTGACCACGAGTCTCAAAGAGCATATCGGTGATTTCGACCGAGCCCACATCGCCTGGATTGCCCACGCGGAAGGCAACGCGAGGGTTGTCCATGTCGTCGAACGCAGGCGAGCTTTCGACCATGATGATTGCCCACATCTCACCCACGATCTTGATGTTGATCGGGCAGTTGATGGTGTCGCGGATTATGTAAGATCCATGGTCGAAATACGCAATCTCGTCCAGCTTGATCGAGTTGAGGAAGCGCTGCACGCAGTCCGTCTGGTCGGTAACGCCATCGCCCGAGCAGCCAAAGTCCATAGCCGACTTAAACTTCTCCACGGGCACACCTTCGTACTGCGGTTTGCTTCGCAGGAAGAACCTATTGCGCGCGTCCAAGAGAATTTGCGGTTTCGGCGGTTTGCCAACCTCTTGCTGAATTCTGGCAGACCGGGCAGCCGGGCCGAAGCAAGTAAGGTTGTTCTCTTGGTGTGAAGATTCGAATGCGGAATACACTCTGCCTTGCATAAAACTGCCGATCTTCCTGTTGCCTCTTGCGATAACGGTGCCGTTAGGGTAAGAGACTGCTGGGTTTGTATTGATAAAATCGACATTGTCCAGAATGAGCGTTCCAGCGGATGCTGGCGTACTCTTGCCACTGAAAGTGGTTACGACACCGAAGTCCGTATTCCTCATTGTTGAGTCCAGCAGGATGACTGAGCCTGTAGCTGGAATATCACCTCCTTGAGTCATGTCAAGACCCACGCCACAGTCGTTGATTTCTATGTCCTTGTACAAGAACAACCAATTCCAATTCTGAAAGATGGCCGTATTGCATCGGTTGAATGTAATGTTAACAATGGTGAACTGCTGATTTCCAGAGAAGAGACAAACACTGCCATCGTTGAAGATGAGATCCTCTAGCCACCCTCCCGATCCATTGTCCATGAAGACTCCCTTCTGCTGACTACCGTCTCCCGGCCTTGTCGGTGCTTGGTTGAAGACGATGTTCTGCAAACTTGTAGCCTGCGCAACTTGCCAATGAATACCAGAACAAGATCTCGCGGGGGGCACATCCGTAATGTCGATGACGAAGTTGCGTATTTGTCTCCACATGTTGTTCTGGTTTTGATACCAGTTGAAGCCATAGGGCAGATACACGTTGGCGTCGATGAGGCCAATTTCGTCAAAATCGGATGTTGCCTTCAAGACGGGGAGATTGTTGGCGTCTCCGACCATTGAGGTGTGGTAGTACATGATTGCACGCTTTGACATTTTGTACGTTCCAGCAGGAAAGTAAACGATAGCGGCTTCCGAGAGACGACTATCGCATCCCAAGCCACACCGATCACCAATCGAAATAGCAAGGTTGATCGCATCGCTGTCGTCTGCAATGCCATCTCCCTTGGCTCCGTAGTCTTTGACGTTTCTCCAGATCACGAAAGACTGGTTCCCTGCGTAGGGGGATTTTCCTTGTCGCTTGATTTGCGATACCCAGTATGGCGCTCCAGACCCATAACGCCTCTGATGTTGATGCGTGTGAGGAGGAGCAATATCGGAGCCGAGCTCAAGAATTGTATCAAGTTGTGGGCCGACGAGGGTATCCGGATCTCTGATGCCCAGATCCGCCTCTGACAAGGCGTAATCTTCGACAGAGCCGAAATTGATGTCGTTAATGGCAGTGGCGGATGTGACAATCGCAGAAAGTATGACGGCCGTAGCCAGAACGCTGCGGAGTATTACTGACCTAGCCATGGCGGCTAATTGTCAACGCTGTTATGTAGGAGATAATACAACGATGAATGGGTTAGAATGGAGATTGACAGCGATGGGTTTACACGTCGAAGGAAGAAGCAGAGCAGCAACGCGTCTGCTAGCCATGTTTGCCACATATCTGACTTGGAATGTAGCTCGCCAGCCCAATCTCTTCGAACACCAAATGAGCAGGGGTTTGCATGCAAGGGATCTTAAGAAGAGCCTCGAACGAGCAGGCGATTCGTTGTTGGCATAAATGGCTGTGGTATTGCCAAATGCTAATAGCTATTCTCTTGCTTCGTTCATCATCGAAGCTTGATTTGGTGGTCGTGTCAGATCGTGGGAGTTGCTCTGTGAGACGACTCTCCCTCAGTTTGGCAACCAATTGAGTTGAGATACACACCGCGTGAAGGACAACAAGACCTGTGCTCCATCGTAGAAGCATAGGGCTTTTCTGTGTTGGTTGCATCGACAGGATTCGAAGGGCCCTCGCGAACCCGTCTCCCTGTGTAGTTCCAGGGGTCGAGCCGCGCGAATCCCTGGCCTTGGCACCGGCTTGATTGGTATCACGGTATGAAGTCCCAGCCCCGATGCATTGAGGCAACTGTGCCAAACCTTGATTTGATTGAATAATTCCAAGAGATCAAGCCGCCACACGCACAAGCCGCCGCTGATATCACAATACTCTTACTGGAGATACAGGGCTCGAACACAGACCCCTCTTCACAAGTAACCAGAAGATTTCGATACGCGTACACTTCTTGATAAATCAAGAACATCTCCTCGAAGAGAGCAAGCGAGCGGCCCACAAAAATGCATCCCAGTTCTGTAGAGCCGCTCGCATGTTGCTGAATGACCTTTCAATTTCCCTCAACACCTCGGCCTCCGCGTGTTGTAGCTTAAACCAGAATACAGGTGAACACAGGCCAACAGCTTTGTTCTCCCAGCACGCTAATTATAGTAGATAGTTTGGTGGCCCAGAAATTCATGTAGGTGTAGTGCTCGCCATTAAGCCACATCCCTGGAATGGACGATTTCCAGTTCATAGAGCATCGGGCTTGCTTGTCGTCTAACCTGGCAAACTGACCAAGTGGTTTATAGCTAAGCCGAAGTGTACGTGCTGAGGTCCTGGCTAGCGAGAGGACCCATAATGCAATAAAAAAAAAGGCGTCTTCGCTCGTGGCTAATATTAGGTCGTATCAGAGGTCCGAGTGAAAATAGGCAAAGCTGTTCGTAGGACAGAGTAATCATGAAGTTGATCGGTGATATCGCAAGTCCACCCATAAGAACCCAGGAGCCCAAAGATCTCGTAGCTCAAAATCGTAGGGTTGTCGATTTGAAAGGCGTATTTGATGCGGTGCGATGCTCATCTACCCGTGCCCAAGCCCATCCTTTGCTCCCTAGCTTTCTTCGCCCGGGCGGCATGAGCTCGAGCACTGGCAGCAGGAGAATCGTCGTTTTCCAGTAAACTCTCTGTGGTGTCTTGAGAACTCTCCCTGTGGTGGGCCTTCATGGCATCGCTAGCTGCCTTGCGCTGCTCGAAAGCAGCAATGTCGGCCTGAGTGAGTGTGATTTTGGTTGGCGAGCGCGACAACATGGTTGAGCAACAGTTTGGCGATTAGATGAATTGATAATGTTTTGCAGGTTATCAGTATGGAGTTGCAAGGTGAAGTTGAACAAGAGGGCGATGTTGTTGTTGTCGCGATTGCCCTAAGGGGAAGCGAGCCGGAGCCGGAGCGGGAGGGAGGAGCGATCTGGTCTGGTCTTGGCTAATGGCTTCAGAGAGAGATAATGTTGCGAGCAGGATACTGATAGCCACCAGCTTCTGTCACGGCCACGATGATACAACAACGCAGTGCTTCACTACTGAGCTCTGCCGAGAGGCAACTCCTCCGCCAAAAGTGGCGGCAAAACGGACAATGCTCGCGCTGCTTCCACACCACCAAGCTGCACATGGCCCAGGAGGGCTCAGGAAACCAGGCCAACGACAACGGAACTCCCTACAATGCGCCCAAGCGTGGACCGAACCGCCAGGAGCGTGCCGCCAAGGTCTCTTCTGAAGTGTCCGCCCTCGCCGCCGACCTTCCCAAGGCCAACCGCAATGGACGAAATGCTGAGGTGGAAAGCGCTCAGCCGAGAAACGCTGGCGTGAGCACTCAATCGCAAGGAAAGACAGTTACACCGGGGAGGATGGGCGAGAATGATAGCCCGAGGAGAGAGGGCCCGCTTGCGCATGGCCTCGGGGAACGGGGATCTCCAAACAAGTTTGGAGAACCAAGGACTACCGGCGGCGCAAGTGTAATGAGGCCTCTTGGAGACATTGCTAAGGTTCCAGCGAGCAGTGATCCCAATGCTGGCACCGTGGAAGCACCTGGTGCTACTCGCGCACCGACTGCCAACAAACTCACAACCGCACCGGCCAAGGAAGTGAAGCCTAAGAAACCTGCTCAGTCCCCCGAAGCACTCCTCTCTTCAGGCTCTGGCACCTCGACCCTTCTCAGCTCGAACGTCCCAGGAATGCTTCAGGATCGCGTCAACATCCTCACGCCTCGTAGCTCCGCCTCTTCCACTGCCAACTCGGAAATTCAGCAGCGCCTCCGCGCCTCCGGCAACAAACTCACAGCCTTCCGCTCCAAGCAAGAGAAAGACGCCTACACAAAGCCCCGCGAGAAGCTGGTTGCTAAGCTTGCAGAGCTTCGTGAAGAGGCAAAGAAGCAGAAGGAGAATGGCGTGGCCAAGCTGCCCGAGGGGCTTGTGGAGAAGCTTGAGCAGACGCGAATGCAACTGCGTGAACACCCCGAATTCAAACCTCTGCCCAAGACTGCGCAGCAGGATATGATCAACCGCATGGTGTTGGGCAACTACGACGAGCAAGGCTTGTTGGGTGGCAAAGAAGTATACAAGCAGCCTCTGCTGAACTCGATTGCCAGAGAATTGCTCAAGAACCCTACATACCTCGCAAAAGATTCCGATAAGCTTCTCGGTAAGCTGAAGAGTCTCTTGCCCGCAGCCCCTGCAGCAGCAAAGAAGCCAGTGGCCAAGGCCAAAGCATAGAGAGCCGACATTACGTGTATTAAAAACAAACAATGTACCAGTAATTGAAGAAAGAATAAGAAATCGATTCATCATACGTTGCTGTACTATTTCCCTATGCATAACCATCAGAGGCGGCATGTCGAGATGCACTTCATCTTGCGTCCTAGCTCTGAGCAGGCGATGGCGAGTGACCAGGCTTGCCTTCCTCGTCTCAAAAATCCCAACACTCGCGGAACACGCTCCCCTGCAGGCGTGAGAAACTCTCAAGCCGCGGTATGCAGGGCCTGCTACTTCTTGCTGTCTCGTTTTCCAAACTCGCAAGATTCTCGACTCAAGCCGCTTACGACGAGCCAGTATACATCTTCGATTTGTAGCCGCATGGTTTCGAGGGTCGTCATTTGTGCGATTATTGGTGTGCGTTGGTCGAATTTTGCTGTTCGAGCTCGGCTTGCCTTATGGGGGCAAAGTAGGGGTGTGCCATGGCTTCTTTAGCTGTGAGGCGTTCCTGTGTAATAGTCAGTCTCCACTTCAAATCGAGACACAGACTAGTGAGGTAGTATTTACCTGGTGGTCGTAGCGTAATAACTTATCAAGGAAGTCAATGGCATCGTTGCTGACGAAACGTTGGTTCTCAGAGTTGACAAACGCATGCCAGCTCTTCTTGGGGAATCTACCAAGAATGTCGTCGTACTGTGCGTCGAGCTCAATGTCGTACTTGTCGAGGTAGTCGAAGAGATCTTCGGTTCCCAGGACCTTCGCGATCTTAACCAATTGATCGGAGTTGGAGTTGCCGTGGAAGAATGGCTCTTTCCTGAAGATCATGCTGGCGAACATAGCTCCCAAACTCCACATGTCTAGGCTGTAATCATACTCCTGGAAATCCACGAGCAGCTCTGGGCCCTTGAAGTAACGCGAGGCGACACGCACATTATACTCGGTTCCGGCGTGATAGAACTCGGCAAGACCCCAGTCGATCAAGCGGAGCTTCCGGGCCTCATGGTCAATCATGACATTGTGCGGTTTGACGTCTCTGTGCATTATGCCCTTGGAGTGGCAGAAGTCGAGAGCCTTCAGCAGCTCGTGAATGTAGTAACGGACATCGATGTCCTGGAATTTGGGGTACAGCGTGCGGAAATCGGTGTTGTTGACGTGCTCGAATATAAGCGAGGGCGTTTTCGATTGCGAGTCTCGTACAACGTCCAGCAGGGCGACAATATTGGGTCCGCCCGAGAGGTTTTGCAGGATTTTGATCTCGCGCTTGATCTTCTTCTTCTTTACGGGCTTAAGGACCTTGATGACACATTTCTGGTAGTTAACCACATTGATGCCCTCGAAAACTTCACTGTATTTGCCGCGGCCTGGTAGACATGCAAGGTTAGCGATCAAGGCTACGTGGTGCGCGGTGTGTATTTCGAGTGTTTTTACCTATTTTGCGCACGACCTCATAGTTCTCAAGGACGCCCCAGCTGATGTTGACACTGTCATAATCCCAGTATGCCCTGGGCATCTGCTGATTGACGTCGGCGTATACGCGCGCCATGGTGACTGTTCGAGCGCACTCGCCGATTGCTCTCTGCAAGTGGGATGTAGCGGGGTCGGAAGAAACGAGCGGTCAGGTTGGCAGGCAGGTCCGCTGGGTGGGCACGGAACGGACGGTATCGGCAAGAAGATGGGTGGCCGGAGCCTCGAGGGTGAGGTCAAAGGGTGGTTGAAGACAGAGCCTGGTCAGGCTCTACTTGATGGAGGTCGGGGCTATTGCGTGCGTGGGCTGGGAGGTGTTTGGGCTGCCCGAGACTCACAGACAGGAAGTGGGGTGAGAAGAAAGACGGGAGCCTTCCGCTGCCATCCAGCTTTGCTGATCGGCGACTTTCACTTCGCAGCATGTGATTTGACCTTCACTTAACATCTGCGACTTCCTTTCTTTGGCGCGTCGCGAACGTAATGCTTGGGTCATGAAACATTGCGACAGTTCGTGACATCCACCGGGAGCTATGAGGAGGCAGTACGAATAGCAACCATGTTCTACGACTGCAATGTACCCTGGACCGCGAACGACACCGGCATACCAAGGACTCTTAATTTCCTACACGAGCTAGGTTACAATGTCGTTGCTCTTAACCATGCTATGACTGGCAAGATTCCGAATGAGCTCGTAAGCGCAATCGATACACCCAGTCTGCCACCATCAATGACATTCTACTAACATCTTTCAGTCTTGCGCCATTCCAAACCCTCTTCCATACAAGGACCTCCCTCCTAAACTCGAGATTCGGCGTCGCATCACCTTGACCATTACCGATTCGCTACAGAATGCGCGGCTCAATGCGCTCGCTGCGCAGTACGATATTCTCGCGCTCCGACCAGTAGACGAGAAGACACTCCAGCTCGCTTGCGGCAGTCTCGATTGCGACATCATCTCGCTGGACCTCACCCAACGCTTCCCATTCCACTTCAAGTTCAAGACGCTATCGGAGGCTATCAAGCTTGGAAAGAAAATTGAGATCTGTTATGGACAAGGCTTGCTCGGCGACAGCCAGGGAAGGAGAAATCTGATCAGCAATGTTACGCAGTTAATTCGCGCTACACGAGCCAGAGGCTTGCTTATTAGCTCCGAGGCGAAAGCTGCCGTCGCATGCAGAGGACCCTGGGATGCGATCAATCTCGCTGCAGTGTGGGGTTTGGGACAAGAGAAAGGTTACGAGGCCATGACTAAAGAAGCTAGGAATGCGATGGTTGGCGCGCAGTTGAAGCGCACGAGCTATAGAGGAGTCGTCAATGTCGTATATGGAGGGGAGAAACCTGCGCCTGAAAAGAAAACTCCAGAACTCAACGGCAAAGCTGGCAAGCAAATGGGTCAGCCTACCAACGGCCAAGCCAGCAATGGCCAGAAGAGAAAGTCGGACGTTCTAAAAAGCGATACAAATGATAGTAGCTCAGGAGCTCCCCTGAGTAAGACCCAAATGAAGAAACGCGCAAAGAAGGAGAAGATGGAGGCGTAGGCCGAGGCCTTGGGCGGCAAAGAGACCAGGAAGCAAGTCTTACAACACAACTAATGAACAAGCTTATGTCAAGCTCCCAACCACCCCTGAAAGCGACGTAAAGGGCGTCACCACGATACCTTTTTTTTTGTTCCCTCAATTTTCTAGAAAAATCGCCAGCCAAACAAACTTTCACACGGTTGCCTTTTTCACGACTCGCCTCATTGCGGCACCGAGCTCGTGGGTGTGGAGTTGACGGCTCGTGTTGTGCGACGCTCGTGACAACGTCGTTCAAACAACCTCGCCCCAAGATCACCTCTCACCACTCGGATCTATGACACAATGAGGCCGCCCGCTAAATTTAGCATCTGAATTCAACCGCCGCCTTGATTTCATGCAAGATTTCGCACCCTCAAATCACCCAAATGGTTCAGCTTGCAGCGAAGTAATACCTTGCGATTCCGACCTCACTCACCGCCATCCTCAGGGCAATTAGAGGCCGACCGAAAGAGGCCTACATACTGCAGGACCTTTGCTCCGCCTCGGAAACTGCGCTTGGGCGCCTCCAACGACACCGAACCTGGCTCCGACACGGACACCAATCGCATTTGCGTCACCGTGGGCTGTGCGAGGGTCCCGTACAAGAATGTCTCGTCGTTACTCGCCTCACCATGCCACGTGGGCTTCTCAGTGCTCGTGACTACGAATTCACGATGCACTGTCGGTGATGTCCATACTGCGAGCGCGTCGTTCGTTCAACGCGCCCTCTCGACGGTCGTTTCATCCTCATCCACTCTCGGGGGCCCCACCACCGCCCTTCCACGCAAAACATGCTCGCCCTTGGAGGCCGATGGCAAAGCTCCTGTTTACACGACACCGACTGGTACGCCTCTGGGTTGATTTGTTGCTTGGGATCCACTATCCTGCGACTGGTGGCAACTACTGGACGACAATAATGCCGCTTTCACGGCTCAGCACTGTTTTGTAATTCAAAGTCGCCCTCCTCATCGCCTCAGAAATCAACAAAGTAGGTATATAAAAGCATATCTCTTCTCAATCAGGATAAATACATCAAACTACCATCGATCATCTCTTCTGAAGCACTCTCCATCGCTACCTTTCTCGTCTTTACTTGAACCCCCAAGAGCAACTCACTTGTCCCAAGTCAATCATCAAGAACACACGCCACAGACTGGCCATGACATCCAACGCCCCACAATCAAGTCCCTTCAAACCTCCTTATCAGGACAGGATCGCATGTCCTTGCAAGAAACCGTGCCCCAAGCATGGCATCCACCACCCCGGCAATAGCACAGGCTCTCCCAACAACCAGCCAGCCTATGCAACACGATCTCCCGCCTCTTACCCCCAACAGCGCCCAGCAGGAACGTCAACCGTTGCCAGTCGCAATCCTGCACAGTATCGTCCCGCTCCCCAGGCACCCTATCCCGCTCCTGTCTCAGCATCACGTCCCGGCCCCGTGAGAGGTTCTTGGTGAGCACTATCGATCACACACTCTTCCCACACTTACTAACTTACAAAAAAAAAGGGTGTGCTGCCAATGCAATCAAACCAACAACCCCGTACTCGCTCCGCAACGTTGCCCGCTTCCGAGTTGTGCGCATTACAGGTGCACTAGGTGCCATACCTATCGGTAGTTGAACGGAGTCCTCCCCTCTCGCCTTTCTAGGCGCCCGTTCGTTGCCCTTCTGGGGTTTGAGGGGATACGATCACTCACATCTTCTGGCCAAAGTTGCGAGTGAACCTTTCTTTTTTCTTTTCTTCTCACTTGTAGTTCTTATTCTACTTTTTGTCTTCCTTTCCCCAGCTTCATCCTCGTCTATATCCTTGGCACTCTCGCGTATCACTTTTTGGGATCACTTCTCCAGATTTGCTCGCTCTTATTTTCGTTCTTACGATTACAACACTATTCTCTTCAGATGTACTATTACTCAAGCTTCGCAACACCTTCGATTCATTCATGTATTCCTAATATAAAGCGTGTATGTTCCCGCACCTGTCGCAAGCAAAGACGCCAAAACCCCAGCTCAACTAAGTAGAGTGAAATAATCATCCCTATGTATCCATCCATGCATACAGATTTCCACACACAACGCCAACGCTGAAAACCAAAAACAAGAGCAACAACAACAACTCCACGCACGCAAGTGAGTAAAAGCATCAGGTGACAAGGCAACCTTGATGCCTTAAAAAGGCAACAAGGCAACGAGGCCCAAAAACCAACTTCACCCGCCTCGCCACTCGCTCTCATCACCCCAACGTTCCCTTTCCCTCTGCATGCGTCTCATGCGCCTCGCCTCCTTCTCCATCTCCCACCCAGGCGGCCTCTCTCCATTCTGCCAACCCTCGTCCAAACGCCTGCGCCTCTTCTTCATAGTCTGCCCGCCCACCGAGCTTCCTCGGCGCCTGGCTTTCTTGATGAAATCAGGCGGTTGGATGAGCCGTGCGTCTTCAAGCAACTGCTCGAATTCCCAACCCATCGCGTAGAAAGATATGGCGCTTTCGTGCTTTGTGCAGGGGGAGTGCGCTACGGGTAGGATCCAGTGGTGGGGGTAGGTGCCGAAGACGGAGGTGAAATTGTGGTATGCGCCGAGGTTCCAGGGGTTCATGCCTGGGGGTGTGCGGAGGATGGCGAAAGTGCGACCTTCAGGGGCTGGGAGGGGAGGGCGGTCGGGTGGCAGGTAGAGAGGGTAGGTGATGGTGCCGTGCCAGTATTGTGCTGCAGGGTCGTCGCGGCTGCGCTTTCGGGGCCGTGAAGATCGCTCAGATGATACCGTTCGGGTATTTGTGAAGTAGCTGGCGTGAGCGGGATCGTCGATTTCAGAAGTCAAGGGAGCAGAACTATCGGCGGAGTGCGCGGGAGGTGTGTTGTGGCGAGAGCGTACAGCAGGTGGAGGGAATTGAAGATTCTGTTCGTGCTGGAGCTCGGGCGGTAGGAGCACAGCGAGGTAGATGGAAGCGGTGGCGGCGTCGATGTTTTCAATCGTTGTGACGTTACGAAGAGCAAGGTGAGTAGACATGAGCGCCAGGCCGAAGGTGAAAATGCAGAAGAATCCACACAAACCGAGTCCCACAACCCAGTGCACATTGCCAACCGTGCCGCGGGTTTGCTCGGATTCGGCGATGAAAATGGCCAAGACGACCAGCGTGTAGGCCGTGTATATCGAAGCGTATGTTGTGAACTGGACGAAAAACTTGTGACCATTCTCGCCCACCACTCCACCAACCCACGGACAGAAATGATCCATTTTCATGCAACATCTTCCAATATCGCTGCAGTGGTGGCTCCGGTCCGGTTTCCAATTGGAACAGGCCTGGCACCATAGAGGAAGCCCATTCGAATCGCACTGGAAGACATCCTTGGTATAATATTCCTCTATTCCTGGCGGCGCCGGCACGCGACCCTTCAATATGCCTTCGTGATCTAGTCCAATTGGTTCTTGGTAGTCGGCGATTTTCGTTCGAGTGCACGAACGCGTGACGGTGGTTTGCTCAGGGGAATCGGGCGCTTTTTGTGAGGGATCTCGGGGTGGATGGCGCTGTTCGGTAAGACCTGGGTTGAAAGTGACGACGTATAGTAGGCGAAAATAGGCCACCGCCATGGGTATTAAGAGGCAGAAGTACACAATAGGCAGAGCAATTCCGAGCCCAATGCGCTGTGGTACTCGAGCCTGTTCAGGCGGGTTAAGGAGGTACT
The DNA here is from genome assembly GCA_030772445.1 of Cladosporium sp. MBC 237. Classification (NCBI taxonomy): domain Eukaryota; kingdom Fungi; phylum Ascomycota; class Dothideomycetes; order Cladosporiales; family Cladosporiaceae; genus Cladosporium; species Cladosporium sp. MBC 237. The sequence continues at coordinate 265,524 of JAPHCH010000059.1, forward strand.
CCACTGCAAATTATCAGCTGCCGTATATTCACAAGCATTCTCGTGGTCACCGTACCGCATAGTGGCCCTACGAAGACCCAACTCCCGTATGCGACGGCAAGAATCAAGAATACCGGGATGCATCTTGCGACGGCTTGATTGTTCCTCTGCCGCCGGCGCAAGTCCTGTTCCTTCATGACAGAGGCCGACGGTGCCGCGCGTAGAGACGCAGGCGCATTCTCTCACGACGATCAGGTCGTGGTCGGATGCGGTAGGTGGATGTGCAAGGTTTGTTGTGGTTGTAATTGCATATAGCTGGAGGCTGGTCGGTCGGCAATTGCCGTTGGCACCAACTTGATGTCATGCTGCCGGGCGGTTCAAGAAGGCGGGGGAGCGAGTCAGTGGCATACATCACTTCACGGCTCCTCCTAGGCAAGATGTAGCCCATATCAACGTCTTTCATATTACCCATAGTCATCCTTCACACACAACCGAGACAGCCTTACAATGATGGTTCGAGCGTCAACGAAGATAGCTGCTCGCAAGGCTGACACTTGGCCCGTGCGGCCTCACATATTTGCGGCTATTGAACACGACCTACACGTATCTCTCATGGGGATGTTGATCTCAGGCAGCATCTCTCATGTGTATATCTGAGATACTATGCGGCTATCAGAAAAGCATTTGGCCTTCAGTGCCAGGCCTGATCGACGTGGGTAGCTTCAAGCCCACCGCTTGGAAACCCAGCCACCCCAGCCATCCGCCTCCTCATTTCATGGTACAATCCGCTACTCAGCCATATTACATGTAGGTAGTGTATAGCAGTGGTGGAAAACCGACGAGCTAACACTTGCGTGATGCATGGAAAGATATTATGGCTCAAGAGCTGCAAACCACCTATCTCTCATAATCCACTCAACTAAGCTTCGCCATCCAGTACGGTCAACCTGCGTGTCAAGGGAGTACCTCATGTATCGATTGCTAGAGCTGAGCATACAAACAACGGTTCTCATGACCCAAGCTCCATGATATGCATCTCGTATCATAACGCGATACTTAATTCCCGAGCTTCTCAGAAGCCCCTACCAGAACTTCCCACATAGACCACGTGCTTTGCCAATCGTGCAAGACAGCCATTGTCAGCGCTGTGTGCTACCACTATATCAAGCGTGTTATCATCTTATGCTTTGGGGCCATCAACGACAGTGACATGTGAATCGATCTACGTAGACCAGACGATCCAGTCCAGACTCCAAGATTCGCCCACCGCCTGCAGAATGCCCAGCAGCCCAGACCCCTAGATCGCACGTCGTAGGACTGACTTTCTCCTCACAACCTGTCAAAAAAGACCGAACAGGCAACGACAGCGGGAATACGCAAGAAGCGCAAAAGGGACCGTGATCGAGCGTGGGACCTTACAGCTTCTGATCGACTGTGATCAGATTGATGACTGCATGAACTCAAAACCAAGCAGGCTGAACTCTAATCAGCCTTCACTACCGAGCTGCTTCTCGGCGCATACCACGCAAGATCAAATTCAAGCGAGGTAGCTTTCTTGCTTTCCCGCTCTCTCAGACCACCTCGAGTAAAGTTCAAGCCCAGGAGGCGCCCGCCGTCCCACTGATTTGGCTGGACAGTTGCTTAAGTCGATTGACTTCGGCTGCTGTGGTAGTTAACAGACCATCGGGCGCGCCGGTCAAACTTGTGCACGCTTCCTACCTGTCAAATCCCCCACGCGAGATGTCCTCGTAATCGTATTGGTATACGATGCTGCCATGCCCAGTAGGCATTGTAGTGGGTTGGCTTTGCTTAAGACGGCGTGATTACTGATCACCCGCGTACATAGTTAACCAGGATCGTAGCAGCATCGATATTAAGCATACGCTCACACCAAGGGACGGCCAAGCTGCTATCGGGCCTTCATTCGCTGCTCGCCACCTCATACCATCGCATCAGTACCTGATCTTCAGACCTGCATCCCGCGACACTTCGTAGTTGACAGCTGGAGATAATTCCGCCTTAAACGACTCAACTCTAAAGCACACCCATTAGAACCCTCGTCATGATCTACCGACCTGCAAGCCTCCATCGTCAATCCCTCACTCTAGAGTTGATGTGCACAGAAAAACAAAAATCAAGCATCGCTAGCCCAACGCCTCAAAAGCAACACCCAAAAGCCCAAAGCAGCCATCGAGAAGACGTGGCGTGCGTGGGGAGTAACAGCGGTAACAACCTACGCCACACCACCGCAAAGCCACAACCCCAAGCACAGCACAGCACAAATAAACGCAAACGCAAACACAAATCCCTCTTCCTGTCGACCCTCTCCAGCCCTAACCCTCAGCGCAACTTTACAGATCAACGAACAGAAGCCAAACGACGTAATCAATAATCCCCACAGAACCGGCCCAAAACGGCCATCACACATGCCCTGAAGCGGCTACCCTCCTACTCTGCACAGCCTCTTCGCCCTGGGCGTGGAGCATGCATGTGAGCCGTTGCTGTCGTCTGCGCTCTGCTGTCCGTGAGCGAGGGCATGGGAGGCATCGCTTAGGTCGATCCGACGCGTAGGCGAGCGATACTACTGTGGCATGGACGGGCCCCGCCTATATTGCAACGGCTATGAACGCCTCGGGTAAAGCGAGTCCATCATTCTGCATGTGATGGGAGGAGGGAATTTTGGGACATGGTATTTCGCAGTAGCAGAAGCAGTAGCAGGAAACCTCCCACGCTTTGGCCAAATCGTCACGTATTGCCAAGTGTCCCAGAACCGTGAAGATCATATCACCAACGGTACACCTTGGCCGTACATCACCTCTCGCGATAGAAGACAGCGAAGCCGAGTGGGTGAGTGAGTGAGTCCCTCCAGTACCCCATTCCGACGTAGCATAACGCCTTGCGCGAAAATGACTTTTGCCTTTCCATCCGCAGACGGATACCCGAAAGTCAGGAGCCACGGGGTCCTGGGAACGTTGCTCTCGTCAGCTCTCGGCTTTCCCATGAGTTGGGTATGGGAGGTTGGTAGGTAGGTGTAATCATCCAGATGTCTGGAACTGGCGTCCGTCGAGCTTACAAAATGGAGTGGTGCGGCTCGTGCCATTCGTACGTAGTCCAGATGCATCTTGTCATGTTGGAGATACTGTTGTTATCACCGGGGTGTCTTCTGGCCAAATCAGTGTTAGGGGATCTGGAAGATCATCACTGTCGGCGTTGAAGGAGAACCACGGGATCTGAGGGCAATAACGGGGTTTCCTACCCATGAGCCAAAACGAATGGCTAGACCCCAGGGACAGGGCTCCCTTGACAGCTTGTTCGCTTGTGAGTGTGAAAATCGGGTAAATGGGACGTGATGAATATCGTAGTATCAGAATCTCAGAATCTCATTAATAGTGTATGCGTTGTAATATGCGAATCAACCAACGTGCATTCCAATCCATACTCCCACCTGCTCACAAATCTCCTCCCAAGTAGGCATGTCATCCAACGTACCAAAACCCACACAAGCAGCCTAACAACCAGCCCACCCACAAACTCGCCCACCTCGCCATTCCGATACCCCAATAAACAATAAACTCAGAGCATAATCCCCTCCTCGTCTCGAGGATCTGCCATGTCAGGAAAATGCGGCTGGGCTGAAGCCCGCCCACGGCCACGCGTGCCCTGGGGTAAGTGCCGCAAGGGCCGATTGACCACGACTCCGTGGCGTTTGGGGCTTGCTGCGTGTGGGAGGTAAATCCAACATCGTGCCTTGCTCTATTTTGGTGTTGGGAAGATGGCAGGAGAATTTTGGCTGTTTCTCTAAGCGGAATGAGCGCGGCTTTCGGCAGGAAGATGCCGGGTTCCCATAGGCGGCGTTGGTGATCTTCGCGGTTCTGGAGTGTTGGGATGGAGGTCTCGCGGATCTTGTGGTTCTTCGTGTGCGTCGAGAGTTGCCGAACTTTAGTGCTTATTGCCGTGATTGACTGTCTGTTGACGCGCTTCAATCACCGCTGTCGAGGCCGCCGATGCGCGTTCTGTCCCGTTTGTCGCGAAGTTCCGGGCAGCGACGACGGTGGTTGATGAACCAATTGCTCACTTGTGTCATGCTAATTCCGGTAGCCTGCTGATATTGTTAGACTCGCTTTTGCAAATGTCGCTACAGTATCAACACTTACGTTCGAGAAGATTGCTTTCTGTTCTTCCGAAGGGTATGGGTTCGAGATGTTCTACCAAATATCAGCATCCATGTTGACAAAGACAAACCAAGAAACTTCGCCTTACCTGATCAAACCAAGTCTTCATGATTTCCGTAGACTGCTTAGGCAGATTGCTCCGCTTTCGCGTTTTTCCTTGCTGGTAGTCGTAGTGACTCGGCATGAAGAATGTTGGTTGCGCGTCTTGGTAGACTGGTCGGCTGTAGGCTTCGGGCTGCCTTGACCTGCTTGTGTCGATGTACTGCGGACTGTCCCTTAACGGAGCGGGCTCATCGTGAATGGGGAGCGAGTAGTGAGTCTGCCTAGAAGGTGCGTATGCAACGCGAGTCGGTTCCATGGGCGCAGGAGGCCCGTATTCACGCTGGCTTATGACGGACGAGCGTCGTGACGTGGAACTATCGGATGGAACCTTGTATCGCTCGCCGTTCGTCGATGTGAAGTAATCAACTGGTGGTCGGCCTTGGGATGACGATTGGTACGCGTAGATCTGCTCCGATCTGGATGGGGTGAAAGCCGGTCGTTCTGGTGACCTATACGAGCCACTGGAGGTCACTTCGCTGGGTCTTCGGGGCGCCTCTGCCACAGAACCTCGAGCGTATTGGTAGTGTACGGTACCGGGCGATACCTGGGAGTGTCTTGAAGCTGGAGCCTGGTAGATCGATTGTCGACGTCCGTTCTCGTGTTCTGTCCTTGGGGGTGAACGATCACGCGACATGCCCATACTTTGGGTAGAATGCGCGGGGCTGCGTTCAAGAGTCGCGCTAGACAGACCCGGAGAGCTTGCACTGCTCCTGGCATTGAAGATGGGTGATGGAGCGAGACCCAGTTCAGTCCGCGGCTTTTTGTTGGGATAAAGAGCGGGAGGTTTGTAGGTTGAAGCACTGAAAGTTGGTTCTCGAGGACGAGGTTGAAAGCCACCCTGCTGCGTTGGAGGGGTGTCTGGGGGTGATGTGATCGTGCCATTAAGAACCTGAATCGGATTAGTTTCTTGTCTTGTGTGAAGGGATTCATGCACCTTACAGTCTTTAAAGGGGGCAAGGAAGGCTTTTGGCTGTCTGTTGGTTGATAGGGCGGTGATCGAGGCTTTGCACGGTGATGACGGTCGTTGTGCACCGCAAAGCCGTCACGATTCTGCCCAGCAGAATCATGACCGTATTCCGGTCGGTCGTTCGTAAGTAGCGAACAGATCCGCATGCCGTTCCGAGTATAGGTTCGAGGAACCTGCTCGTCGAGCGAACCGTTACTGCTACGGGAGGCTTCTGGGGTTGGTAGACGAGGAGAAAGTCGTCTGTGATCACGGATCCTTGGTGAATAGACAACGCTCTGGCGATAACAATCCATTGGTACTGTGTCTCCCATGGTCGCAGGCGTCTGAAGTGCTCGAGCTGTCTCAGGGCATCTGTCTAAAGGTCAAGTGACTGCTGCCGGCAATGACAAGATCCTAAAGGAACGCGGCAGGGCAGACGGTTGAGTAAGTTCCGCCGTCCACAAACTTTCAGGAACGAAACCGGGTTTGAGTCCAGAAGCTTGCTGTGATGTGGAGGTTGCGACGGGCCAGGGTGCCACGTCTTCAAGAAAGGTAGCAGTAGGGCTTGTGAGTGAAGGGTCAGATTGCCTTCAAAGCAACCATAACAAGAACCCTAAAGCCTTGATTGAGCAGAGCTGAATCGATATCGACGTCAAAGTCAAGATTTTCCGGACATGGGAGGAAGGGCGCTGGTTTTGCTGGATAGCGTCGAACGATCGATCCCGTGAATAGTGGGAGGATGCTGTACTCGAGTGGAGACAACGTATCGTCGAGTCGAGTGCCATCCGAACGCTCAGGCGATCGGTGAATGACCCGCAGGCAGAGCTTATGCGGCCGAACCCATCTCGTCCTGGGCAGGAAAGGAGTCCCTCGCGCTTATGCAGTGTTGCGGCAAGCAGCAAGAAGAGCAGGGCGGGCGGGAGGACAAGGGTCGTGCGTAGGCCAGAAAGTGAGGGTTGATGACAGCTCGTTGGCGCCACAGGGGTCGCGCTCAAGCGTCTCCAGTACAAGTCGTCAAGAGCCAAATCCAACGGCCCGCATCGTACTTTGTGGCTCGAGATGTCTGCTGCCGCGGTTGGTACTCATGCGGGACCCGGCGTCATTCGAAAGCATGCCGGGCCCAGTTAACTCTGTTTTCTCGATGCACGCCGGTGCCGCGACAACGTTTACGGCTCCGCGGGCTTCCCCATGCCCATTCGAGGCACTGCAAAACCACCGCACGAGCTTCAGCTATGCACGGCTCATTCGACAAGTACCATGGTATCGACTATGTGCGCATGGCCAATTTTCACTTTCAGTGGTCATAGTCTTCACGGGCGCGCGACAGAAGCTGAGGGCACATGGGATTGTTGGAGCTTGGCGATGGAGAAACTGCTGCCATGCCACGTTCGCATGCGCCATATCCAGCAGCCGGTTGAATCGTATTTGCCTTTTGCACGCAGAGAATAATGAAACTCTAGCGGCTTGAAGGATTGAGAACTTTTTGCTAGGCGACATTCTCCCGTCGACAGCACGTCCCAGCCGATGCAGTTGGGGGCTTCTGTTAGATGGACGGCCGAGTGGCCTGGCTATTTCGAGAGTTACGCAAGTCTTGCAACAACCCGCCCAAGGAGATGGTAAGTTAGTGGTCAATGATGTGACATACCGGAGGGCCGCTGGGCGCGCGAGCAGGTGGCCTGTGCCGTCCATCGTCCTGAGGAGAAGTGCTCAACGCATGTGCGAAGCGCCCCGGTTGCAGGGCAGGCGGGCGAGGTAGGGCAAGATGTGGGTGCGGGCTAGGACTGCACAGCACATGGGAGTGCCGCCATTGCGGAGTGATTGAGTGGTTTGATGGGCCATAGCACGCGCAGTAGTAGCTGTAGCCCGTGGTAGGCAGATGTGGCCAGAGGCACGGTGCCTCTCTCTTACCAACTACTCACTCTTTGAGTGGACTTCATCTGATCGAGACTCCGTGCGGCGAGGGCCGAAGCGCCGATGGATGGGCAGCGGCAGCATCGACAAGTGTACCGGTGCTGCTGTGAGTAGTGTGTGCCCTCTCGTCAAGGCAGGCAGTTCAAAGTGCATGCGTCCTCTGTGCGTGCAGCAAAGACTACCGCAAAGACTACCGTAGGACCGGGCTACCGGCGTCGTCTTCTGCCAAGTCACGGCTGAGATCCGTCACGGGCCTGCAGGAGAGGCAGGGATGGGGCTCGCTCGTGTGGCTCCGGTAGTTCGGCTCGGCGTAATGATGTACGCTGCGTGCGCATGAGACAAGGTTGGTAGCTGCACCACGCACAAGTAACAACACACCATCCACCATCCACCGTCCACCATCCACGCAGAGGGCACCATCGCAGCCAGCGCCCGCCAAGTCTACAGTAGCGGCAGTATGACGGTAGCGCCGACCGATGGCTTGAAACAGCGCGAATGCTGTTGACAGGCCGTGGCGGCGAGGGCGGGCGAGATGGCGCGACTGGCGCGGATAGGCTTGTGTCATGGTCGTGGGAGTGGAGTGGCGCCGTCCGGTGTCTGTCTGCCTGTCCATGCTGCTGCTGCAGGAGTAGTACCGAATGGTAGCTCCTCCTCATCCTCCTCCTCATCCTCCTCCTCATCCTCCTCCTCATGGGAGAGCAGTGAGTGGATGACGAGGCAGAGAGGGTAGGGATGTGCCTCGACCCGTCCGCCGAGTGCGCCTCTACTGTCATCTGGATGGAAAGGATTGACGATGGATCTGGAATATTGGATTTAGGGCGCCGAGATCTGCCAGCCCGCGCGCATATCCATTAGTTTGCCTTCAGGCTATCATTGCCTGTCTCTGCCATTGACCCGGCAGCATCATATATATGTATAGTGCCTCGAGCGCCCCGAGCACTGCCTCCCAGCATCAATAATAGGCACGAGGTTTCAGGACCCATGTCTTCTCCTAAACTCTCCTACCAAGCCAGATCTGAAAAGGCAGTGGATGGACGCAGGGATGGCCATCTTGCTCGCGCCGCCAACCGGGAATGGCAGAGCAGAAGAATCACCCAAGCGTCGTGCCCTTCCGCGGCCGCCTGCCAAACCCGCGCCAACCGCCATGCTTTATCCGCATTCGGTCGTGACAGGCCCTGTCATTCATCTGCCGTCCTGGTCGCCCAGCGCACCACACATTGATTTGTATTGTTTTTAATTTACACAAAACCCGCTCCGCCCGTGACGTGTCAAATTGCCGGAAAGAAGGAGAAGTAGCAGGTGAGAGAGGGAATCGTGTGTACTGTATGTGTGTGCTGTACGTGCGCCTCTTCCATGCCCTTATCATGAGGGCTAGAGATTACAAGACTATCTCCTAAAGTTACAGCAGCAAATAGGCCACTCCCTCTTCCACGCTGCATGCTGTCATGATCCAGAGAAATAGCATGTACACAGTACAACCCAACCCGTATGTAATGCGCGTCTTACCTGCTGTCGTCCCTCCGCTGGTTACATCTTCCACGAATCGGCTTCTGTAACGCGAAGCCGCATACCACCTCCAACGGCATGACGGACGTCTGCCAGTCCTCCCATCCACGCCCACAACCACCGTCCCGACCGAGCTTCTGCGGGATGCGCGTGCCCGGCCAGTCTCCCAGTATGATATAACACCAAGGGCCCACGACCAAACGCCCTGTGTTCTGTGGCTCCCGACGCCTCGGCGTGGTTTGACAGCTTTCAAGCGCGCAGACACGCCCTCCCCCATCCATCCCGTCACTCTGGCGCTACCGCCTTTCCATGTGAACCGCCAGTCTGTACAGCCAGGGAGGCAGGCACGGGAGGAAGGGCCGTGGCGACTCGACATACACACGCGCACGCCTTGCATTGCAGCAGATTTGCATCCCCATGTAAATGATGTGCCCGCACCGAACCAATCGCCATGACCTACCAGAATCGGAAAGGACGCATCTTGCAGCCGGGCATCAGCAGCATCTCGCCCGCATGGCCAGTCGCCTGTTCTCCTTCAAGCCACGGACATGTCTTGTGCGCCCTCGGCGGGCCTCCCACACCCACCCACGTGACATGTCAATGACATGCATCAGCTGAGTTCGCACGAGATTCAAGTCGCACGCGCTCCCCTACCCTACCAGTTTGCCTTCTCTCGATATCTTGGTTCAGGCTCCTGCCGGAGGGGTCCCCTCGGTCCCGTAGCCGTCAGTCGAACGACCCGATGGACAAAACCCTCCGGACCCGGTGACCAGGCGCAGACGCATGCTCCGCCTCCCTCTCCCACCTGCCGTGTCGCGACACGAACCGTCGCTTCGGATCTGGGAACCACCTTGCCTTGGGACCAGCGAGCCGAATCGCAGCCCTGGAGCGCGGTGCACAGAGATTCCGTGCGCGGTTTCACCGTGAGCCTTGCATTTGCGTTTCCTGCCTCCATTCGACGATGCGCATGTTGTCATGAGCCATCGATAGGACGGCGACGAGAGGTATGGGTGATACGGTGAGATTGAAGCGAGATTGGAAACCAACATTGCGCAGGCTCAGATGCAGGCTGCGCGTTTTTCCTTTTGACGTGCTCATGTGATGCCCGCGCGCGTTTCTTTCAATACCCTCTACCGAATCAGCAAATGCAGCTATATAGCAAGGACATGCGAGCCCGACGGTCTGGCTCCTCACCGCCGCCTCGAAGCAACCACCCTTAGTAGCATATCGCATAACCGAAGGTCACCGCGACCATTGCTAAACTCCAGTACCCGAACGCTGCGCCAACCCCTGCTGCCGCATTGTCTGACGACTCGCTAAGGACTTCATTGAGCACACTGCTCCTGCCGACAGCGTTGCTCACGCCATTGGCCGAGTCCACGGCCTCGATCGCCGGTCCGACATTGAAGAAGTCGACCAGGACAAACGTCGGCTGCTGGCCGTATTCTTGCGTGCATCGGCCGGTCTGCAGTCCAAGGTTGCCGGTCGCGTTGCCCGGCGCGTTCGTCGTCGTCAGTTCTCCGATGTTTGGCGATTGGATGCCAAAGGCCTGGTCTTCGTAGAGAAAGTGGTTCATCAACGCCATGCGTCCCGAGGAAATCGCCTTGCTGGAGTCCCCGCTCACATCGCTAGGCCTATCCGGCGTGCAAGAAAAGTCCTCCAGCTCGGAGTTCTCAAAGGCGTTCTCGAAGACGTACGTAAACTCGTCCATCAGGTACGGCGCCGCGGAATTGTCGTTGAGCGATGCCACGAAATTCACCAGCCGCGTGTTGCTATCGATCAGGTCTTTCAGGGTCGGCCAGTTCTTCGTCGCGGAGCTTGATGACTGCTCATACGAATACGTATCAACGCCAGCCGCCTTATACTCCGACGCAAGATCATCGGCGGTCGCATCGTCAGAATTGACCAGCAGCACCGTCACAACCTCATTTGGATTATCGTCCATGAAATCTTTGATCTCTCCCAGCCAATCGCTCAGCTTCCCGGCATCCAGCAAGTCGCAATCGCTATGGCACAGATGCCACTCTCCATTCTCGGAATGTACCTGCGCGCTGAGTAATCTCACGCCGGCTTCCAGCTGTCTTGTGGTGTTGTAGAATTGGTTTCCGGACGTGCTCCAGCTTGTGGTTTCGTCTCGGATGAAAGGGCTGTCGTGGGCGCCCAGGTGTGTGATTTCGTTGTATTGTTTGCTGCAGAGGTCTGGGCTGTTGTTGCAGGCTTGTGTTTGCGCCACTGCTGACTGCAGAGCAATGGGGAGCAGTAGTAGCGACTGTAGGGTTTTTGAAAACATTTCCGTCCGACGCCTGGTGAGTAGTAGAATGCTGTTTTCGGGTGTCCAAAGAGAGGCAGGCGAGTCTCCGTTTCTTCTATCTCCAATGCAATGTTGTACAAAGAACCAAAAGCGAGGGTATCATGCAAATTCGTGTGGCGTTCGATGATAATGATGGAGAGACAGAACGAAGAGGCAGAGGAAGAAAGCGAAGATCCCGTGACGTAAATGGAAAGAGGCAAGAAGTCTATATTGTAGGCAAGAAAGAGGTAGGAAACCGATGATGCAGTAAAGGTAGGAAAGTGAAGAATAGGTAGGTAGACAGGGAAAGACCTAACGGCAGTGACAAAAGAGTATGGCAATTTCTTAGAAGGATAGGGCCGGAAGAGAGAGGAAGCGTGTGTACGAATTCGCCATGCTATTTTTCGAAACAAAAGAGCAAGAAAGCAGTACGTATGTCTCGTAAGACGGCCGCGGGCGCAGCAAGAAACAGGGAAACGTGAACGAACGGCGAGAGAGACCTCTACTGCTGCTAGGAGGGGAGGTACTGCTACTACTGCGCCTCGATTATTCGCAACTTCGTTTGGCCTTGTCTCTGCACGGCGTCGTCGTCAGCAGCGCCAGCATGTGGTTTCAGCAAGCCTGAAAACCAACCCCCTGCTGGGCAGCGCCCGGGGTTGTGATGGAGCGGACGCTTGGTCGAATTGCCACGCTCGCTGGCTGGCTGACGCCTGACGGGGTGTACGCGTTCAAAGAAACGGGCTTGGGAGGGTTGGGGCGAAGAGGCATGGCATGGCACGCGTGTGATGAAATTTGCCCCAGAAGCGCTGTCAACGATTGTTATGTTCTCTTTGCTTCTTGGGATCTGATTAATGCCACGGCTGGTCTGCCGCACCTCAAGGTTCAGAGCCGCTGGCTGCGACACGGGATTCTCAGAAGCCGGCATGGCCGGCCGGCGACTGAGCTTACCACCTACCAGTCAGCCAAGTGTATTCTTAGACTACTGTGACACATGCAAGTGCGAGTTCTATGATCTACCCACTATTACCTCAGACCCTCCGCCTCCTGCCACGCCTCTTTCTTACCCTTAGCCGGAGAACAGCCCTGCGAGTGAAGAAAGTGGAGCTTCCCGTGGCCAGCCCTTTCGACGGGCCATCGTGTCTCTGAAACCGGCTGGACCTTCGTCTTGGCTTTCATGTGCGCCTCTGGAACTGTCTCCGGGCGGTTGGGATTCCTTTCCGCCGCCAGCCGTTGATGCCACGGTGCCGATGTTGTTGCGTTGGATTTTGGTTAGTAGTAGTGACGGAGGGCGATTCAGGTCGGGCGACCAAGATGTACCTCCTGCCAGAGCGAGGAAGCGAGGAAAGTGGATGGGTTCATACAAGGCGTGGCAGGGCCTGAGTATATCTCCCACATATACATTAATTCATAACTCAGGATATCATTGGAAATCAATTCCCGATGCAGAAACTCAACTTGGGCTCGTTCGCCTGGATAAAGGAGAAATCCAACGTCCTCGCATCACTCTGTGGAGTCTGAGATTGCGGTTCGTACATCATGTCTGGAGATGAACAGCCATGGGGACGTCCTTCGATGTGGCGTTCTCTCAAGATACTGACTGTTTCGCGGTGCATTCGCCGACAAAATCCACCACCCGATCACAGTTATCGTCATCAGTCGACACAAAATGCCCACCAGCGTGCACAATCGCCAACGATCCCTCACCAGCAGAAAGCTTCTCAAGCACCGCAGCCCGCTCATCATGATCGACCATAGGATCCCACAGACCAACAAAGTGACAAAACGGAGTTTGGATCTGCGGCGATTCATAAAACCAGTCGTAGTAACTGCTTCGTCCAACCCTGCCGGCGTACAACACCCCGAATTTGAAAGGCGGATGTTGCAGGTCCGAATACTCGTCAGGATACGACATGATCTTCGGTGATAGCTTTAGCGCCTCTTCATACGCTCTGCGCCGACTGTTGCGTTGCAGCAGAGAAGCCACCATAGCAGCAACGACCGTGCCTTGCGAGAAAGCTATCACGCCATCGAAAGGTCCATCATGCCGAAGCAAGTGCGCAAGCATTCTCAGACTTTCCCTCAATCCGAGTGGAGGATCTTGAACATATCGAAGATGAAACCAGGCTCGGAGATCGAGACTTTCGGGGTCCTGGATGTCGCTATGCGAAGGCTCGTAGTCGGGGATGCCTCTGGCGCTCAGCTTGAGAGGTCCGTTGGGCCATGTGAAGGTTGTGTCTGGGAAAGCTTTGCGCAGCCGCGTTTCTAGCTTTCGAAGCTTGTGCTGGTATATTTCGCCGTTTTGGGCGTAGCCGTGAAGCATTAGTATTTTCATTTTGAACGGTAGGTCGGTAGCAGTGCAGGTTCGTGATTCAATGTGAGCATTGCGGTATTTGTGGCTGTCTTTGCGCGATGCTGTAGTTAATATAGCATCGACCAGGATGTATAGCAATCAAGGAACAGTGGTGTACACGTGGGAAGTGACATGTTCGTGTAAAAAGCAAAGCATTGCGAGTTGCTGGCAGCTTCTAGACACGGAAGCTGGTACTTCGCCTTTGTCTTTTGATACAGCATACTGTTCTTGGCGCAAGCTAGTGGTTTATAACAAAGGATGTATTTCAACATTCCAACCTCTCGAATGCACCAGTTCTGTCAAAGCAGCTCAGGTGCTATAGCCGAACATATGCCTCGTCTTGGACAAAATATGAACTGTGCTTCCCTGCGCCAGACGGTCTCGAGCACGGGCTTTGAAGGGATCCCATGTATTGGGAGATAGGGATGAGTAGGCTGACTTGTTACAGTGTGTAAGAGAGAAGGGAGGAATGATGGGATCTGTTGATATTGTTGTTGCTTCGGATCTAGCCGACCGATCGATCTGGCTCGCGATTTGATGATGTCAAAGATCGACGTGAACGCGAGACACCGAAGTCTAGAGTAGATTCGCATCATCTCCTCTCCTCTGAACCTCTTTCCGTTCACATTTGAAAAAGCAGAACACTGGAGCTGGAGACGTATAGCCCATTGTCATTTGTGTACAAGGAGATAATACTGGCGCTATACTGAAAGAGCAAACACCACAATGGCTTCAGCAGCAGCAGCATCCGCGACAGCCAAACGAAAGATCGTGGTGTGCGGTGGTAATGGCTTCTTGGGCAGCAGAATCTGCAAAGCAGCGGTTGCGAGGAACTGGGATGTGACATCGATAAGGTAGGCGTTGAGGACAATCTAAGCCTGCAAGACCAATGCTAACGCAAAAGAAAACAGTCGCTCCGGCGAACCCAACTGGCCCTCAGTATCCGCCGAACAGACAGCCCCGGCATGGTCTACAAAAGTCACATGGAAGAGCGCGAACATCCTGCATCCAGAAACATACAAGGACTCACTGGAGAACGCTGACGCCGTGGTGCATTCAATGGGCATTCTGCTCGAAGCGGATTACAAGGGCGTCGTTTCCGGCAAGGAGTCTCCGATTTCCGGTCTGCAGCGAGCGTTTTCTTCGAAGAAGCAAGGCGCAAACACCAACCCTATGGAAGCGGACAGGATCGAGCCTGGAGAGAAGGATGGTCAGGTGACATATGAGCTCATGAACCGGGATTCTGCGATCATTCTGGCCAACACTGCTTCAGCCGCCAATGTTGGCACATTCGGCTACGTCTCTGCGGCGGCTGGTGCTCCTATCTTGCCGAAGAGGTACATTACCACCAAGCGCGAGGCGGAGGATACCCTTGCGTCCAAGTTCCCTCGCATGCGCTCTTTCTTCGTCAGGCCGGGTTTCCTATACGACAGCAGCAGAGGCTTCACTATTCCCATGGCGGCGGTCACATACGGTGGATTCATCGCAAACAGCCTGACTGGAGGCAATCTCACCTGGTTGATGGGCGCTGGCGGCAGCAAGCCTCTCAAGGCGGATCTTGTGGCCGAGTCAATCGTCGAAGGCCTCTCCGATGACTCCGTCAAGGGTCCTGTCGAAGTCCAGGAGATTGAGATGTTGGCAAACAGGGCTTGGAGGAGAGGAATGCTCTAAATTCGACTTGATCTTGTTTCCCATTGCGTTTCAGCGACACGTACTGTAAGCTAGTGTACAGAGAATCATTTGTTCGAAGAAGTCACCCTTTCTTCTGCAGCACGGCTTTGACATCGTCACGGAAACCTCCGATCCACTCGTCATACCCTCGCGTGGGTTTCCAGCCCAGATTCCTAGCTACACCGGCAACCGTCCGCGAATTACAGCACAAACCAACTTCCAGCTCCGTCAAATCCCCTCCCACCAAATCAACGTACGACTTGAACGGCTCCACAGCCTCTTCAAGAGTCAGACTCTGCAACTCCGCGTCCTCAAGCGCGCCCTCAACAACGCAAGCTTCAGCAACCCTCTGCGCAACCTCCCCCCAAGTATGCCGACCATTCCCAGCAAACAAAATACCTTTCTTCCCCTGCGGCAGCCTCTCCCCACCATTCTCCAGAACCTCCAAAACCACAATCTCATACAAAGACGCCAAGTCCAGAACATGAACATGATCAAGCTCGCCTTTTCCCTCTCCAACAACGACGCCTCGCCCCTGCTGCAGAGCGGCTTCAATGTACACGGGGATTTGCACGCTGATCCGGTTGAAGAGTCCCGTCCCTTGGCCGAAAATCAACGGAGGCATCATGACCAGAGTCTTGACTCCCAACTCCAATCCCTTGTCAATGACGCCTAACTCGGTGGATCTCTGCTCGTAAGGCCGCAGAGTCTGCCGCATGCACTCATACTCATAAATATCGTCTGCCAGATCGTCGAATTCACGCTCTTCCAGGTACGTTCCCGTGATCGGCTGATCTGCCAGATTCGACGCGCCCGATAGCTGGATCATGTAGACATCTCGTCCAGTCTGTGCTTTTCGCTGCGCGAGGCCTTGAAGTAGGGCTTGTGCTGATGCGGCGTGGAAGCCTAGAGTGGCGTTGATGACTAGGTCGTGCTGGGAGGCTACTGCGGTGGTTGCGGCGAGGTCGTCGAGGCCTTGGTAGATGATGGGGTTGATGCGGGTTTGGAAGGTTTTGGATAGGATGGCTGCTCGGGATGCGTCGCGGAGGAGAAGGGTGATGGGTTCTTTCTTGAGGAGGTTGGAGTCTGATTTGAGTAGTTGGTCGAGAATGGTGCCGCCGATGAAGCCTGTGGCTCCTGTTAGGAGGATGCGAGGTGAGTGGGTGTTTGCTTCTAGGGTCATATTTGTCAGGTTCTGCGTCAGATGTATATGATTTGATTCTTCTGGTACGAATCATCTATAGAGACAGAGCAGGAAGTTTTTTTCAAATTGACACTGAGCCAGGTTATGAAGTCTTGTTTGGCCATATGTCGAATGACGGACTTCTAGCGCTATCTCCCCTTAAGTCCTTATCCAGCGCAAAGCATGCAGGGAAGTCAGACGCACCCATACTTTGAGTTTTGCTTGCAATGGAATGACATTAGAGGCCCACAAGCTGCCAGTACGCATACGCATCTATTCAGTAAACTAATCGAAATGCTGCATTATCTCCGATCGTGCAGCTCTAGACAAGTTGGCTGCGTGAAAACGTCCTGCGATTGCATCGAATCACACCAAGTTACAGCCCATTGTGCAACCCACCATGCTCAATCCTTCTGCTCAATTCTTACTTGAACACCCCTGTATGGCTCCCTCGTCTATCCTCTGTAGAGGTGTCCTGAAGCATCTGGCGGACCTCATCTGCCTGGGGCGTGATGGGCTCCTGCGATGCCTCTTCTCTCGGCGTTTCATGTGATTTCTCATCATCATTCCGAGGTTGGTCCACAGGAGATTTGCCCACATCCTGCTGGAGGGACTGGTCTGCTGTATCGTTGCATGTTCCGTTCTCTTTATTATGGGTGTTGGATCGCTCCACATCGTCGTGCTGTGGAGAGTCGCGAGGTGAGTCCTGCTCACCAGAATCGGCGACCTCACCACCTATTGCTGCCTGTAATGCCTCATCACCTTCTTTATCCGCCTGTGAAGCTCTCTTCAAATCCTCCGCCCAAAGCAGCGCGATGTTGACATTGACGTAAACATCTCCAGTTTCCCTATTCTTGAAAACGTATCGAAGGCAGTGGCTCTTGTTGTCCACATACTTGATAACATTCAAGCTGAAACCCGGCAGTTTCAACGCACAATTGCCAAAGTCGAGGTAGGGGTTGAAGAAATCCACATGGTACACCCGTCCTCGCTGGAACACGAAGTTCTCGCGGTTCTTCGCGTCGAGGAAGTATTTCCGCCGTTTCTCGTTGTTCTCAGGCAGACCGAGTCTTTCTCGCTCCTGCTGGCCTGATCCGTCCGCGCCTTCGCGTGTCACTTCTTCTTCACCCGGTTCAGGGAAGTCTTCACTCTGCTCCACCTTCTCTCCCAGACGGAAAGCAAGCCAACAACTCAGACTCGGTCCATACAGCCAGGGCTTGTCGGCGTATGCATCGCAGGATATGCCGGGATCGATGAACTCTTTCACGATTTTGAAAGCCATATTAAACCCAGGCGGCAGACGATCGCGAACAGGGTGGTCGAAATCATTGCCCCAGACAGTATCCAGACTGGGCAAGTCTTGCTTCGGGACGAAAGTAAAAGCCACGCTGTACTGGTCTTTCGCATGCCACGGGTCATCGAAGTAAGGGCTGGTGGAAGGACATCTCGAAGGCAAGCCGCGGTAATTTCTTATGCGGACCTTGACCTTCGCTCTGACGAATTCGTTCTCAATCGTGACCGCCTCGCCGGTATTGACGCCCACTATCTTGTGTTTTGCTTTCTCGTACGAAGGCCCAGCGGTGACGACGAGACGGTACTTCTCAGCTTCTTGGGCGGCTTCTGGATCATCGGCACTGCCTCTGCGACTGCTGGTGGCTGCTTTGAGCGCTCCTCGGAATGTGGAAGCCATCTTGATGGCAATGAGATTGCTCGGGGCTTGAGGGCATGATATTCAGGATCGCGATTCCATATTATTTTCCTAGAGTGAGACAGTCCATGCGCTTTGCGTTAACGTGGGAACTTGTATTTTGGAGAGGTCATCGGTTCTATTGACCATGACGTAATCTTCACATGCTTCAACGCCTTTAGATTGCGCGCCTACGCGTAACCCGCGGGCACTTTAAGCCTATACTTAGATACGAACAAGACGATAAGCCTCGATGACAGAGGCTTAGATGGAGAAACTATTTGTACCTTCGAAGTATACGACGAGCGTCCTGCCGAAAACTTAGACTCGGGTCTCGATCAACAAATACTGAATAAGTCACCATCGTCGAGCGTTTTAAGGCCAACAGTACTTTACTCTTGGAAGACAATCGCTGGTACCAACATTGCACTTTTGCTAATGTATCTCTTCATTCTGGTCAATTCTCAGTATACGAAATTGAAAACCCAATATCGAGTCTTTCAGGCGCTTAAAGATGCATGCTATTCCAAGCCAAACGCCTGCTACTTATCGAGAGTAAGTTACGCAAAAATCAAAAACCCCTGTGGTATCGTCGTGTACACGAAACTCCAAACTCCCGAAATCGAACAAAAAGCCCTGGAGACCGCTCTCGATCTTCGGGTCCATGCAGGCGGGCTGCTCATCTGTGTACCCCACGGTGGCATCGACCGTCCAATTCCACGAGCCCTTACTGCGCGCCTTCATAAACCTTTCAATCATCACTGAGGTTTTGCGTTTTCTCGAGCAAACGCCATAGCCTTCCTCAAATCGAACGCGAAACCCCAATTACTGCCGCAAAGCAAAATCCTCTACTCGTCCCAAACCCTTCCAGAAATGAATAAGATCAAGCCTTCCTCGGTCCATTCGTCTCATACCGTCTCGGAGTCCTACCTATCACACCGAGAAAAATCAGAAATCAGCAAAAGATCGCCCTTCCAACCTTCCAAACCAAACGACAAAACCTACTAGTCAAAACTTGCAATATCGCCGCAGAAACCTTGTCCCTCCTCCTCTGCTGGATGAAAATCTCGTCTCGACCATCGTAACACTCCTCTTCATCTGCTTCATCTGCTTCATCTGAATTCTCGTTTCGGTCGCCGCTGCTCTGTTTTGAGCGTCGAGATGAAGACGAAAGGGAGGATCTGACTTTCGACATGGTCGTTTTCGACCTGTGAATGCTCGCCAGCTCGACTCGGAGAATGCATGCGGGGATTTCGATGGTGGATGTTGCTTCGGCGTAGGAAGGGAGGATGTCTTCGTCGTTGCGATACTGGTGTTGAGGGCGGTTGGAAGACATATTTTTCTCTGGAACTTGGACTTGAGATTACACCAGGTCTTGGGATCTGATTGTGCAGCCTTTGTGGTTGAGGGAATTGAAGGATGAAGAGATGGATGGCAGGTGGGCACCTATGGCAGTTGCAAACTACACGTAAGGCGCAAATCGGATCCGTAGCAATACAGTCATTTTCAGCCGCAGAGAATGAGAAGCGCATACTTACATACATATACGCACACATGCATACATACATAAGCGAACAAGCAAGATCTCAAAGCAAACTGCCGATCACCCGAAGCACGGCTGGTGACTCGATCTTATTAGACCTCATCAACCAAAACGCAACAATCTGATAGGTTCGAACGGCGGGACTCTATCAGTATTGGGAGGTAAAAGGTCATGCGGAGTTGTTCTGGGGACCTCCATGGTTCAGACGCACAGAATGGGGAGAGAGGGCTGAACGAGACGACCCCACAAAAAGTGAGTCCTTCGTGCGTTTGTTGTAGCTTTCTCACGCCCTATTGTAAGCTTTGCGCCCTGTGGGTGTCATTTCGGTTTTGGGGTCAGATGTATTGATGGGGTTGGCGATATCGGAAGCAATAATATCGCTTTGTTTCTGAATTCGTCGCTTAGGCTCAAAGCGCCGGACACAGGGTTGCTTGTTTCCCGTGGCTCAAGAATTGGAACTGGAAGCTATGCCTTGCGAAATGGTTCTTCTGATATCTCATTGTTTGAATGATTCATTAGTCAGGAATTGAAAGTAATAAATCTCATTCCATTCCCATCTCACCTCATCTCACCGCGCGGCCCTCCTCCTCCTAGCCCTCAGTCGCCTCCTCTTGAACTTCTTCTCAAACCACTCCGCCAACCCATCGTACGAAACAAACAACCACACGACCATCAAACTACCCAAAGTAACAGGCACAGCGACAACAAAATAGAACGCGAAATCATGTTTCAGCCCCGCACCCTCCGCGAAATTCATACCAAAGTATCCACTAACGACCGTGAGCGGGGCGTAGAAAACCGTGACGAGTGCAAGAATCATCATGAAATTATTGGTGCGGGCGCCGACGGTGTTGAAGATCAGCGTGCTGATGTTGGATGCTGAGGCGTCCATTTGCTCTAGAGCTTGGATTAGGGTGATGCAGTGATCGAGGACGTCGCCGAAGTAGGTGTGAGCTAGAGGGGTTATTTGGATTGTTGCGGCGTCCGGGTGGCGTTTGAGGGGGTTCATGTTTTCGGACACGGTGCGTGAGAGGCGTGGTGGTGTTGGGCTCGCGGAGCGACCGCGGAGTTGGGCTGCTTGCGAGAGGTGTTTGTTGGTGGGTTTTGGTCGGGTGTTTTCTTTGCTCTGCTTGTTCTCTACGGAGTAGGGGTTTGTGTTGGGCAAAGAGAGGTGGATCTCGTTTGGTGTGATTGTAGCAGGCTCGGTATTGTGGTCTCGCAGGGCGTTGACGAGATGCACTATCGGCTTGATCAAGTTTTGAAGCATATCAATCTCCTCGCCGAAGACGTGCAACGCCCGAGAAGTGCGGACGTTCGGATTTGTCATGGCATCGATTTGAAGCTGCTTTCTAGCCTTGTTATACGCATCGCGTACAGGCATGGCCAAATCAACGATCGCGTCGATGATTGCCTGCAGAACAAACGAAGCATCGCAGCTCTTTCTCAGTACAGTCTCTTCGCTGTATAGTCGCTCCATGATAGGCGCTTCGACATCCTCGGCCGAGTGTTCGAAGAAAGACACAATAGTGTTGTCTGCCAGGAGGAAGATTGCCACTTGCTCCACGCTCACCACCAGGTCCTCGTTAGAAAGCACACTATGCTTCTCCATAAAAGCAGTGTGGTTGGCGATTTGAGCACTCTCATAGCGGTGTAGCGTCCTGATTTCTTTGATTGGACTCTGCTCTGAAGTGTTGCTGTGAGCCGTGACAAACTCGGAGATCTTGGCGTCGCCGTTACGGTCCTCATATTGCGGAAGAGCATCTTTCTCTTTGTGAGACTCCCTCGGTCCAGGCCACCAGCCACCTCGCCTCCCACCACCCATGGACTCGATATCGTCGTGTGCCGGACAATCTTCATGATCACCGTCATGTTGATGCAGTCTGACAAGTTTCTGCAGGGTCAGAATCACGCAAGCCTGGTCACTATACCAATCCACTTTCGTTCTCGAGTGCGTGTGGATCAAATCCTCGATAGCCAGCCTGTGGAGGCGATATCGGTTTCCGATAAACTTGATGACATCCCAAGAAAGACCATTCACATTGATCCAGCGGCATTTAGAGTCGTCAGGCTTGGGCTCCTCGAGCAAATCCTTCAAAGAGTCGTTATCGGCCTTGCGCACGGAGATGTTGGCCTCGGAGAAATCGACGATCTGTATATCGCATGGCGCCACCAGGTTGATGAGATGAGGGGGCACCTTTTCATCGTCGACCGTCACGTCAATACCAGGTTCCGCACCAGGCTGTTGCCAAACATCGACCTCGGGTTCGTTGAAGGTCTTGACTGTGTTAGACCGCTCGAGTCGGCGGTGGCGGAGATGACCCTCAGTGCTCGAGTGTGAGGAGATCCTGGAAACCGTGCTCCCCCGTCTGTCCATGTTCAAGCTGTCGCGTGCTGGAGGCGACCTCTTGCGGGCGTTTTCAGGCGAGCTGCGACCGGATCGTGTGCTCCATGTTTGAGCTCTGTCGCGGCCCTGGCTTTGGCGTGCCGGGCGAGGCACTTCGGGGGAGAAGTCCCGGACGGTCGTCATGATGACCCTTCACGTTTTATGCACAAAGTGATGCGGATGGCATTTGCTGAGATCTATGGTGCAAGTCTTGATGGAGAGATGCGGTCAGTAGCGAGATGCAAGACGTCGGTTTTCGGCAGCACAGTCGATCACCAGGGGAAGCCGCGTAACCAGAAAGCCCGCCTTCGCTAAAAAGCAAGTATTGAAGTATGACAGGACGGATAGAGTGGTGTCAGAAAACATGCACAGGCCTTGAAGCAGCAGTGGCCAAGCGTGAGTAGTAAGTGAATTCGACTCGCATCGTTGTAGCTGTATACGAAGAGATGAGAGTGAGTGCACACGGCAAAGAATGCGGACAATTGAGGAAGAGTAAGGCCTCGCTTCTCTCACCACTGTAGTCAACACAGCCACACTACTCTCCCTCACAGTTAAGCGCCCCCCACGATTCAAGCTTTCCAATCTTGAGCTTAAAACACACATGGCCTGGCCTGGCTTCTTATCGATAAGTGATGTGCCTCTATCAAGATACCCATACAACAAGATGTCAGCCAAATCAACTAAATACTCTATCATACATGTATACAAATCTAAGCACCACTCCCTGCCTCCCTTTTAGTAAGCGCATTCAACTCCTCCCCATGACTCTCCATAGCCCTCTTCCAATTCTTC
This sequence comes from Cladosporium sp. MBC 237, assembly GCA_030772445.1. Classification (NCBI taxonomy): domain Eukaryota; kingdom Fungi; phylum Ascomycota; class Dothideomycetes; order Cladosporiales; family Cladosporiaceae; genus Cladosporium; species Cladosporium sp. MBC 237. The sequence continues at coordinate 288,039 of JAPHCH010000059.1, forward strand.
CTCTCAAGCTCAAAAGTATCCGACACCCTAGCATAACTCACACCTCCCAACTGCCCAACAGGTCTCAAAACGTTCAAATCCAAATTCTTCCTCTCAGAATCAATAGCATCCTCTCTTGCCCAAAACCTCGTCGCCTCAATAATGGCCAATTTCCCATGATTCCTCGTCGCCGGTCGTGAAGTCTTATACTCGACAAGATCAATCAGCTTTCCTTCGATGGAAAAAACCGACTCCTGCACTCGAGGCGGTTTGACAGTGCTACTCGGCGCTTGATGTAGACCGGTGAGCGTCCATTCGGAAGTCCCGCGGGGTGCGTCTAGAGATGAAGCATTGACGGCTTCGATCATATGCTCCGACACGATGTTGATGCTGCACTCGCCCGTTTCTTCCAGATTAGACAACGTATCCTTTGGCCTGTCCGGTCGGCCAGAGAAGCCAATGACGAAGACAGGTGGGTCATGGTCGACGCATTGGAAGTAGCTGAAAGGCGCGAGGTTTTGATTGCCGGTTTTGGAGATCGTGCTCACGAATCCTATAGGTCGCGGGACGATGCCGGAGACGAGGAGGGAGTAGTTGTGGAACATTGGTCTTCCTTCGGCGAAGGGATCGATTTCAATGTGAGATTTGTTTGAAGACTTCTTGCCGGTTTCTTCGGTAGCGCCGGATCCGTATTTCCAGTTGGGATCTGGACTGCTGGTGACGGAGACGGGTTGGGCAGGTTTCCATGGCGGTTTATTCCCTGTGGTCCCGCCTAGAGAGCTATAGTCGACCGGAGGTGCTGTTGAGCCCGCTTGGTTGCCTATGCTGCGTGTACATGAAAGCCTCCATCGTGTGCCATTCGATGTATTGCTGAGTCTGAATCCAGTCAGTCTATCATGACCCAATGCTCATCACCAGCTGACGGGTACATCGCGTAAACAAAGACTCACCCAGACCGCCACGTCGTTCCTCCCAAAAATGTACGTTGCGTCAACCTTCCAACCGCCATAAAGTTCATTGCCATTGTCAGTCTCCTATCGTAAAATCGTACGAGCACGAGGAATGCGGACCATTTACATAGAAGCGTCCAGACTTACTAATCGAGATGCCGACCCGTCACGCGTTCGGCTTTAGTCGGCCTAAGCTTCAGAGACACTACCCAGCGATCAACATCAGGTAGATATAGTCCAGCCAAAAGAACCAATAAAATCATATACACCATTCTTCAAAACTAATTTCCTCTCAAGTAAGGAAGACTTGAACCCTACCGATCGTACATTGAAATCCCTTCCCATCGAAACCACCACCCAAAAACCCCCTCGAAACATCCAACAATGCCACCACCCCTCCTCACCCGCCTCACCCTCTCTAAACTCCACCAACCCATCCGATCATCCATCACGCGTCTCCCAAAACCACTAACCCTCCCACCCTCCCGCCTCCTCTCCACCACCCCCACCAGACCGAAAGAATACCTAATCCGCATCCCCGACTTTCCCAATACAACCACTCAACGCAAGTCCGCCCAACAAGCACACATCCTCGCCGCAACACCCTTGATCGAAGCGAAGAAGCTCTCCTGCTTCGGCGTGACATTGTCAGAAGAAACCTCCTCACCAGGCGTCTCGGCAGAAGCCTCCTCGAAGGAAACAATCACCGGCAGCGTGATGGTGATGCAAGCCGATTCCGAGGCGGAAATCCGCGCGTACCTCGAGAAAGACGCCTACGCGCAGGCGGGGGTTTGGAATGTGAGGGAGGCGGAGGTTAGGCTCTTTCGGTCTGGGTGATGTGGATTGGTTTTTGGGTTCTTGGGTTGCTTCATTAGATGGGGTGAGGTGGACAGGAGAGTCGGTAAAAAAAAAGGTTGTTTTCAATTTTGGGATGATTTGGTATTTTGTCTTTTTTCCTAGAATCGCCTAATGCGTCGTGGGTATTTAAGTATGATGACGATGATGATAAGAATAATGGGACTTCCAAGAAAACAGAGGGGTTTCCTGCTTTGCTGCTGCTTGCTTGCTGATGATGATGATGAGGAGGATGATGATGAATGGTGTCCTCTCCTGCTTTTCAAAAATTGATGAAGAATGATGAAAACCCCCTCTTTCAAAGACAATTTCCCTTCTGGGGGTGGTTGGGTAGGGTAATTTTTGTAAGACCGCCTGCTGCAAAAACCCAAGACGCAAAGGGAACAAGACATTAGAGAAGAAAGGAGGACAAAACAAATTTCAACGGAAAAAGGTGTGGAATTTTCCTGTTCCTGTTGGCAGCTCGTGAGCTGCGGGTATTGCTTATCTTTCTGTTGTGTTGCCGTGGCTGTGGTGGTGCGAGTGGTGGTGGTGATGGTGGTGACGGCGGTGGTGCCTGTCACTGCTTCCCTCACCGCCGCCGTCGCGACCAGATCCATCTTCTGCGGCTACACACCAGAAGCGATGGCTGCCCCAGGCGCCCTTTTGGCATTCTTTAGAGCAGTACTTGGTGCGGCGACAGCGGCGGCATTTCGCGAATTGGCGAGTATACTCCTCCCACTTGCCACACTGCCAGTAAGCGCATTGGCGGATGCCACCGCGGGAGTCGTCCTTACGGCAGAGATTGCGCATCACCACGCCGGCCCAGTAGCTCATCTCGCCTTGTTGAGGGGAGATGGGCCCTGTGGAGGAGTGGCGGGAGGAAGTTGATGGTTTAGCGGTGAATTTCTCGATCAGCGGGAAGATGTTATACGGTTGTTCGCCTGGCTTCTCGACAAATTCGTTGTCCCAATCATCGTCAAGCTCTTCCTGTGACGGGCCAAGTGGTGAGGTTGCAGGGTTGTAGTCGGGGTCGAGGAGGCGGAGGTCCTTGCCGATCTTAAGGCGAGGGACGAGGTGAGATTGTTGAAAGTAAGAGCGCAGGTTGCAGTACTTGGAGACGTATGCAAGAAGTTGAAGCGACATGAGGACGTCTTCGTCGCGTGGCATGGCGGCAAGCACTTGTGCAGGCGCCGGTCGGTCAAGAGGGAGAGTTCGTTGGGGTTGTAACCATGTAGGAGGTTGCTGAAGGTTGGGAGGTGTGGCGTTAAGAGGGTTCATAGCAGGGGGTATCTGGTTTGGTTGAAAGCCGTTCTGTGCTTGTGTAGGTGTCGTCACTGGGTTAACTGCGCTGCCATCGGTGGAAAGGCGATGGCTGATGTTGAATGTTTCGTCTTCGTGGGAAGCTCCTAGGTTCACCGCGTCGGTGCGAGGCTCCAGAATCGTATCGTCGTCTAGTACATCTTGCATGACAATATCTGATTGAATGTCCACGTGAGGTTCCGGCTGTCTCTCTGCGACGGTGGGGTCCTCTGAGCCTGCATCATCGGGGTGTGCATCGTCGTCGGAGCCAGAGATGGAGAGCTGATGCCTGATGGAAGGCCGTCTAGCAGCTCGCCTAAGGCCGGTAGGGCTCTGACTTTCTGGTCGCGTGACTTGCCCACTAGGTGTTGTGGGTGATTGAGGCTGAGAGCTGAGCTCGGCGTGTAGAGTTGGGAGCATCGAAGGAAGTCTATCGATATCCCTGACAGGCCTGAGCCCAAAGGTGCCAGCGTTATCTCGCGAAGGAGCCGAAGTGACGGGTTGCTCCGATGCCTGTCTGCTGCCTCCAACGCCAGGAGAGGAGAACTGTACCTGGCTGCTGAGAGATCTCTGGTGCTGGTGTCTTTGGAAGCTCGTCCGATCCGGCGGCGAGCTCAGCGAAAGGTTTGCAGCAGTCACGGTAGGCGTAACAGCGGCGGATCCTGTGTCTTCGCGCTGTTCACGAGGTTCTGGTATGGAGATAGGGGGTGGGACGTGTCGTCTACTCCTGTCGGAACGCTGGGTGTTTGGATCTTCGCGAGAAACGGCAGATCGTGAGAAGCTACGTGAGCCACCCAAAGAGCCAAGGGGGCACTTTCGCCGACTCTCGATCTCAGCCTTTTCTCTGCATTTCTCGATGACCTGGAAGTAGTTGTCGAGGATGGTGGCGATGACGGGCACCATGTCTGCTTCGACGACGCGGGTGCGGACGGCTTCCGAGCCCCTTACGCCAATGTTGACGATGCACTGAAAGGCGAGATTCCACTTCCACATCTCCATCATGTCCTTGCTCCTGCCTTCCTTGAGGATGCATACCAGACGCTCGATTCCGCCATCGACGGTGAGGATATCACGAATACGGCCGGAGGAGGTGGTAAGGTATGCGAGGTTGTTGAGGGAATTGATGAGGGGGAGGGTGGAGGTGCAGTCGAGAGCGCGGCGGTCATAGAGGGCGGTGGTGATGCTGACCGAGGCCTTGTTTGCATTAGGGATGCTGAAGTTGACCTCGCGCATGTTTGCGCTGGGCTCCGGAGCGCACGGCGCTCTCTCGGGGAGGAGTTTGTCGATGAGTCGGGAGGGCAAAGTCGATGGTGTTGACGGGAGAGCGATAGCGCGGTAAGGTCAGAGCGTCGGGAGCAGCAGCTGTCGGTTGTTTGCAGAAAAGGCGACGGGGGTGTCGGAGAGTGTTTGGAGATGGGTTATGGGCCAGGATCCAGATGCCGTGCAAGAATCGCTTTGTGTCGAGTATGCGACGGGGCAGTCCACAAAGGGTTGTTATCGCGCAGCTGTGACAAGGGGCGAGATGAGACGACTCGACTGGCGAGCGGGCGGGCGGGAAGAGCACGGGTGTGGGAGGGCGGTGGTGGCGGTGGAGGCGAGATGAGTGTGTCGCAATAAAGTGAAGTGTGTATAGAGAGGTGGTGCGAGGAGAATGGAGGTGTGGTTGTGGTGTTTGTCGAGGCGGTGGTGGTGGAGTGAGAGAGGGCGGTGGTGGTGGTGGATGTGGAGGGTGACTTTGCTGAGAGTGAGTTGCTTGGGTTCTCGCCTAGGCGTGGCGGGCTGGCTGGCTAGCCTGGCTGGCTGCTCACAGTCAGTCAGTCAGTCCCGGGAAGCGGCTGGCCAGTTTTTGCCTTTGAACTCTCTCCACTGCACTGGCGCCCGAGGGTTATGACGATGTATTTATTATTATATACTTTCTTTTCTTCGAGTGAATATGGCTGACAAACAGCAATGTTATTATTCACTCTTCGAGAAGAGCGCGCTTCATGTGGTAAGCAAGTGCCAGCAAAAGCATACAAGCGCCGACCCCGAGACAGGCGAGAGGAGAAGCAGCAGCAGCAGCAGCAGCAGCAGCTCGCAGTCGCCACAACCATCTAATCTTAGTAATTGTCCCCTTCTCCTCTTATTATTTCAGTGGTACAGTAGTACAATGCACATCAATCCCTGCTACCTTTTGCTTCTGTTATTATTATTATTATGTACATCCATGTAATCTGCCCATTGATCAACATCACCACCTCCAATGACAATCCCTCCATCACATCCATGTCGCTCGCTGCACGCCATCACGATCGTCACATTTGATTAATCCCAACCACCCACCACTCATATGAGTACCTCCTAGGATGTCGGTAGCTACCCCTTGACACAAAAAACCACACCCACCCAAATAAAACCTCTCTCATACAGAACCTCACACCTCGCTGCCCAGCTAACAAGACAAGCACACTCAGACTCAGCCCGCCGCCCAGCAACGCAACGGTCTCTCGAAGAAACCCAACCTTCAACGTCTCATCTGGTTCGTGCGTGGCGAGCGTGGTTCAGCCTTACCCATTTCTTCTCCCCAGTAATATCCCACCAGCCCCATCAATTCGTTTCTTCAAGACTCATCACCACCAGTAGAAAGTCTCTCCTAGGAGGTAATTCCAAGTCAAATGTCGCATGGCCGTGCGCCTCACTCCAAGACAACAAAAGACAGCCACTTAGCACATACGGCCCAAACTTTTCCCTGGCCTGACGTGACGAAATGCCAAAACACTAAAACCCAAAAGGCAGAAAAAGCGTGAATTCTCAGCAGCCTTCCAAGGGTTCCTTTTTCGCACAGAAAACAACTCGGCACTTGTTTACACCGCCAGCCCAACCCTGCCCGCCCACATCCATCGCGGAGAGCTGAAGCGAAAACTTTAGCCCTCCACTCCTTTGACTTGCCGAACTCCGAAACCGAAACGCCCCGATGGCCTGACTTGCAACTTTGCAACTTGAACTGTGTTGACTGGGGCTTGCGTGCTTGTTTGCCTGTGATGAGTTGAGCAACTCTGACGCACGCCGTTCCCCAACCGAGGTAAGGTACATGTAGCTTTGCTGTTGAAGCGCCGAATGGGAGCGTTGACGTCGTCGTGGCTTTTGCTTCTCGTCCGTGTGCGGGAGGAAGGATTGGTTTGATGTTTACGGCGAGGCGTGAAACGACTCACTAGTATCACGCGTGGGAGGTAGTGCAATTTTTGCCCGTGACATGACTTGACGGTTGATAATGACCGCATGCCATTGCCTGCAAGAGACGGTTGTCGGACGGTGGGAAACATGCGCAAAGACAATTTTCCATGCCGCTGGGCAAGGCATTTAACGTTAGGTGTGAATCAAATCACACGTGCACGAGAGACAACCAGACACACAAGCAAAGTCAAGTCTCAAACCAACCGGAAATAGAGTTGTCCTTACGACGAGAACGAGCCGGTGCAACAGACGTGTGGCTGTAATTTCGAGAGGTTTTGTCTACGACATGACCCCTTCGCTGGAGCGAGCCATTGTGATTTTCTCTCTTCGAAACATTTGTTTTTGATGCTTTCAGCCAGCCAGCGGAGTTTCCGGATGGAATCGATTTGATGAGATGAGAGTACTTGGAAGGAGAAAAGGTAACATGTCAATTTCGGCTTTTCTTCATTTCGCACTCGTCTGCGCTAGAACGGGAATCATTAGAAAAAAAGAGAAAAAAGGAAAGCACCAAAATGGCTCCATCTACCAACCCCCTTACATGTCCATCATGGTATCATCGCCGCCCATAGCACCACCCTCAGGCTCAATCATAGTCCCCCGGCCTCTGCCCTCGAGCAACTCCCTCCTGACCTCCGGACCAATCTGCTTGTGACCCCTGGTGAGGAGCAAATCGAGCAAAGCCTCTCTCTGATCCTCGGTGATTTCGTTCTTGTACCTCTGCGCAAAAGCCAGAAGCGACTGGTGCCACAGGACGGGCAGACCTTGCACGGCGGCGCCTTTGCGGCTGAAATTGTTGGCGCCGCCCATGGCGACGTCGTCTTGCACGGCGCGGAAGCGCATGAAGTGGAAGACTAGGGCGTCGATCACGCGGTATGGAAGGGCGTATTTCTTCTCGAGCAGGGTGCGGATGAGGATGTTGCAGGCTCCTGCGCTTTCTACGTCTGACAGCATTTGCTCGGCGCCCATTTCGCACAATCTGTACAGTGCTGTGGCAGAGTGGAGCACGGGAATGCTCACTTTGGCCAGGACGGAGCCGACGATTTGTGCTTCGCGCAGAGTGCACATGCCGCCACCGACGAGGGGGAAGAGAAATCCGCGGAAGAAAGCAGCAGGCTTGTAGAGTGCCTTCTTCAGGGCTTTGTACAAGTGGACGTTGAGCTTCTTGGTCTCGCGGATGTCCTCGCGGACTTTGGGCAGGAGAACGTCACAGCAGAAGGCTTGCGCGAGAGCGGGTCGTGAGGAGATGAAAAGTTTGGTTGCTTCGTAGGTGGCGTTGGCGGTCCAGCTGTCCGGGCGTGTGATGCTGAGGAGGATGTCCCATTGAGGGAGAGTGGGAAGAATCTTAAATGGTTTGGGCAGCTTGCCGGACTTGTAGCGTGATAGCAGCATGCCGATTTGTGTGTAGACCTCGACCACCTTGCTTGGCAGCTCGACGGCATCTTCAGGGTCGCCGCCGCCTTGCACCTGTCGAGGATCGGCTGGTGAGGGTCCTGCTCCTGCTTCGTGTGCAGCGATTTTTTCGAGAATCAAATCAGCCAGGTTCGTGCCGGGGCCGGCAGCTTGAGAATCGTCCTTGGGGTCCAGAAGTGTTGATGGGTCGAAAGAAGGATTGAACTTGTCCCAAGCCGCGAGGTCTTCTGGGTCGATTTCCACCTCCTCCACAATCTCGTCGTCTGATCCCCAGGCTTCCTCGTCGTCGTATTCGCCAACCTCTGCGCCGCCTTCCTCCTCGTCCTCGCCCTCTACCGGAAATCTGCTCTCAAAAGCGAATGCCGGGTTGGGCTGTGCTGGCCTGCTGGCCTCCTGCTCCGCCTCATCTTCTGCCGCAAGATCCTGACCAAGCTGTAGAATGTTGCGCGACGCCTTGGAGTTTACGAAACCCTCCTCCTTCTTCTCGCCATCCTCCGACTTTCTCTTCTTGCCCGCCTTCTGCTTCAGCTCGGATGGCGCATACTCCTCGCTGAGAGGGTTGTGCCGCATCTGCTTGGCGGATGAGCCGGGTCGTGACGCTTTAGGCATTTTCGCGTGTGTGTTGGTCTTTTTGGTCTGGTGATTATGAGCAAGCTCGTCCTGGCAGATCGCAGACGCAGACCAAGGTGACCCTCTATTCTCTAAAAGAAAATCCGGGCTTGCCCACTTTGACTTTCTTATCGGCTGTTATCAAGGTTCAACCCGCGACGCTAGACCCGAGAGAGGCTCCAAAGGGCTCTCCAGACTTGCGGGAAACATCGCGTCAAGCTTCGCGATTTATCACTGATGCTCAGGTACATGCGACCTAGCATAAACCGCATTGGACCTCACATTTGGTCTGCTTGACAACGACACTACAAACATGGACGAACAGCCCCCTTCCACTGAGGCTCAGCCTACTATTGCTGAGCCGGCTGTCGATTCAAAGGAAGCCGCCTTAATAGCGCAAGCGACAGCTGCACCAGCACCAATTCCAGGACCAACTTTCGCACCAACTCCAGCGCCAGTCCCATCAGCTCCCTCACGGCCTGCCTCAAAGACGCCTGCTCCGCCTCCAGTACAGCGCGAGCAGCGCGAGAAGAAGGATTCTCTTAAGAAGCGCGAATCAGCTGCAACTCCAACAACATCCAACACAAACACCTCCTCATCTTTAGGGAAGCGCAAGGCTCACCAGGTCCATGCCTACCCTTCGCCACAACGCTTCAATATCCCTCCGCCTCGTGCGCAAGACTTCGAAGCGCCTAAGGATGATATGATGGCTGAGCATGAGCCCAATCAATTTTGGGTCCCTGGGGAAGAGAGACAATTGTACAAGCCACTGGATCTTGCAGAGAACAAACGAGGCTACCGATACCAGCGCGCGATCGCCGACCCGCTCTTCACACACAAGCAATACTATCGCAGTACGAGTCCAGCGCCTCATGGTGCGCGCTTCAGCTTCGAGGATGCTGATCGCTGGATGCACTTCACGACGAACGCACTTACGACTAGTAACGAGAAGGGCTGGCGTATGGCCAGAGCGAATGTCTGCGCGCGAGAGGGAACACTGTACTATGAAGTCAAGATTCGCAGGGGTGTCCCAGCCGAGGGGCCAGATCCGAACGCTGATGGCCCGCAGCCATTCGTACGATTCGGTTGGGCAAGACGAGAGGCTCCGCTCGATGCGCCTGTGGGATTTGACGGCTACAGCTATGGTATTACGGACATGCGATTCGAGACAATGCACAGATCTCGACCTGGCAAGTTCTTTCAGCCCAAGAAACCAGGCAAATCCAAGGCCAAACCGACAGGCGCTGGACCCACGCCTATCGTCCTGGCGCCAGAAGACCAGCATGTGAAAGAAGGCGATGTGATCGGCATGGAGATTCAGCTGCCTTCTCTGTCACTCCAGCAGAAGATTGTCTCTGGAGTTTACAATCCGGCCGTCGATGTTGGAGACGGCTTTGCAGATGCCAAAGATCCACCAGTGCCTGGTCCAGATGAGCAAATACCAGACATCATCCGCGACCGCATCCCCGTTGCTTACAAGGGTAACTCCTATTTTGAGATCCTGGATCACGTTTCCACCAGACCGATGGAAGTCTACGCCGATCGAACCACCAACCTGACAACTCTTGCCGCTCACCCCAGCGCCACAGCAGGCTCGGGCAAAGACACCATCCGTCAACCACCCAACCCGAACCATGAACACACGCCCCTGCGAAGCCTCCCTTACTCCGCCATCCGCGTCTACAAGAACGGCAAACTCATCGGCACCGCCTTCGAAAACCTCCTCGCCTTCCTCCCTCCAGCCAGCCAGCCGAGCAAACAACAAGGAGCCCGCGAAGGCGGTTTCGACGATGGCTTGACCGGCTACTTCCCCGCCGTGTCGTGTTTCTGGGGCGGCACAGCCGAAGTGAATTTCGGCGACGGCAAGGACGGGTTCTGGGCGCCTCCGGCACATCTGCGCAGCACCAAAGTCCCCATCTCTGTCAACCAGCATGCAGATTCGACACAGGATGTCGAAATGCGTGACGCCGCCACATCGCAGAGCGAGAAGAGGGGTCGCACAGGCTGGAGACCAGGCAAGGAGTGCAGACCGGTTGGCGAGAGGTACAAGGAGCAGGTCGCGGAGGATGTCGTCTACGACATCGTCGATGAGGTCGACTTTTTCGTGCAGGATGGTGGGTATGAAGGTAAAGCGGGCCAGGGCGCGATGGACGGCGAAGGAAATGCCAGAGCTGGGAGTCGGTTGCGCGAAGAGTAGGTAGACTTTAATATTGTGGCCAAGGTCAAATGAGAGCTAGGTCATTTTGACATCTCATACTTCAGAAAGTATATCTGATTCTCCATATACCCAATTTCCACAGGAACAGAGCGGTGAAACCACACACCTCCAACTCCCAAAATTAATGCAACCATCCAAAGAAAAAAAAAAAATTCCAAAAACGCTATCATCCCAAATCATAACCCATACGACTCTCAAAGAGTGCCCAGCATTTCCATCGTTGAAATCCCCCACCTCACTCGTCCCCATCCCCGTCCCCATCCCCAACATCAAACCTACTTCAAAAACCCCGGCACAAGCCTATGCCCAAAAAGCCTCTGCATCAACTTGCCGTGCCGAGCCTGCTTGTCGAACCTCTCCATGACGATGCGCTGCTGCTGGGAAATCCGCGGCGTGTCCCAGCCTGCTGAGCGGGTTGCGCGCGCTGTGGGGCGGGTTTTGGGGAGCATGCTTGCTGTGGAAGAGGAGCGGAGGGAGAGGGCTAGAGGGAGAGAGGCGGTTGTTAGTTTGGTTTGTCGGTTGTCGGTTGTTGGTTGGGAGGGAGGGAGGGAGATGGGGGGAGATGGGGAAAGGGGAGAGGTGTGGGTTATGGAGGTACGTACTGTTGTCTGCTACGGAGTACATCCTTGTCATGGTTGCTGTGGTTGTGGTTTGGAGGGATGCGGTGACGGACGGCGTAGGCTGTAGCCTGAAGATCGCGACGATATCGTATGTATGTCAAACTCTCGCGATATGTATGGTAAGTCTGATATATCGAAAAAGACCAGTCCAAATCTCAGGTGTATGGAGGTAAGGTATGTTTGTAGTATGTACAAACGAACAAAAACCCAGGCACCAAACACAGAAATCAAGGACCATCCATCCTGTTAACTATAAACCTACCATCTCCACTACGGAGGTTATAACCACCACCAACGAACGACCTGCATGCAGCCCAGCCCAGCCATGACATGCACGCCACCGGCGCCCGGTCCCTAAGGACAACAAGAGGCAAAGAACAACCGTGCAAGGCTGCATCCCCAAAAAACCCCACCTCTAAGAAACAAAAGCGCCGCCCGAAAACCTGCTATCACTCGGCCGCCAACCCGAACAAGGCCCATACACTTCCCAGTTGTGCCAGTTAGCTGCAAGACGCAACGCGCGCGCGAGGCGCACCGAGAGAAGGAACCCTTGGAAGCTTGGCTTCTTCCCCTCCGAGACTTGGGAGCAAAGACAGCGAGGGTGGGAATCGCAATTCGCAAACAGGGCAGGACAGGACCAAGGACAGGAGGACATGCAAAGAAGTGGGCTCGTGTTGCATGCGTGTTGATAGTCCATGCATGCATGTCTTGCTTGAGGCACTTTCTCTCTTCCGATATCTTCTACCTCCTACTGGTCGATGTGTTCTTTCTCGCTAGTCAAAGCTGCCGGCCGTCGTCCTCTACTGTACAGATACCTTAGCAACTGTTACCTCGGCGCCTCCAATCGCACACGTGAGAACGATCGTTAGAACGCCCATAGCGCTCTCTGCATTGCTCGCCGTCTGGGCGCCCGTGAATTAACCTCAGAACCTCTTCAGCCGCAACAAGTCCATTCCATTCCACATTCCCAATCGAATATGTTCACTCGATAATGTTACCAGAAAACTCAAAGTCCATGATCGTAGGCGAGAGACATAGGTCAGGCCGGAGAACGAACATCCGCCAGGGCAAGAGTTATTGGCGGAGGAATTGGCACATGCTGCAGTGCTTACTGGGCTGAAGCAGTGAGCTTGGCGTGCGCCTCGTGACTTGATACGAGTGACCCGGGCAGTAGGAGGTAGTAGTATGAGCTGTCTTGTTCGGACTATTCATGTATGCGTGCGTAAAGGGATGTGAGCAGGATTTCTGACACCTGCATGCTCTTTTATTATTACATGCGTTCACAACGCTTGGGGTGTCGAGGTTGGAAAGTTGGGCGTTGGAATCTCATGCCTGGCAGACGGCATGAAGACGTGTTTGCTCGACCATACATATCATGCCAGCTCGCTTCTTACACCGAGTCGTACATCTGAAATGAAGAAGCAAGGCATCCGAAAAAGAGGAGAAAAAGAAAGTGAACAGCGGAAAGCAGGGAGGTCCGACTATATCTTCATTAATTCATCGCGATACATCCTCCCATCTCATCTCGTGAGAATCTATCCCTAATCCTACAAGTAATAACTCCGCCCAGGAGAAGAATCCGGTAGATTGTCCAGCGTAGGTACGAAAGTCGATGAACGTCCGAGTCCATGATAGGCGAGCTCCAAAGAAAAAGGAAACCTTCTGAAAGGTTCATACACACCCAAACTCATCCCCCTACCCACTCTCAGTCGCATTCGCAGTATTAAACTCCAAATTCCCAATCGAGCACCAATCCGTCCCGCCAGTCTTGATAGGCAAGCAAGAAAGATGCTTACACCACGAGCAACCCGTCCTCCACTCGTAGAAATTCCTCAACAGCAGAATGAAACCCACCAACGCGCCTAGCAAAGCCGCAGCGCGCAGCAACCACCAAGCCCACCAAACGCCACGCCGCTTCTGGAAGAAAGCGAGCGGCTGCTTGACGAAACCGCGCAAACCGGCGTTGACGTCGTACTTGCTGCGGCCGGTGAAGTCGGCGGAGGTGCGGCGGGAGACGGCGGAGGGGGAGCGCAGGATGCACACGCCGAGCACGAGGCCCATGCAGAAGCCGCCGATGTGGGAGAAGTTGTCTAGACCGGGGAGGAGGCCGAGGACGAAGGCGATGATGATGTCGATGAGGATGAAGAGGAGGTCTTTGACGGGCGAGGCGCGCGTGGACCAGTTGTAGAGGAGGTCGAGGAGGGTTATGGCGAGGATGCCGAAGAGGGAACCGGACGCGCCGGTAGAGGCGATGCCGGTTGCGGCGAAGTTGCCTCCGAGTACGAAGCCGAAGATGCCTGCCGCCATGTAGACGAGGAAGAAGCGGATGGAGCCGATGAGTTTTTCGACGTCGCGGCCTAGGGTCAATTGGAGGAGGAGGTTGAAGCCTATGTGGATGAGGCCAGCGTGCAGGAAGATTGGGACGATGAAACGCCACCACTGATTTGGCGCTGGACTGTTGGGTAGTTTCTCGCCGGGTTGGAGGTCGAATATCACCTCTGGGACGCCGCCGAAGCCGCAAAGTTCGCTGAGGGAGCACTGGTTGTCTGCAGGATCCACAGTGGTGGTGTTCGGGCAGAACCAAGTAACCGGAGGGTTTTCGGGATTCTGCACGCCTTCCATGTTGTGCATGCAAGGCTGGTATCGGGCGCCCATGTTGATGTACATGTATGGTGAAGGCCCAATCATAGGGTTGAAAGAAGGCTTGATCTGGATGGGCGTGCCCGTAGCCATGCCTGTAGATATCTCGTCAGCTCCCTGTTCCCTTCTTCATGGGATGCCGCACAATTCCATATCTCCAACAAGTGTAAACTCACCATACTTGATGATCTCCACCAAGAAAACGATCAGTTGGACTATGCTCATGAAAAAGCACACCCAAGTAATCTTGCCCCTAAACCATCCATCATCGTCATCAGCGCGTCCTCGACGTCCATCACTGTCCCTCCTCCCCCTCGACCTCCCAGGCTTTGCATCCCTCACGAAAGGATCATCATCCGCATGCTGCGGCGGCAAAATCGGCGCCACACTATGCATAGACCCATGCTTCCTTTCTCTTTCCGCTAGCGGAATCGCATTCTGATCTTCGTACGGGTCAGGGTCGTAGCGCGAGGACTGGCTCGCTGAGGGTTGGCGGTATGGGTCTGCGAAAGGCGCGGGAGAGGAGGAGTAGGGCAAGGGCGGGAGGGGAGCTTCTTCGCGGCGGTCGTGGTCGTGGTAGGCATTTGAGGCGTAGGCGTTATGGGGCGGGTCGGAGTAGGAGTTCTGGTAATAGTTGTTGTGGTTGGACATTGTTTCTGGGTGGTGCTTCGCGGCGGCTGCGAAGGCTTTATTACGATGTTGGAAGCGAGCTCATGGAAGAAAGAGCTGTGGCAGAAGAGAAGGCCGGTCGGTTATGGCTCTAATTGCTGCGGATTCTGGTGGAACGCGGTGTGCGCCCAAGCGAAAGTGCGAGAAGGCGTTTGTGCTATGTCTGTCCTGCTCTTCTAACGGGGATGTGGAACAAACGAGTGACGTCTGGCGCAACGCTGCTGAAAACAGAGGAGGTGTGAGATCCGGCTGGCGACCTGCGCTGCAAAGAAGGCGGACTCGAGATATGTGCTGGTTTTGTTGGGCGAAAAGAGGCTGTGTAAAAAGAGGTATGGGTTTGTATGTTTAGAGAGAATCAGGTTAGGTCTTGCTAAACAACAAAGCGCAAACGTCACGTCAGGCCAGCCTCGTCTTATTACGCGGCCAACAACTTGTTTTGCGTATGCGCGCAGCCTCGTCCCCACCCTATTTTTCTGTCTATAAATAAATATAGATGCTCTATTACGAGCAAATAGAAAACGCCGACCAGTGCAAGATTACATAATACAGAACTGGTATTGGTGACCATGGAAGGAATTTGTGGCTCTCACGAGTTTATACCGCTACACTACCTACTACACACTAGACTTTTTCAAAGCCAGCTCCACCAACGCTCGTACAAAACCAAAAAGAAAACAGCAAGAAAGACCAAAAGAAAAAAAAATCAAGTCATACAATACAAGGGGGATTCTCTTTCCCGCCTTGAAACCACCAACAAAGAGCAAACGCCAGATGTATTTCCCTCCCTTGAACTCTAATATATCACACAAAGGAAGGCTCTGGATTGAGTCGGGAACGTTTGTCCCATGTTCTTTTCATTCCCGAATGAGCAGCTGGTCGCGCTGCTTCGCATGCTACCCAATGGTTTTTCACATTGGTGTAATTTGTCGGGGAATCGGGGAATAGTCGTGTCTATCAATAAACACGGCTTGTTTACTCGCGAGAGACGTCGCGGCCGAAGATGTACGACTTCATCCAGTCCATGAAGACAAGGACACGGTTGCGGGCTGGAGAAAATGACAGGTCAGTATGATAGTATGCGTGAATTCGGGGGAACAAGATAGACTCACTGCTGAAGCACATGCTCAGGTAAGCAGAGCGCCAGAAGAAGTAGGTCAGCTGACCACCAGTGGCAAGGTTACCAGTCAACCAGCTGATGTCGGCAACAGCCTTCTCGGAACCAATGTAGGCGAGGGAGCCCTGGTGAGAGTATTCAAAGGGACCCATCTGCTTGACGCGCTTCAGACGCTTCTGCACATCCTTGATCTCGGCGAACACCTGGTCACGGGCGTCCTTGTTGGGGGCAGTACCCTGCTTCTCGGAAAGAGAGGCAAGCTCGGTCTCGCACTCCTCAGTCTTGGCCATCTGGTTAAAGAGGCGGGCGAGGAAAGCACCTTCCTGGGCGGCGACCTGGGCCGTGGGAGCGTAGTTTGCGACGGCGCAGTCACCGACGGCCCAAACGTTCTCGGTACCCTTGACGACGAGGTATTCGTTGACAGCCAGACCACGACGGGAGTCCTTCTGAGCGGGAATCTGACCCATCAGATCCCTGACAACGGGACGGACAGCGTTACCAGTGGCCCAGACAAGAAGACCGTAAGGAATGCGCTCGAGAACCTTCTCGCCTTGTGCGTTGACGTATTCAGCCTCGATGTATTGCTCAGTGACGTTCTTGACCATAGTCTTGTTGCGGATCTCAATAGTCTCCTCCTTGAAGGTCTGCTCGGTGTAGTCGATCAGGTTCTTGGAAAACATGGGCAGGACGGAAGGAAGGGCCTCGACAAGGGTGACACGGAAGTTCTCAGCAATCTCAGGAATCCACTTCTTGAGGTCGTTCTCGAAGAAATCTTGCAGCTCACCGGCGAACTCAACACCGGTAGGGCCACCGCCAACGACGACCATGTGCAGCAGACGCTTGACCTCCTCAGGAGACTGGTCCTTGAAAGTGGCAGTCTCGCAGCAGTCCATGATGCGCTTGCGGATCTTCTGTGCGTCGTTGACCTCCTTCAGGAAGCAGCCGTGCTCCTTGACACCGGGA
This sequence comes from Cladosporium sp. MBC 237, assembly GCA_030772445.1. NCBI lineage: Eukaryota > Fungi > Ascomycota > Dothideomycetes > Cladosporiales > Cladosporiaceae > Cladosporium > Cladosporium sp. MBC 237. The sequence goes on from JAPHCH010000059.1 coordinate 304,560, forward strand.
ATACCGAAAGTCGCGTTCTCAGCGCCGACACCGACGACAAGCATGTCGAAAGGAACCTCGGTCTGGGAAACAGCGCCCTTGATCTCAGAGTCGTCATTGATGTAGATAACCTTTTTCTCATAGTCGATCTTGGTAGCCTCGGCTTCGTAGAACTTGACGGCGGCGCCCTTGTGACGAAGGAAGTTGCGGATCGGTTCCATGATGCTGCGGTGTTCGATAGTACCAGTGGTGCAAGACGGGAGCAGAGGAGTAAAGAGGAAGTAGTTGCGCGGCGAGATGACGATGACATTGTAGTTTTCCGTGTCGAGTTTCTTGAGGAGAGAGACAGAGCCCCAGCCAGTGCCTGGAAGTGCAAGTGGTCAGCTAACCATTCCAACGGATCAAAAAGTCATCAAAACGCCACATGTTACTCACCAAGGACGACGAGAGTTTTCTTGCTGGGGTCCGGCTCCTGCTGCTCAACCGGGTTGCGGTTGACGTAGATGCCGTACGAGGTCCAGCCCAGCATACCAATGGCGCTCAGGTAGGTGAGCCTCCAGGTCCAACGAAGCAGGCCGGCCTTCTTCTTCTTCTTGGGGGCCTCCTTGCCAGGGGCCTGGTCGGCGTAGCCTCTTCTGCACACCTCAACCAGGCTCTTGCGCTGCTCGCGCGCAGCGGACAGGGCGTTGTTTGCGCCAGAGGCGAAGCTCCTCTGTTGTCTGGCGACTTGCGCGAACGCCTGCCGGCTCGCGGCGGAGGCGGAGATGTTCGCGATAGGCCTGAGGGCCATCGCTGTCGGCCGCACCACGCCCGCCATGGTTATTCCGCGACGGAAAATGGAGGGGGAGGAGGGGAGAGGATGGGAGGGTTATTGGGTGGCGGTGGTGGTTGTTGGTGTCGTGTGTTGCGACAGCTCCCTAAAAATTGAAGATAAATCGGCCCTTTGACGCTGTGAGCTTGACGCAAGCACGTAAGGCTAACAAGACGCTAGAAGGGCTAGCGGTGCTGAGATAACGGCCGTGTTTCTTCGCCTCTGCCTTTGATTATTATTACTGATCTTCTTCGCTCCCGCCTGAATCCACCGGCAAAAATGAGCTGACTGGAAACAAGGTGATGATGGTAACTTTGTATGGAAGAAGCATTGAGACAGGGGCTTATGCCATCTTATCGCACTCATTCCAATTCCGAGCCAGTCCGAGTCACCTCACCTCGCAGGGCAAACGGCTGGACGACTTACTCCATTGAGTATGCCATGGCAGAGCTAAATTCTCATTGGCAAAGCGATCTCTCACCCAAGCATTCGGAGCACAAGCTGGCTGTCCGAGTGCAGAGATGGAGTGCATAGACCAATCTGCCGGAGCACTGGAAGTTCGTCTGTTCTGCAGACTGACGAAGAGGTGCATCTACTTGAGCAGTTCAAAGAATGCCAATTTGTCATTTGATCAGTGGTAACGTTGACTCCTAGCTCATGGCAGTGGATATTCAGGGTTACTACAATGGAAGATGTAGTGGCCCCGCTGAAATGTCTAAACTTCAGCTAAAGAGATAGCGAGTGTCGACCTATTAGTGGCTGATCTTTGTAATGCATTTGTATTAGAGCAATGGGCGAGTGGCATCTTTCTCTCACGTCGAAGACGAGTCAAAGATTGCAGTTCACGCTATGAACTGATGGAGATTCGTCAATAGACTAAGTATGTTGTCATTTGAGCATCAAAAGTCGCAAGTCTTCAATACCCAGGTAGTATTTTTCTTTCACTCTTCGTTCTTCCAAGTATATCCCAGACATGGCTTGAGTGTAAAGTTGGAGGTATGAGCCCAACAGCATCGCATCGACTTTGGGTATACCTCGAGTTCAACTCAGTCTCCCTCTACTTTTCTAGCTCTACACCACTACACATATCTAGGAGCAGGTAGCACACGCGTGAAGGACGACAGAGATTCCTCCCAATGCTGGTGAAAATCCACTCGCTTGCGCTGCAAGAGGCTGAATGTAGTCAAGCTTCTGGATCCTGTTCGCCACCAGCACTTCTCACATAAAAAGTTGACCTAAGCAGGTGAAAACCACAAGCACCACGATGTATCGTCAGCATCTTCGTCATCCATTTTATAAGTCTTCTTAGGTCCTTTCTGCAGACGAAACATGGTGGTCGTAGTCATGCTTCCGGGCACTGCCGTTTTTACGTTTCAGGCCTTGACAAACGTCAGCGCGTCTTGCGCCCAAGACTGCCGAGATGGCAACCGGCGCATCCTTTGCTACAACGCTTGATGCCAATATACTAACGTAATAAAAGCTCGCCAGCATTGTCCTTTGCTCCCTTATAACAACACTTCCCATCATTATTGGCATGTCTGGATCGCAGAATGCCGCAAGCAGCGGAGAAACGAGACGATGGCACCGCCACGAGCCCGATAGAGGGCGAACCCTTACAGTACAGCAACGAATCCAACGACTCGAGCAACAGACCTAAGAATGCTACCGATGGGAAGAAGGAGACGAAGAAGACGGCGGCGGACCGACTGCAAGCCCTTTGGGAGAAGACTGGAATAACCTGGCCCCGATTCAAACTCATGTTCAAGGGAGCTCTGGCACCAACTATTGCTGTCGCACTCTTTCAAGCGGATTCCTTTGCGAGTCACTTCTCCACGGTTGGCTATCTGGTTGGAATCACATCCATTCTGTCACTGGTGATGCAACCTCGGTCTAAATTCCTGCAGACCATGCTTGTGAATGTTGTCTTCGTCTGCTTCGCCGCAGCATGTGTCACTCTGGCATTATACTGCTGCGTACAAGCTCGAATCCATTCTGGAGAATCTGGCGAACCTTCGCAGGGCGGAGCAGGCACGAGTGGTCTCGCGGCGACGGGAGCACAGACTGCACCGTACAATTCTTCCGCGGCCGCTGTCGCAGGCATATGGCTTATGTTCATGATCTACGTTATGTCTACAGTACGCGCGGTCAAGCCTCAGTTCATGATACCAGCCATGGCGGGCGCGATCATCGGCAATGTTGGAATGGTGTACGCACCGCAATTTTCCTCCTTTGTCCAAGCAGAGGCTTTTGTCAAGAGACTGCTGGAGGCCTTTCTGACTGGATTTGGAATTGGCACTGGTGTTTCTCTTTTCATCTTTCCCCTGACAAGCCGAACCGTGGTGTTCGACGACATGTCTGCATATTTAACTTCACTCAGAACAGCTCTGAAGGCCAACATGGACTACGTTCACAGTCTGGAAACCACCGATATGTTCACCTTCGGGAGGACGGACACCATCAGACACCGAGTCACCCATAGCCCCGAGGCACAGGTCGTCAAAGACAAGATGGCGGCTTTGCAAAACGCGTCTGCCAAGCTGAACGGCGATCTGCCTTTTGCCAAAAGAGAAATCGCTCTTGGTAGGCTGGGTCCGGATGATTTGCAAAGCATCGCACGTCTTCTGCGACTGATCATGCTACCCATGGTCGGCCTGAGCTGTATCTCCGATATCTTCGAGCGGATTGCCGAGGATCGAGGCTGGGTTTCAATACCCGTTGACGAAGATGCCTCCTTGAGCAGCACAGCTCTGGGAGATCTGACAAAACGAAGAGCGGTGGTGGAATGGCACGAGCTAATGAAAGTGCTACGAGAACCCTTTCAAGAAATGGCAGATGTCATTGATGAAGGCCTCGAGCATGCCATGATTGATTTGCAGTTGATCAAGAAGCCCAAGAAGCATTCCCCACAAGACGCCGAAGCAAAAGGTGATCGACCAAGGCCTGGAGACCCCGGCTTTGCTGAGTATCTGAACCAACGCACAAACCTGTATCACAAGCGGAAGCAGAGCATGCTGCAAGCATGGTGTCGCATCAGAGGCATCGAGCTCCCCGAACGGTTCTTCACAGATCCCGAGGTGATGAAGAACTTCCAGGACCCCGACTGGTTGAAACTAGACTTCAACCCAGCGCTTCGTGCGCGCAGCAGACGACAGCTTTACATCTGCTTGTACATGGAGTACTTGCTGTGGTCGATCGGTCGCCGCGTGTACGATCTCGTGTCTTTTGCAGAGACAGCAAGAGTTGCCGGGAAACTTGAGAAGAAGCGTCTGATTGTACCTGGCTCGAAGACGTTAAAGAAATGGGTTCTCAGCTTCTTCACGGCGGATGGAGATTCGTCCGAGAACCAGCAAATGGAAGGCAGCGATGAAACATCCAGAGTCCACTTGGGCGCTGCATACACACGAAGGAAAGATCCAATGCATCTGCCGCCCCAAAATGCTTGGGAACGCGTCGGCGACCGTATCCGCAATGTGGCTCAGTTCTTCGGCTCTCAAGAATCAGTGTTCGGTGCTCGCGTCGCCCTGGCTACGATGTGCATTGCGGTGGTAGCATACTTGCAAGACACGCAAGTCTTCTACACCCAGAACAGGATCTTCTGGGCTCAAATTATGACCTCCATCGGCATGCAACCTTCTGCCGGCCAGAGTTTGCGCAGCTCCTTCTTCCGCATCGCCGGTACGGCTCTCTTCATGATTGCAGCTTGGATTTGCTGGTATATTGTGGATGGCAATGTTGCCGGAGTGATTGTATTCTACTTCCTCTTCTTACACATTGGACCGTGGATCATGCTCATGTACCCTGCATACACCACTCTCGGTGTCATTGGGCCTATTACCATGACACTCATTCTTGGCTACGAGCTTCAAGTCCTCAAAGTCGGTATTGAGGTAGCTCAGTCCAACGGACAAGCATACCAGCCAGTCTACCTACTCGGACCTATTCGCCTCGCCACCGTGATCGGCGGCCTTTTCCTCGGCTGGCTTTGGACCATCTTCCCCTACCCAGTCTCCGAACACGCCGAATTACGCAGAAGTCTAGGCTCATCACTCTACCTACTCGCCAACTACTACTCAGTAATGCACGAAACCGTCCGCGCCCGCATCCGCGGCATCGAAGACGACCCCACGATCAAAGGCTCCGTGAGCCAACGGCTCGAAAAAGCGCGCCGCACAATCTTCAGCAAATGCAACCTCCTCCTCTCCGGCATGCGCACCCGAACCGCTTTCATCAAATTCGACATTCCCCTGGGCGGCAAATTCCCCAAGAAAAAATACGAAGTCATCATCGATCAGATGCAAAGCATGCTGAATTTCATGGCACTGGTGAGCTACGCTTCGACTTCCTTCCAAGACATCCAGAGTCGAGCGGGCGACGATAGCGAAAATCAGCTGCAGTGGCTTCACTCTTTCCGCAAACTCATTGGCGAGTCGAACGTCACGTCCCAGGCGATCGCCACTCTACTCACGCTGATGTCTTCGTCCGTGGCGAACGGCCAGCCCTTACCGCCTTACCTCCGCGTTCCAGAGCCATTCCGCTATACCGACAGATTGGACGAGTTGGACAGGGATTTGTTGAGTATCAAGCACATCGCTGAGCCGGGTTATGCCAGTTTTGCCGTGACGCAGTTGGGGACGAAATGCGTTCTTGATGACCTCAAGCAGCTGCTGAGAGATGTTAAGGAGCTGGTCGGCGAGCTCGACTTTTCGTATCATGTTATTTCTACGAGTGAGCTAGATGATGCCGAGGAGACTGTGACTTTTGGACCGGATGTTAGGGAGGATAGGGGCGGGAGGAAATTGGATTGAGAGTATTCGTAGTATGATACGTAATAATAGATTGATAGACCTTTTTTGGTTTTGTTTTTTAGCTTACAAAAATTTACTCCCATCTTGTCTCATCCTTAGCAAATAGGAACCAAGGCTTACATTCTCCACCATCGCTCCTTCAGCTAAGTGAACTAAACCTCATCAACCTCCCCATTCGAGCATCCGGCCACCACAATCTCATCGTCAACATCCTCACCAGCGATGCTCTCAGCGCTCTTGCTGACAGCCTGCAACCCCTCCACGGCCTTCTGAACAGCCTCTGTAACCAACGCGCGAAGCTCGTCAACCCCCATCTTAATCACGACACTCTTAGGTGCCAACTCAATGCGCCCCTGCACGCCATCCTGCGGCAACCCTGCACCACGAACGTGAGAATGACCAGAAGAAGTAGCCTGAGGAGCAACAGGCGCCGGCGAAGCAGCGAGGAAAGGATCCACAGCTTCCGGCGCAGGAGTGCAGACTCTAGAACTCACGAATTGCAGCTCATGGCCAAAAGGTCCCTGGTGCTGACGATTCTGAACCATCCGCGGTGGTGGCGGAGTATTCGTGTTCAGCCCAACTGGAGCGCTGGTAGGCGGAAGACGCGAGGACTGAGTGTACGCACGTCTCAGCTGGTAGCGACTCTGCGGTGGCGGCTGTTGGCGTTGCGAGCGTTGGTAAGGCTGGACGCGGCTGGCCTTCAATTTCTTGACTTGTGGAGCGCTGGATCGTGGCATTCCGAGGTTGTGGCCGTCGCGGTGGAAGATCACGGGGCTGTCTAGTTGGGGGAGATGGTGCATGAGGGAGCCATCTGGTGGCTCGGAGACGGAGCGGCGGTGGAGGTGTTGAGTGGGAAGTTGGGTTGGGATGAAAGGTGCTCCGAAGGACTGCTCGATGGATTGGAAGTAGGGAGAGCCGGGCGTGGAGCTGAAGTCTTGAGGGTAGGCGTCTGGTGTGAAGTCGGGCGTGAGGGTTGTGTTTGGGTCGTAGGATGGTGAGCCGGTGTTGCTGAGCTTTTGCGGGTCGACACAGTGGAGGCTGTTGAAGTCGGAGTTGAACTCTGAGATTGGTGAGAGGTCGACTTTGTCGCCTTGGTTGGTGCTGGTGTTGGTGTTGAAAGGGTTTGGAGCCGGCTCCGAGAATGGAGATCTTGCTACTTCACAGGACATGTTGGTTGTGAATGAGTTAAGTGTGAAAGATAGATTATGTATAACAGGATGCTGTGCTACCAACCTGCAGTCTATAAGTACAATATACAAATGTGCGAACGACCGTTCGCAGAAGCGTTCGCGGCGGATGGTATTAGCCGCTCTCTCGTTTTGTGGCTTGTTTCCAGCGTGAGTAACCCTGAGACATGCTTCATCCGGCGTTGAAGAAATGCATATGCAAATGCAAGTCTCGTCGCTTGAGCAAGAAGGAGCGAGGTGACTAGGGTGGATAGCTGTGGTGCTGGGAAGAGTGGCGCGGGTTGGGCTAATCGCAAGGACAGGATCATTGCAGACGGGAGAGTGCATGCCATCCGCATAGCATGAACTGCTGTTCTGAAGCATAGCGTGCAGACGTTCGAATGCATTGACCGACTTTTACTGCGCATGTGGTTCGTCTTGGGCCTTTTCGATCGTCCAGTAGAGATGCTCAATTTCGGTGAGAGTCTACCAGCAGCCCCGTCTCTTTCCCTTAGCTCGCACCGTTTGTCGACGGGATCTTGTTTGCAATGACCATGTCTGCCCGCGCGTCAAAGTCATTGCCAACCCCATCAAGTTGCCTGACCTGAGCACCGTTCAGGCGCCCTATCGCTCCGTAGAACAGTGTGTGACAAATCTCAAGAGTATAACTGCCCCAGCTACTCGTCATCATCATCCCTCTTCTTTCCCCAATGCCACACCTCGTAGATTTGATCCATAATAATATCCCCAAATCCTTTCCCCTCATCGATCGCCTCCTGCACCTCCTGATTCCGTTCTCTCGCCCACTTTGCTTGCCTGGAAGCTTCCACCTGCTCCGCGATGCCGGTCTTCTCTTTCTGCGCCCTCAGCGCCTCCTGTCTTTCCAGACGAACTGCATCCGAAACACGCATTTGCGCCTCATCCGTCTGCAAGCCTTCCCTGGCAAGAACTGGCGGTCTGGCTCCTGTGATGTGCTGCTGGATCGATCGGCCGGTGCGTTCGCGGATAAGGAAGTTTGCGGAAAACACTGTGGTCATGCCCAGGCCGGCTGTGAAGAAGTCGAGCTTCCTGGGGGGCAGTAAAGCAAGTAAAGGGCATGCGACTACCGTGACGAGAGCAGTGTTGTGGAGCGTTTTCGCGTAGTTGGCTGTTTCGGCGGGTGTTGGTTGCCTTTGCGGCTCCTGGGGATGCGACATGGTGGGTGGGTGGAGAATTACGGGGTCTCTGTTTGGGTGGTTTATCGTCCAGTGAATATAATTTCAGTTATTCACTTTATATAGGTCGATGTTCGAGGACTTGATGGACGGTATAGCTTATGTAGATATGTAGGTATGTTAGATCTACGCATGGGAATTTGATCAGCATCAATGTCCATGGCGTCACGAAAAACGCCGAGGAAGTTCGGGACGCGATTTCTGGCATTTGCTTCCCGCATAGAGCATAGAGCATCTTCGTTTGTCCGCCAATTGTGTGGTATAGCTATGAATGATTTATATAGTTTTATTCAACCCATTGGTGTGATTGAAAGGGACAGCCTCTTCTCACAGACAAGCTTACGACGGTTCAGTAGTCCTCGCATATGAGATTCCAATGTGAAAGGCAAAAATGTTCACACTTATTCACCCGGCATATCCAATGTGTTTTAGGTCGATAACATCATCTAAATGAGGTAATATGCATTGTTTACGCTCTTTGATGCTCTGCCTCACCTTGGGGCTACTCGCACAAAGCCGGGAACCACAGGTGAAGCTTTGCAGACCTCAATCGCACCTCCGGTATAGCTCGCACATTTTTCAACATATCTCGAGCATTTGACGACCAAAAAAAATTATAAGATAGTCCGACGGAGGCAGGATTCGAACCTGCGCGCCCGAAGGCATTTGATTTCGAGTCAAACCCAGTAACCACTTTGGTACTCCGCCTTTGATGCAGTTTCGCGAAAATTTGGTTTTATATAACTCAATTTTGTCAAAATTCGTAGGAGCGAAAGCATTTCCGGTAGAAGTGATAGCTGAGGTCCTATTGCATCGATTGTGCGTACCGAATTGGCTCTTATTGCTTCTGAGCATTTTTGAAAAAATTGTAAAGTATGTCGAGCATACCCAAAAGTCTCGTTCGGCTAGCACGGTAGGAACCAATCAAACGACGTTTAGTAGCTTTGAGCAATGAAAGGATGGTGCACCTTACAGGTGATATACTGGCTGTTAATTGATCTACTCTGGAAACCATATACTCGTATCGAACGGGGCCTCTGTTTTGTGAGCATATCCACCGATGAGGCCAAGATTGATATGTTCATAGAGGAATGCTCCAGTACAATGAGCATCTCGACGCCGAAACAACTCCTTTCTGATGGTACTATGATCTCTATACTTGAGCCCACCGTGAAATGCTCAGCGAGAAACAATGATCGATCAATGGGTTGAGACGAAAGCACTTGTTGATACTCCGAGCGGGCATTGAAGGCACATTCAATAATATTCAGCAGACCAACATCATCATTCAGTTTTGTTAACCCTACTACTCCAGCCATAAAACCTAGCCTCACTGACCCAAGCCAAAATCACGTCTCACAGTCCTCCCCTCGGCCTTGAATGTAACCTTAAACACCTTATACCCATTGAATATGTACATTCCACCAGGAACGAAAGCAAAATTGTTACTGCCACCTGAAACAGCGAACTTTCCGATGAGAACGCCTTCAGGGTTCCATCTGTCGAGGTATTAGCCATTTGCACGTGAAAGAGAACATGGAACAGGCTGGAAAGACTCACACATCAACGCCATCACCAGCTCCACAAGCAGAGTAGACATTGCCAGCAGTGTCCGTGTGGATTCCATCAGGGAGGCCTCTGGAAGCGTATGCAAACAGTTGACGATTTTTCAGTCTCTTTCCGTCATCGGTGATATCGAAACGGTAGATTGAAGCAGGATCGGTTTGGTTGTCCTTTCCGGGGAAAGTGTGAATGCCAGTGTCCGTGACATAGACGTGCTTGAAGTCGGGGCTGCAGAAGAGAAGTCAGATACAAAGACCAGCGAGCAGCCTGCATCTACAACATACCTGAATTCAATACCGTTAGGAGCGATGAAATCATCTGCAACTGCTTGGACCACGCCAGTCTTAGGCTCGAATCTATAGACTTGCGGTCTGATAGATGGTTCGGGTCGGAAATATTGCCAGTATCCATATCGCGCATCAGTGAACCACAGATCACCGGTGTGGTAGTGTTGCTCTACATCGTTCAAACTAGAAAAGTTCCTGCCATAGAAATTATCCAGAAGCACACGGGTTTCGTTCGTCGCAGGATCCACAAGAGTAAGTCTGGAAGCATTGAAGAAGTCGCCTTCGTCACAGTAGACGATCTGCTGTCCTTCGCTGCTGTTGGGAGAAGAGCCGACTGGGTAGAACGCCGCACCGCCGTTGGCTTCTGCGAGGTCGGGATAGCGGACAGATGTGATCTCATTGTCTCCGTTGATGTTGATGGCAGTCACGTTGATCGGGTTGTCGAAGGAGCCATTCCAGTTGCTGGTGGCATATAGCAGTCCAGTGGCTATGTTGTAAACGCCGGCTTCGTGGAATGCCTCCCAGGATGTTTCGGCGACTAGTTCTTGGGTGGCATTGTTACCCAGGACTCCATTGAGGAACTCGTCGGAATATGAGATGAAAGAGACATGATCCACAGAGGCATTGGCGATTGCGGTCAGCTGGTTTGCGTACGGTATGCTGGCAGCCAGGCTGAGCACGTCTACGTGCGTGATGTTCACCATGTTGCAATGTGATAATATCTCAGACGGATGGTTGAGTTGAGGAATTAAGGATCAGACGCAAGTAGAAGTAGATCCATCTACATGTACTCAAGGTATCGGCAACGGAAAGCAATGTCCTCATGGCTGCATTGCCGGCCCCCTCACGCCGTCAATGCGCGATCGCAATAAATTGTACGGTTTGGTCCACGTCATGGCGGTAGTTTAGCAAGGCTCTACAGGCACGCTTCTTCCTCGATACAGTAGTTGAAGGACACAAGCCCCGCTGCTCAAAAGCTTAAGTTGGGCGAAAAGCTTCGGCATCGGTTATCATTTCTCTTGCAGTATGTCGGTAAATGAGGGTCGGTTTCTCAGTGATAGAATGATGGGTTTGATATTACATTAGATCGCAGAATCATGAAAAGACCGAGGTGCCTATTTTGAAGGCACAATAGGATGGTACCTATATTGTGATACTATTACAAAAAGTACTAGCATTGATTCAATATCTAGCTATACTCATGAAAAGCAGGGAGATCCTGATGGGCCACTATCAAGTAATGCATGTCCGACCGGTACTGCAGGCGTTGTGGAAATCCGATAGTGAAAGTATGACTTCTAACAAATGTTGTGTTTATTCACTTACACATGCATCTATATCAATCCGTCCTTTGGGTATCATCACAGAGCATTTACAAATGCCGCAACCACTCAGTGCTCAGCTTGAATAACTAATTTCCAGTCCAACATTCCCAAGCACCTGATCTTTCCTCTTGAGGTTGAAGCCAGCTCCAACTCCAACAAGTAACTCTTTGACGCGAGTCTCCCACAAAATGGTAGCTTTTCCATCAATACCCAGACGGGCCTTGAGAACACCTTGAGCGTCGTCCTGTCTTTCGACGAAGTCACTACTAACGAAGCCGTCAGATTCCGCCGTGGCAGTGGGTGCGACCTGCCATTCTGGTCGAACCATGCTTCTAGCCCATGCAGTGTCCAGATCCCGTTTCCACAACTCTACGCCAACGGAAACGTCGCTTTCGTAGCTGTAGACATTGAAGTCGAATCGGGAGCAGAGGGCAAGGTTTCGCCCAGCTTTGACGGCGTAGCTTGAGTTCAAGCTTCCCATCAGCGGATTGAGTGTAAGAGTCATGGTGTATGGGAACCCGGTGTGGACAGGCAAAGTCGTGAATCGAAGACCTGTGCTGAGCCCTCCGCTCTTGTTGACAGGACTGAAATACACCTCACCGCCCATGCTCAAACGACCGCTTTGATGATCCCATGGATGGGAAGGGTGGCGTGAAGATGGCTGGGTTTGTGGATACCTCGGGTCGTAGCCGAAGTTGTACAGTCCTCGGAATCCAAGCAATGCAGCATCCGTCGAGAAAAGATACTCTGTCGAGTACTTGCCGTAATCGTTCTGCAATTGCGCAAGTGCAGTGCCACCATTGGGCAAGGAGCCATCGGAAACGCAATTGAGTTTGAAAAGTCGTGTTGGGCTCATGCGACGTAGGTACAGTGCCTCGAGGGTGCTCGTAGGCAGGTAAAAGCGGCCGTAGAGCAGCGCATCACGGGTGTCAATCCGCTTTCCACCATGCCATATTTCCCATTGCCATGCCTCTTCCGGTTTCTGTAACTCCTGAAGATGCCTGTATCCCTTGACCAGATGTCCAAGCGGGAGATCACTGCTCTTGCCGGCGACTTGCAGGCCTAAGCTAGAAAAGAGGAAGCTGAATGAGCCATCGACCACGCCCTTACTACCGAGAGTATAGCTTGTTGCAAAGTTTGGACTGGAGAGCGAGGAGATGTGCAGGCGAACACCATGAGGGGTGCGAAAGTCGAGGAGGTTATTTGTCGTTGTCGTCAAGGACGCGTAGCTATTGTCTACGTTCCAGCGCGACGCGGCGTAGAAGGCGGACTGGACGTAGTCCATGAACTCCAGCATTGTGTTTGAGACTGCCCTGCCATTATTACTGTTGCATTTTGCAAAGACTGCTACGCTCCAGGAAGCGCGCGAAAGCTGGTGTGTTTCAGACGGTTTATGGTCGCATTCGAACTGCTGCGCTGCGAGAACGACGACCCTGGCCAACCTGGCTCACCTGCACCTGGACCTAGCAAAGCCTGGGGGCGGAACGTTGCCGCAACGCCTGCAAAGAAAGTTGGGCGCATTTTCATCTTTTTGGAGAAGTACCTTCAAATTAATCAACAACCCCGACGAAGGAAAAAAAAGGTCACCAACAACAGCTAGACAACACCTAGCAAACACACAAACACCACCACAATGCCGAAGTCCAAGCGTTCAAAGGTCGTGCACACCTCTCAGGTGCAGAAGAAGCCGGCGAAAGAGATCAACGCCGCGCTCTTCGAACTCGTGCAAGAAGCCGTCGACACCTACCAGCACATCTTCGTCTTCAGCGTCGACAACATGCGCAACACCTACCTGAAGGAAGTGCGCCAGCACTTTGCCGACTCGCGTCTCTTCTTCGGCAAGACCAAGGTCATGGCCAAGGCACTCGGCCTGACCGATGCTGAGGAGCATGCGCCGGGCCTCCACAAGTTGAGCAAGTACCTGCAAGGCAGCGTCGGCCTGCTGTGCACCAACAGGGAGCCTAAGGAGATTCTGGAGTACTTTGAGGGATTCGTCGAGGTGGACTTTGCGCGCGCTGGCATGCCCGCCACGAGGACATTCACAGTACCAGCCGGTGTGGTTTACAGCACTGGCGGCGAGCAGCCCGTGGAGCGGGATGTGCCTATGCCTCACTCTCTGGAGGCGACGGTGCGGAAATGGGGAATGCCGACCAAGTTGGACAAGGGCAAGGTCGTCTGCCTGGAGGATTACGCTGTGTGCACGGAGGGCAAGGTCATGAACAGTGACCAGACCGCGCTGCTGAAGCTCTTCGGTATTGCGACCGCAGAGTTCAAGGTACAGGTTCTGGCTCACTGGAGCGCGGAGTCTGGAGAAGTGAAGGAGATAGAGGGTGCCGACGCTGTCATGTCAAATTGATTCAATTATACTAAAAGGACTACTACGGAGGAGGGCTAGACTGATTGCTTGGTTGGGCGCATTTAGGCGGGTTTCTTGTTTTACTAGGACATTGATATCATTCTGCATTGAATTCAGCGAGGCGTTGGTGGGTTTCATGGCTTTTTGTGTCCGGCCTCTTTTCATTTAGGCTAGCTAGCTGCACGAAATGCACACTCGTCTAAAGCCGATGCAAACGCCTTATTTCATCCCAGCCCTTCGCCCAACTTCAAATACACACGCTTAAGCCTCAGTAGAGAGCTTGGCCTTGCCGTTGGTGACCTTGACACCAAGCTCCTTCGCGCGGGAGACGATCTCTATCCTCTTCTTGGCAGAGACGGCGTGGGCGATCCTGTTGATTCGTTAGTTTTCCGGGGTGGTAATTGTGATCCAGGCAATGGGGAGTCTTACTCGGCGGCGTAGGTCTTGTTGTGCATAAGGAGGAGGTCGAGGTCACGGGTGTTGTTGACGAGGAAAGCCTTGTGGCCGGAGGGCATCATGTGGCGGGTCTTCTTGTTGCTGCCGTAGCCAATCTGTAAAAGGATCGGACAATCAGCCATTGTTCTCCAGATGTTCCTGCTGCAACAATTCTCTTTGCATGAAAAATCCATCGTCCCTCCATCTTCCTCTCGTCGCAATTGCTTCCGGTGTCCTTGCGGGGTCTAAACGCACCTTGGGCATAACGGCCTGGCCTCTGAAGCGTCTCCTCACGGCATTGTCGATACCCTTGGGCTTCCTCCAGCTCTCGCCAACGCACTTGAAGCGGTCACTCTGGTGACGCTTGAACTGCGCAGTGCGCTTCTTGACGATCGGGACGTGCTTCTTTGCGGCAACCATCTGTGCGGTCTGAGGTTAGTAATTATGCTCCTGGTGCGTAGATTCCAGCGGGAAAACTCGAGTCGAAATCGTGGTACGGTCTGCTCGAGCGTCGGATGCGGTAAACGTACTTTGTCGGTGTTGGCGGTGTCGTCGGTCGGGGTCGCTGGTCGATTCGCGGTCGTCGTGAAGTCGCTTCCTCAATTCGCAGCCCACAGCAAATTCGGCACCGCATGTTTCATGGGACGTGCACGCCAAGTCTCGGCTAACATTCCGTAGTTGTCACCCAGCTTCACAGTATTGGAACGCCCAAGTCTGCCATCGCTCTCATTAGTGCCACATGCAATGTGATGACGAGGCATAGTAACATCGATGGTCGACAGAGTGCCTGTATTCATGTTCTTGCATATGTCCGCAAACTCCACTCAAATGTATCGAGAGTCAGCATTACGCAATCAGAGGTTAGGCCAGCATGTTTCGTAGGTATACTACTACAAGATCATCAGTCAGGCCTTTGTCAGCCATGTTGTCGGATACGACATCAATCTACTGAAATCGTTAAAACGAATGTTGGACTTATATACGGTATTCTCTGCATTCGAGCTGCTCAGCTCGAGCGATCTCATCGTCTTTCTCTCTTCATACCATTTGAGAATAGCTCACAAAACATACCCCAACCATGAAAGCTCTACGCGTCTTGAAGAAAGGCGACACCACCTCCCTTAAGTACGAAGATATACCACAGCCAACGCCAAACCCAAATCAGGTCCTCGTCAAGATCCGCGCCTCCGCCGTCCAGCCTTCCGACATTCTCAATTCCAAAGGTGCATTCGCCCTTACTACATTTCCTCGAACCCTTGGTAGGGACTTTGCAGGAACGATCACCGAGGGGCCGAGCCATCTACTCGGAAAAGATGTCTTCGGCACTTCTGGGGACACCTTCAGCTTCACCTCGGATGGTGCACATGCAGATTACGCAGTCTTGAACGCGGATGCCGTGGCGATCAAACCAAGTCAGCTTTCCTTCGAGCAGGCTGCTCTACTAGGAACGACGTTTACGACTGCAAATCTGACTCTCAAGCGGACCCATCTCAGGCCTGGAGAGACGGTGCTTATTCTCGGGGCTACCGGTGCCGTCGGCTCTTGGGTAATGCGAATTGCAAAGGCAAACGGCTGCAAGACGATCGGCGTTGGTCGCCACGGGGCAGACATTGACAGCACCCAGGATCCGACTTTAAGCAAAGCAAAAGATGCCAACGTTGGCAAAGGACCAGATGTAGCAGTAGATACGGTCGGGGACTTGAGTCTTACGAAAGCAGCACTCGATGTGCTGGCGCCTTTTGGTCGACTCTGCACGATAACAGCGCCACGCTCCGGCAGTAGTGAACTCCCTGTCGACGTCGCCTCACTTTATAGAAGGCAGCTCAGTCTGGTCGGATGCAATAGTACGGCGTACCCGCAGGCAGAAATGGCGCGGATGTTGACGGAGGATCTGGTGCCTCTGATCGAAAACGGAAAGTTGCAGGCGCCTGAGATTGGTAACACAGTACGTCTGCCTTTTGACCGGGCGATGGAGGCTTACAATGGCCAAGTCAAGAAAGCCGTGATTGTCTTTGACGAATGAAGGAGTCAGGCACTGTGACTTCCCTTACATTGATAGTACTGTGGCGTACAGGCTTCTAGAATCCGAATGAATATCTACAGTCGTCGAGGCGAAGTCCACACCAGCACCCAGTCAATCTGTTGCAAAGGACAACTTGTGATGGAAAGACATCATTCGTCCCAGTCAAACGCTTCAGAGACCATTACCTCTCCAAAAAGCTCACAATATTACCCAATCCGTTTCTCAACCCCCCATTCAAAAAACCACCGCAGCAGTCCTCAGCGTCAAACCCAAAAGCACCAAAGACGAAGCAGAAAACAAACTAAACCTAACCATAATCCTATTCGTCGTCGCCTGCAACAGCGAATGCGCAACCCTCAACGCGACATAACCCCAAGCAGCATAAACAGTCGCATCATCATTGACGCCCAAATAAGTAAGCGCCAGAGTCGTAGCAACAAAGTACGTCGGCTGCTCGTGCAAGTGGTTGAAATTCTGCGCCGGCCACTGGCACTCTGGCGGCAGCATGGTTTCCATGCGCGCCTGGTTGAAGCTCGGGTCCATGCTCACTTTGTGCTTGCTCAGGGCCGGCAGGCGTTTGGCGTACATCCAGCCTTCCATTACGAAGGTCCAGAGGTTGAGGGTTACGAGGGGCGCGAGGAGGGGGGCGGCCGTGCCAGCGGGGGAGGTGAGGGTGTTGAGGATTGGCATTTTTTGGTAATGCTGTTTCGTTTGGTTATGGTGTTGATTGTTGGTGGGTTGGTTGGGTTGATGGTTTGTCTGGTTTTTGGGTGTGGTTTTGTGGCCGGTTTTTCGATTTGGAATTCCCTAAGACCTCGAACCAGGACTAGGAGACGACTTAAGTACCCCAAAGGCCACCTGGACGAGCGGAGACGGGTTGATATGAGAGAGGGAGCGTGCGGCACACAAAAGCAAGGCGGCAAGCCCCCTCAATACAGATAAGTTAAAGTTGACTAGCTGCAATGGCCCAGCTGGAACCTCAATGGACACAGACAGACGTTTGTTATTGCCGAGGCTTGTGCTTGGAATATACCAATCAAGGCCACCCGTGCAAATCGAAAGAGCCCTTTAGATTAAATCTATGTTTACAGTGCTTACTTTCCGATCCAGAGGGATCTGAATCCATGAGGATCGTTTGGATCATATGTATGTCACTTTGGGAAGGATGAAGCACTGCAGCTATGCTGAAAGGTCGCACCGGGATCTAGGCCGCGGCAGAGCTCGCCAGCAAACTGCAGGTATGCATGCATGAACGGAAGCGACATATCTTTATTGGTGCGAAATCAGGCGCTGAACGCGCTCGATGCCATTATTTCTGTCCTACCAAGCGTAGGCAGTGCGGTATCTTTAATCGATTGGTTACAATCCTCCAGAAAACAAGAAAGCCGGCCCAAACCTGAAAATGCCCATCGTGATGCTCCCAGCAGACTCCAAAAACTCCTTATGATATCCTCACAACCCATCTCCTTTCAATCGCAAACCACAACCCTCACACACTAATCTAACGGTGCCTTCGCTTCTCAGAGCGGAAAACCCAGTACCGCCACATCGGCGACATACCATGCGCTTTTCAGGGCCCTCCTCCTCAGCATCGCCAAAAACATCCTCCTCCTCATCTTGGCTAGCCTCAGCCTCGCTCTGCTCAGCGCTCAACGCGCTGACAACACTTGCACGTGACGGACGTCTGGGTCCGTTGGGGTCAGGGTGCGCATGCAATGCAGCCTGCCGCTGGCGGTGAGCCTCAAGAGGTCTGTTTAAACGCGCGGCGTCCCAGTAGAAGTCCGAGTGGCCGGCAGCATTCACGACCATGCCATCGCCACCGTCACGACGGCGGGCGATATCTTCTTTGTAGGATAGTATACCGGCCTCGTCTGAATTGCGACTTTGGGTTTCCGCGACATCAAGAGAGGTCGGGGCGGTGGACGAAGGGCTTTCTTCCTCGGCCTGGTTTGAGGTTGCCGAACGAAGGTTCGAGTCAGGGCGCGATGAGGCCTGCCCTAAAGATTTGCGAGGTGATACGCTACGGCTTGTGGTTTTGCTCAGCTGTGATGCATCGCTGCCGATGACGTTCGGTGTACTCGCGATGCCTTGACGCCATGAAAGAATTCGATCTGAAGGCGCGACTTGTGAAGCGGCGGAAGTTCTCCCATCGCGCAAGCTGCGCTGGCTGGCTTTGGTGGCGATGGAAGCGCCTGCGATGGAGTTCGTTCGACTCGACGTTCCTGGCCGCTTGCCAAAGACCGATGCCCTATCCCAGTCGTCTCCTTTCCTTTTCTGCCAAGCGCAGTCCTGGCGGAAGATCTTGATCGTGCCAGTGTAGTCAGCCGTGACGATAATACCTCCATCCTTGTGCGAAGCCTTCGCAGTGTGCAAAACCGAATCCTGTGGTCTGTCAAGACTTCCTCTCACTTCCAACGATGTGCGCAACAAGCTGCCGCTTTCAGTTGCTGGTCGCGACGAAGCATGACTCTCTGCACGTTCCCGTTGGCTCATGAGCGTGACAGGGGGTGGATTGCATAGGTCGTAGATAGGATCCTCACTCTTGCCAAGTAAATGTCGTGTCTTCGTCGGTGCAAAACAAGCTGCTGTTGTCGGAGAATCGTGTGCCTCAAAGATTTCTACCGGTTGTTTGTCACGCGTATCGTTTTGCGCTCCACACGCGTCCAACGACCAAATGAACGCTTTTCGATCTTCGCTGCCGCACACGACATGGTGCCCGTCATCGCTCAGCGAAGCTCGAATTTGTGAAGAGCTGTTCTGCATGCCCTTGAATTTCAACTCCAAGCTCTTGTCACGGAAATTGTATAACCGCAATCGAGAATCGTTGCTTGTGATCAAAAGTTTGACATCTCCACTCGACCCGTGATACGCCTGAATGGCAGTAATCTTACTGCCTCGTGCATTGGGCCCTTTGCCTGAACGAACTGAAATCTGCGTCTGGTACCTCAGACCTTCTGTCTCGTAGAACAGACACTGTCCGTCTAGGCAGCCCGCCATGGCGTATTTTCCATCTGGAGTGAAAGCCACTGCGGTGATCATGTCGGGTGCTTGTACTGTGAACGCCACACTTTTGTCGGGAATGCTCCAGAGTCGCAGTTTTCCGTCTAACGATCCTGCCAGGAAGAACCGATCATCTTTGGGGTGGAATGATATGGACGGCACAAAATCGTTATGTCGAAATGTGCAGAGGCACTCTTTTCTCGAGACATGCCATAACCGTACTGTCTTGTCCATGGAGGATGACAAGAGGAAGTTGTTCTTGCTCCAGCTGAGATCCAGAATCGTAGAGCCATGTCCATCCCATTCGCGAACGGGCTGCGAGAGAAACACAGGGGCGTTTAAGCGCTCTGCTGGACTGCTCTCGCCGCTAATTCTTCCAAACTCGGGAGAGTCATTCTTCCGGCGATCCTCTGGACTGCTCAACACCTGCCAGACCCGCACAATCATGTCTGCTCCGGCAGCGGCAAGGTATTTCCCATCCTTGCTAAACTCCATTGCCCAGACGGTGTCCTGATCAGCCGTAGCTGAGCTCTTCCTCCGTCCGAACATGTTGCTGTCCGTCCTCACGATTTTCCTTCGCTTTCCGCAATGAAGCTCTTGTGCAAGGAACATTCGATCGAATTCGCGCTTCGGTTTAAACTTCGAGCGCACCTTGATGTAGGCTGGCGGCTGAGGGTGTCGAGGGTTGAACTCCATGTTGTCCACGGCTTGCGCAAAAACGTGCGCGTCTGTCCCTTCTGGTCTGGCTTCGGCGTTGTCGATGTCGTCGTCCACTATTGCCTGATCCGAAGCCTTCTTCTTACTTCCCATCAAACGACCAAGAAACGTCACGGCTTTGACGCCTTTCTTCAGCTCTTTACGCGCGCTGTCGCCGGTGTCGGTTCGGTTGGGAGGTGCTGGCGCGGTCGAGGCGGCATTCTGTGTCCTCTCATCGTCGTGTGCAATAGCGCTGCCAGAACTCGTCGGTCGCAGAGCGGTCGACGGGGGAGATGCTAATGTGCGCTTGAGGATTTGCTAATGGCGCGACTGAAAGTCAGCAGTGTTGCTTGCAAGAACGGAGGTCTTTCGGTGGCCTTACCTGCGACAGAGGATCGATCGGTGAGCGGACCTCATGTCTAAGACTCGCATCCCGGCCGGTGCTTGGCTCCCTGCTGGGCGATGAGGTCGCGTTCGACACCGTCTTATGCAGGCGACCCGGTGACGGCGGCTGGCTAGACGAGGGTGTGACGGGTCTACCTGCCGGCATGTTAACTTTGTTCGCGCGCGTGCGCTGTGCCTTGCATGACTTGGGTGGATGTATCCCACGTGGCCACGAAGGAGAGACAAAGGAAACTTGTTTTTCCCGGGCATCTCTCTAGACGGGCATAAGAGCGAATGATTACATACCAGCGCTATCATGTCCAACACTCGAGGCCGTTCCGGGCCGGCCGGTTGGTCTGTCAAACTCAAAGCTGGTGGTGCTGTCTGCTCTGCTGTTCATGACGGGACTCGCTATCGGCGACATATCCGAGTGCTTGTTGTAAGGGTCCGTGAGTGTGAAGGCGGGCAGCGCATCGTCGACCATGGCGAACGTGCGCGATCAAGCGAGCGCAGCATTTCAGGAAGGAATTGGATAGCTGCGCCTGACATGTAAGATATCAGCAGATATCAGCAATGGGCGGCGGTTGCTGGTGAGAGCATGCGCAACGGGCAGACAAAGCAGCGCAAAGAGTGGATTGCCCCGGGGGTCTAGATGTTTTGCGTTGCGGGCCGGAAGATAGGCTACCTGCTGCATGCAACTTAGTGCTGTGCCTGGCCAATTCACTTCAACGCTCGGAAGGTCGCGGCTGCTTGTTTGCGTGGTAAGGATCAAGTGAATTTTCGCACGAATGTGAGCTGAGCATTACCACTTGCTGACGGGCGGCACAGCATCATCTCAGCCGCGAGCCTGCAACATCCTCACTCGTCCATCCCACTTCTCCGACAATTAGACTCCCATGTTCAGCTCAAGCGAGTCTAAGCCTGGTCAGCCCTTGTCTTGCAGGAGATCAGACGTCATAGTGTCTGTGCGACCGGTTTGATGGCGCGCGAGTCTGGCACCGCCCACCAAACCACTGGAGCACTTATGCACCGGCATTTTGCATGGCATCTCCATCTCCACGAGGCATGATGGGCACGTGCAGTCTGGTTGGAGTCCTGGAACATCACAAGATTCGAAGTGAAACAGTTGTTGGTATAAATTGTCTGGAGTTGAATACTGTCTACTGTGCTAACTAAAATCGCCGTCTTACCGGCCCCAAACCCAACGCCTCTCTTTCATGCATCTATAGTCGACGCGAAGGTATCATGAAACCCCCAAACCCCGTGAAACGCCATATGTCGTGCTTGTCCCGAATGTAAAATCAAACCACCCACCATTAGCCATACATGTAAGTTCTCGACGTCAACGTATCATCTAAAAGTCCTCGTCGAAGGCGAAGTCACCGTTCATGACCGGCGCCGGGGTGCTGGCACCGCTGCCGTCCTTGGGCGCCTGGTTCTTCTTGAGCGACTCCATGACACCGGCCTTCTGGTAGTCACCGACACGCTTCTCGAAGAAGTTGGTCTTGCCACCGAGGGAGATGTTCTCCATGAAGTCGAAGGGGTTGGTGGCGTTGTAGAACTTGCTGTTGCCAAGGGCGAGGAGCAGGCGGTCAGCGACGAACTCAATGTACTGGCACATAAGAGTGGCGTTCATGCCGAGCAGCGCGCAAGGAAGGGCATCAGAGAGGAACTCCTGTTCGATCTTGACGGCCTCGGTGATGATGCTCTCAACAAGGCTGGGGGCGGGCTTGTGCTTGAGCTGGGAGAAGAGCAGGCAAGCAAAGTCGGTGTGCATGCCCTCGTCACGAGAGATGAGCTCGTTGGAGAAGGTCAGACCGGCCATCAGGCCACGCTTCTTCAGCCAGAAGATGGAGGCGAAGGAGCCAGAGAAGAAGATACCCTCGACAGCGGCGAAGGCAATGAGACGGCAAGCGAAGGTGGACTTCTCGTCGCTGATCCATCGCAGGGCCCAGTCGGCCTTCTTACGGATGCAGGGAATGTTGTCGATGGCGTTGAAGAGGTACTGGCGCTGGCGGACGTCGCTGATGTAGGTGTCGATGAGGAGGGAGTAGGTCTCGGAGTGGATGTTCTCCATCATGATCTGGAAGCCGTAGAAGCAACGAGCCTCAGGGATCTGAACCTCAGAGCTGAAACGCTCGACGAGGTTCTCGTTGACAATGCCGTCAGAGGCGGCAAAGAAGGCAAGGACATGAGAGATGAAGAAGCGCTCGTCATCATTGAGGCGCTTGTTCCAGTCGTGAAGGTCCTTGGACAGGTCAATCTCCTCTGCGGTCCAGAAAGAGGCCTCAGCCTTCTTGTACATTTGCCAGATCTGTTCATTGTGTTAGCGTGATTGGTTCTGATGTATTGATGTATCCACTTTACGCGTCGTTTTGAAAGACGCGACATGCTGTGGGGGACGCGTGCATACCTCGTGGTACTTGATGGGGAAGAGAACGAAGCGGTTCGGGTTTTCCTGCAGAATGGGCTCGTCTTGCTCCTCTTCTTTGACTGTGGGTGCGACCTCGGGCTCTTTCTCGGGCATGGTCTCGAGCATGGGAATGCCCTTGATGGGGATAGCGACTTCATCGGAGTCGTAGCGGGTGTCAACAGGCTCAACGATGTTCTCCTTATCGGCCACCGCGTTGAACTGCGGCTGCTTGATCGGGGACTCCATCTTGAAGCTCTCAATGGCGGATGCGGCCTGGATAGGAAAGTTAGCAATCGTGTTGCGAGGTTTTCAGCGCGAAGACGTCATGACCGACCTTCTTTGATGGTGTCGTCTCGAAGCTCATTGTGAATGCTCTTAGTGTGATGGGATGTGACGACAAGTATTGCTTGCAAGACAATGAGGAGTGTTGATGGAGGAAAGTGGGTGGTGGAAGAAGACGCGAGGATGTGGGAGATTCTTAAGCACCACAACGCGCTTGCCGCTCTCGCACGCGTTTAGTGTGACGGATGGTGCCGCGGGGGCGCAACAACAAGAGATGAGCGAGGGTAAGTATGTTTCGCGATTTGGGCTGCAGAGCGAACGTTTTTGGTGGCGACAGGGCACATGAGACGACAAACTTCGAGTCGATTGAATGGGCGAATCGTCAGGCTGCCAGCCTCCTTGTCGCCTGGCACGTTGCGCTTTGTTCAACAAATGGCCCTCAAAGGAGCAAAATGTCGTAGTTCGTGAGTGTCTGCGGCATTTATCTGATCATCTTTATCAGATCAAGTCGTTTTGCGTGTCAGACGTTTCCACTTTCGTGTCCACTTCGTGTCACAATATCGCCCGCTCGCGTCTCTGCTTGGCTCGTGATTTCTTTTCTTGCTAGACAACCGTCGTCGGGCTCCCGTCATGACCAGTCTGTGCCATGGTCTAACGTACTCATGAGCCTTCCATGTCTTTGCCTTGCGCCTTTGCCATATCGATTCCCCACTCTCTTCCACGTCGTCTTCCGCGTCCTCATGTGCGTGCGCTGAAGGAAGCTCGCGATAAACAGCACCTGTCATGTTGAAACTCGTGGGTAGTTTAAATTACAATTTCGTTTATTCGAACGCCTTCATTACTGAGTTTGTCGTAGAGCTGATGATAGTAGCATAGATGGAAAGTTCATGTTTATTCGCCTCATGGAGCTCTCGCCAGCTTTCAAGACAATCCATGGCAACGAAGCGCTCTCCTTTGATGCCGTCTTCACCGAGCATAGGACGAACAAAAAAGCACGTCTTATCTTTTTTCACGAAGATCTCTTCAGATCAATAGTCGAAGTCCTCTTCGATTGAATGTCAAGAGATGATGGCGGCTTGAGAAACAGAATGAGCGTTGAGCAGATGTAACATAGGCTCTCCGTTACTTGACGCTCTACACAGCAACGATGTGCATTAGGAAATACAAGCTCAGGCGGAGCAACCATGTTGACATTGCATGGCATATGCAAAATGTTGAGTTCAAGGTAAATGCCATCACGTGCAAAAACATCGATCCAGAAGGGAGTCCTCCTACGAGGTTTAAGTGAGGTTAAATTTCCTGCTCCCTCATTCGCTCCTTCCTTGCATTCGTCAACCCGTTCCTTCTTCTTCTCATTCACTTTGCCCCTCTTTCTTTTGTTTGCTGCTCGCCGCGTGTCCCATAACAAACCACCGCCTCCCACAACATTCGCTCCAAACTCCACAACATCAACTTCATCTAGACAAGACTGCGAATACCAACATGGCAAACCAATACAGCCCCGAGAGGCTTCGGGAAATCGGCGACCGCAATCTTAATCGTCTACCGCCAGCAAACACTGTCTCGGCAATGCTGGAGTATGAGCTACAACGTGATGCCGAGCATGAGTGGCTCTTTCACGCCGCAATGTTCGACGTTGCCGGTGTCAAGAATGAAGCCGCCGCTCAGCAGTCGCGTCTAAATGCTCTAGAGCGCACTATCAAGACATGTGCGAAGAATCACATGCCCGGCCTCTCACTCACTGCAGGTTCGTATGATGAGTTTGTCCATCACCTACAAGCACTGAACTGACCTCTCACAGTGCGCTTGATCGATGATGCTTTGAGAGCCCTCACTTCCGCTCCGGACCTGCAAGATCAAAAAGCAGTACTTCAACACTGCGATTCACTCGCAGATGAGCTTGACGAGGCGGACATATCTACGGAAGAGCGAGTCACCCTGATTGCTGTGCTTAGTGCCTCACACACGTTCGAGATGAGGTCAGATATCAAGAATCTTCAGGACGGCTACGAAGCAGTCACGAAGGAACTGCTCGAAGTGAAGAACAGTGTCTCCAAACTCGGAGACCTCGTCCGTGCTATTACCAAGCAGATGCCGCCGTCATCAGAGGTGGCAAAACTGATGCAGTACCTTCCGGTCTCCACCAGCGATGGCCAGACGCTCGATCTGGGCGTGCAGAAGGGCATGTCTCTGAAGTTGTCCAAGGACATCCGCATGCCTTCGCCAAGCTCCAGCTCGATCGCTCTCAGCAGTCCCAAGACTGAGAATGTGTCTCGAACCGCCGAAAAGGAGCCATCACACGAAAGCGACACAAAGGGAGAAGACAAGCACATCCACTCCGCATCTATTCCAAAGGACATCTCAAAGACTCAATCCTCCAACGAGAAGCAACAGCAAGGCCCTAACGACCAGAAGCCCTTGCCACCGGTTCCTGTTGCGCACAACTTTCCAGCTCTTTCTGTCAGCAACAAGGGACTGCAGCTCTACAAAGAGCCTCCGTCGGTGTTCGGTCAACCATCGGCCACTCCTGGCAAGGAGAATGTTCAAAAGCTGCCAACCAAAGAATCCGTCAAGGGGCCAGCTCCCGCCAAAATTAAGAAGTGGAAGGAGCCGCCGTTGTTCGAGCAAGCAGAGACTGAAACGTCGACATCCAAAACAAAGACACTGTTCTCGTACAACGACCCTGTCTCGTTCGGGGGCAACACCCTCGGGACCTCTCACGTGTCAGCACCTGCAGCTGAAGCAACATCCATCAAGGCTGTTCCCGCCAACAAGTCTGCCTCCCACCACGCGCTCAAGGAGAGCAAGCAAATGCAGAACGTCGATAAAATCCTGGGCGAGAACAAGGCACCGCAGATCAACTCCATGCCCTATACTCAGCTAGTTGCCGACACGATGAAGAGCGTGGCAAGCGAACTTGGCGGTAGAAGCAGCCACCTGACGGCTGCAGCGCCCAAGTCAACCTCAATTCACAGCGCCACCAGTGCTCCACAAGCCCCTAGTTCACTTCTTGCCTGGTCATCAGATACGACCAGCCGCAATGCATCTCCAGCTCATACTGGTACAAGCGAAATTCCCCAGACCGCTGGACGTCTTGCCGCAAAGCGATCCGGCGTTAAAATGGTTGCACTTAATGGTGAAGGCTCGCTGAAGACCGCAATCACGAACGCCACGACTTCGGCCCCGGCTACTGTCCCTGCTACGCCTGGAATTCAGATCATTACATCTCCGCCTTTCCCAGCAACCCCAGTTCACTCAACTCCAAAGATCAAGCAGGAGCCAGTCTCTCCAGTGCCGAGCAGCATGACGTCCCAGCCAGCTGGACTTTCCACAGCTGCGCACACCCAGCCTCTTCCCGTGGCCAACACCATGCCATTCCAGGTGCCGACTGGCTCCTATCTCACACCTCCGACTCCAGTGTCAGCTATGAAGCCCATGTCATTGCAGCCGTCGCATGGGTCATGGAATCCGCCACCCACCACCAATACCATGATGCCCCAGTCACTGGGCACGTCTTGGGATGTGTCATCAACTCCACTGTCCATGTCGGGCACCGCGGTATCCCAGCCATCGATTGGGCCGCAGGCCGTACCTCGCACCCCAGCTCCACTGTTTCAAGCAACACCTGCCTCCATGAGCGGAAGCGCTCCGGAGTTCCGGCCTTCGACTACCGGTGCCGCCCCTGCGCCAACACAGGTGACATCGGGTGTGTCAGCCTCCCTCATAAACATGATGAGTCCTGATCAGCGAAAGCTTTTCACATCCAAGCTCAACAAGGCGTAAGAAAAACATCACCTTGATTGTGCTGGACCTTCAATGGCGTAATGCTTCTGTCGAAGCAACTGCCACAACCTTGACCAACCACGAGCACGCTGCAGTGCTCTGGATGCTTTGCTTTCCGTGTGTTCTCGTGCTTGGGCCTGACGATTGAAGAAAAACCAAGCGGAGAAAAACAAAGAAAAAACTACTGTTGGTCCTGCTCTTGCTTCTGCTTCTGCTTCTGCTTCTGCTCAACTTTCCTGTTACTATGCGATGCTTGACCAATTGCTTTCTGAACTGTAATCGTAATGCCAAGCGTAACCATCCAAATGAAACAAACTTGACCTCGCTTCACTTCACTCCACTTCACCTGTTCATCGTGTTCACCATCAAATCGAACAAAAACATCTTGTATACCATTATAGATCTGCATGCCGGCATCACTACCCCTGAAGTCTTTCTCAATGCCTAAACATCCCTCTTTAACAAGAAAAGAAGAGGGGTATATATTCCACAAAATTACCATCAAAAGGCCTACCAACGCCCATGTGTAAGTAGACGTCGTGGTAGCAGTATCAGCAGCAGTGTACATAAGCGTATGGTTCTTCTTCTACATGAGCGAAAGAAACCAGACAGCCTGCCATGCGTGCGCGCGTACCTGAGCGAAAAACAAGAAGAACAGCAAAGGCGAGAGAAGTTCAAAAAGGAGATAAGACCGGCTCGTGGGCCAATTTAGTTGCCCGTGATTTGACTCGCCCTCTAGTGCCAATCGTTCATGTATGCTGTTTC
This sequence comes from Cladosporium sp. MBC 237, assembly GCA_030772445.1. Classification (NCBI taxonomy): domain Eukaryota; kingdom Fungi; phylum Ascomycota; class Dothideomycetes; order Cladosporiales; family Cladosporiaceae; genus Cladosporium; species Cladosporium sp. MBC 237. Next base: position 331,847 of record JAPHCH010000059.1, read on the forward strand.
TTTTCGCTTGAAAAAAAGAATTGTATCTTGTTTTTTCATCATCATGCAAAGAGAAAGAAAAAATCCCAGAAAATATTATATCCCAATGAAGAAGAGAACCAGAAACGTAAGCAAGCACATTCCATCACGTGAAAACGACTCCCTTCCTCTGCAGCAAACCGCCCAACAAACCGTCAAGCTCGCCCATCATTCCCTCAACGCCCTTGCGCTCCTCAGCGAAAAGGCCTTGCATGGAAGGGTGCTCAGCGGCAGGAGCGTTGTCAGCGGCGACGTCGTGTTTGCTGTGGTGGATGATTGCCAGCATGTCTTTGACGTCGTCGGCGTCGAACCAGGCGCGAAGGTTGGCGTCGTCCCATTCGGGTTGGGGTTGGGACGAGGCCTGTTGGGGGGATGAGGAGATGGGGGTTTCGGCTGTGGCGGTGGAGGAGCGGCCGTCGTCGTCTGTGGAGGGGAGGGAGTCGGTGGAGTGGTCGTCGCTGCGGGTTGGGGTTGGGTCGATGGATTCCGTAGCGGGCTGGGGGGTTTGCGCTTTGGGGGTTAGGTCGTTGTCTTCGGCTTCTTTGGCGGGGGCGATTGTGCGTTTGCTTTGGCCTTCTTCGGTGGTGGGGTCTGTGGGTTTTTCGATGAAGCTGGGAGCTGTGCTGGTTGAGTGGCTGTCGCCGGGGTTGACGGATTCGGGCTCTTCGCTTTCTTCGTCTTCGTCGTCTTCGGCGTTCAGCTGAGGGATGTGAACGATTTCAGTACCGTGCATGAAGGTGCCTGAGCCAGGAGACACAATCTCGACGGGACTTGCTGAAAGGCGATCAGAGTCTTGACTTTGCTTACGCGAGCGCTCCTCCTGCTCGAGAAAGGGGTTGGGGCCGTTTCCATCCTCTTCGGGCTCGTCAAAGTCGTCAAGTTCCACCCTTTGCTTTGAGCGCTTGGCTTTCTTTGGCTTGGGCTCGCCACTGCTGTTTGATCTGAGCATGGCAGCGATCGGTGATAATGGGCTGCTCTTCTCCTGAGCAGGCGGTGGTGGGATTTCGAGTTCGGTCTTGTTCGGCGGTAGGTTCTCTTCATCTCCGGTTGCCATTTCGTATACAGTTTGCGATCCTTCCAGTTCAGCAATAAAACCATTGTTAGGCGGATACTGCTGTTGCTGTTGCTGTGACTGTGGTACTTGCTGCGGTTCATCCTGAATGGGACTCATAATCCTCGCATTCTCGGAAGCCGGTGGTGCCTTTTGTAGCTTGGCCCTGGCTTGAGCTCTGTTCTCTGCAGACATTGGACCTGTCGTCATACGCTCCACAGGAGACACGGCGCCTGATTGTGCTTGTGACGAGCCTCGGGTCATCTCTGCAGACACCTTCTCCATATCACTGAGTTCGCCCTCGTCCCTGCTGGAGTTCGAGGTCTTCTTGTCCTTCTTCTTGCTCTTGAAGAGTCCAGAAAGCATGCCTTGCTTCTTGTCGCCTTTCTTGTCTTTCTTCTTTTCCTTGCTGTCTCTCTTAGATCTCTCCTCTTGCGGAGACGGTGTCTTGACAAGACTCTCGAAGCTGTTGTTGCGTGTGCTTTCAGTGGAGCTGGCCTTGGATTGTGTGTCATCACGGAGCAGACCCGGCGTGAGAGATATCTTCCGAGTTTCGATGCTTTCATCTTTGAGGAAGCTGTCTGCATTGCGTGGTGTTCCTTTGCGCGATTTGAGCGGAGCGGCCTCTGTGGAGAGTTGTTAGTACTGTTCCAAGGGTCAATTTTCAATTGTCGTAACGTACCTGAGCGGTCGACCAATTTGGGACTAAGCTGAGGGTCGTCGATGGATGATCTTTTGCTGTCCATACTGGCTTTCGCACTTGCCGAGTCGAAAGAAGATTTAGTGCCTCCGCCAATAGACTCGCCACTAAACCGTCGTGTGGCGTGCACATTGGCTTCTTCTGGTGCATTGCGCTCTTCCACTTCTGCTGGAGGCCCACGGTCTGACACTTGCTCCTGCTCCTGAGGCTCAGTAACGCTTGTGTATGGATCAAGCATGCCTTCTTCATCCTCAGTCGAATAATCGTAATCGGAAGCCTCCACGTATGTAGGAGCAGCAAACTGTACTGTCTTGGCGGTTCGGCGGCGCATAGCTTTCTTAAGTGGATTCCTCGTCTTCTCGGGGTTGTCGCCAAGCATGGTTTGTGAAAGCTGCAAAGAGTCAGTATGCCATGTTGGATTTTGAAAGGCTGAAGAGCAAACAAACGTCAATATTGCGATGTTTGTTCAATCGAGCCAGGCGCTCGGTTGGTGTCTCAATGTGCTCCGCGGGTAAGTAACCTAGTGTGACCATGTGAGCAGAAGTTCATGTTTGCCTTGCGTAAAGTACATACCAATACTGCTGTCTTTGACAACTCTTACTAACCACCAATACGAGTTGCTGTCATCGAGAAGCACCATCGTATCACCCTTAGTGGCATTGGCTTGTCCTTCGACCGTGGCAACGAAAGTATGCAAGGCGTAAACGAATTCGAAGTCGATGTCCTCTGTATCTCGTAAGCATTCGCCTCCCCAGCCAGAGTCAATAAAGCGGTCATCAAGAAGATCAAGGAAAGTGTCTGCATCATCGTCTTTAATGTCCGGTTCGGTTGAATCCTCGGATGAATCGGACTCCCATAAATCGTCAGAGCGCGTAGGTGATGGCGGTGTTGATAAGAAAGGATCTTCCAGTGGCTTTGAGCGGATGATCCGCTTGCGCTCCGAATTGTTGAACGCCAATGCTTCCGCCCGCTGCTGAGCAAATGCATTTCCGCGAGTGCTGGAAAGGGAGGCCTTGGGAGTATCGATGTTGCTCTCAGGATTTTGCTGGAAGAATGTCGGGGTCCTCGGTGGTACCTGTCGGTCGCCTTCGCAGAATCCTTCGTCGTCAAAAAATGAGTCCAGTCCAGCTTGATACCTACCATGAAGACGATGATGCTCGGACGATATGCTAAGAGCCCTCCCAAAGGTCACCGGCGTAACCAATGGTGAGTTTTCTGGAGTATGAATAGTTGGGGAAAGATTATTGTCAACCGCAGATTCCAGGACAGTTGCGCCTTGCGAATTAGAATGATCCAATCGCAAAGGCAATTGATCCGGTGTATCAACGAACGGCGAGAAATCGGGTGTCATTGTGGGCGACTGGTTGAAAGTCGCCCTAGGGAAGTTGGCATGTTGAGGTGTGCTGGGTCCTTCTGAGGACCTTGATGTCGCGGCTGTAAAGAAATTATGAGTGAACGCACCATCTCCAATACTCGGACTTGACGACATGCGGTCCATCATATCGTCGTCGTCTTCGTCCTCCTCCTCTGCGTCAGAATCCTCCTCCGCTTCGCCGTTCGCTGCGCCCTTTCCTTCCGACTTCTGCGGCTCGCCGTCTGCCTGCCCATTGGCGCCATGCTCTTCCGAATGCTGACCTGCCATGTTCCAAGCATCGGCCAAAGTCTCTTCTTCGGAACGGCGCTCTTCCTGTACGTGCTGGAATTGTGTGGCCTGGTGAGGCGCAACGCCGTCGTGGTCTATGTGTTTATGGTGCTCGGCAGCGGTGGGTGCTTCCTGGTCCTGCAGGTCGAGAGTGTCGGCGCGCACCAGGTTGGGCCTTCCTCCAGCCATGGCTAGGTGCTGAGTCGTTTGTCGCAAGCGTTTCCGCTATTCTATTTCAGCCAAGGTTCAGCCGACGAGGAGACGGGTCGCCCACGAGGCTCGATGTCGACCCTGAGTGTTCGTGTAGCAGCTCGGAGTAGTGGAGATTAGGTGTATAGCAAAGGATGGGAGATGCGACGTCGCGTGTCGCACGAGCGTCGCAAGGAGGTGAGGATGTGGTGCGAGTGGCTGGTCTTGCGCGGTGGTCGCTTCCAGCACGACACCGACAAGTTGGCGGGCGAGGAAATAGAGGAGGTTCGTGGGAGTCGTGTCTCGTGGTGCAATTATGGCTATAACAAAGCAAGTGAGGCGTAAGTAGGTAACGAATGATCGGGTATAGCAGAGCAGCAAGTGTGGTGCGCAGCTGTCCACTCTCTCTCTCTCACACACTGCGCGCTCTTCAGAGACCGGGAAACTTTCTTGGATACTACTCCCACCCTCCTCCCTGTTTCATGTGGCCCTAGTGCAGTTGGTTGCGCGCAATGGCCAGGCCGTGGGCTCCGTGCCAGCCTCACAGATCCCTGCTGGATCTTATCTCTCCTCGCGGTACGCACCGTTCTCCGGCATTTCTGACCCACCGATCTGCCAAGCTGCCTCTAGCCTGTCCGCCATCACTCCTCCCAGCCTCTAACATACAGGGCTGCAATGTTGATACCGCGGGCATGACGTGATGAAGCAGAAACCAAAAAACCGAGAGTCGACAGCATGATCACGAAATCAGTATACCATGCTCCCAACGTTACTTCCCCATCCTAGAGATCTCTGTATGTCTTGGACTCGCCGTTTCTCAACCGGACCCTACTCCAACGGCTATGGCCAAATTCCCCTCACAGACCCGATGTGTATCTTGCTGTCGGAGCGGCAGGGCAAGATCTCTTATTTGTTCCGAAGCGCTCCCGCGCGCACTGAGGACTTTGTGGCTCAATGCTTTAAGGAGAGCGATTCCCATGGACGTTGCTCGAAAACCCCCGCTGTACCCATGACGAATGTGCCAACTACTTCGATTGTGTGCATACCTAAAGAGGCTTCCACACCTAAGCGTTTGCCCGACTACCCACAGCGACCGACTAGTGCTTCCTACAACTCACCGTAGGAGGTACGCCAAGTCATATCCACGATATCTCCTATCTCCTAGCATGGCCGTCATGCGGTTTCCCTATCAGGCTCTACTCATCAAGCTTCGCCTTGGAGCAATGCTACAGGTAACCAAGCCATTGCGAGACTTCTACGTCTACCCAGAAGAAGTGCTGCAGTACATACAAACTTGGTCTGCGTAGTAAGATGCGAACGAAACTAATCACGAGCGAAAGTACGCAGCCAGCTGTCACATGATGCCAGGTAAAGCCGCGGATGCGCAAGACTCCGACAAGTTCTGCGTGTGAATAACGCAGCGAAGACACTCTAGTGAATGAGACGTGAACTATTTCCGAAGTCCCTCCCACGAATTCTGCCTGTAACAAGAGGCTTCGTACATCTTGTCTGACTTCTGGGCCAAGACGTTTTGTTGGGTGTGTACTTGGCTTCCGCGGAATGATGCTGGGTGAAGAAACATGTAAGAAGATCAAATGGTCGAGACGGTGGGGTTCACCTACGAACATATGTTTCGAGGCCATCAACAGAGACGTGTAGGCCGCGTATATGCTGCACTTTTACAGTAACATATGGGCCACCACTGATGCGATTCACAACATACTGCAGCCTTGGAGTCGAGCATCCTCCGACACTCGCGCCTCGGGCAGCGAGAGTGGTGGGAGGTAAGTGAGGTCGCCCTTCGAAAAAAGTGGGGCAGAGCAACACAACGAGAACGCGAGCAGCTCGTGGTTAAAGCAAGCACGACTCCCACACCGTTTCCATCGCCCATTTCACACTTCTTCTCACTCTTCACACACCGTCAGCCGTCTACAAGAACCAATTAGCAACCGCCGATCCTGCAGTCAGCTGCAAAACCGCCCTCCCAAGCAAGCCACAAGGCAACCACAATCGCCTTGCATTTCGCCCTTCGTCTCGGTCGCCGCCCTCTTGCGAGCTGCGAATCATGTCCTACCATTTCACCCCTGATACTGCGCAAGAGCAGGGGTTTGACTGGAACGAATTCGTCGATTGGCCTGCGGACATGATACTTGAGCCCTTGGGCAGCTTTGAGGCTGGCCAATCTGGGTGAGTAAAAAAAAAAGAAACACGCTAACAGAAGGGCGAAAATGTTCAAGGCGACCAGAAAACACTACCCTGGGATGCGTCATCGGCTCTAGCTCTGAGTCGGGGCCCGTTCACTTGTCCAGTGACAATCTATTCAATTGCCCTGCCAATACCCATCATGATGTAATGCAGCACATCGGATATGATGCTTCACTCTCTTATGAAGTAGACAAGGCTCTCACAAATGACACTGCAGCTCTGATCACCCAAGGACCGGCTGCTCAAGGCGTTGGTGTCGAATCTCCTTCGGTTTCGCCTGGTCGCGCTACCTTGAACACCGTTCCGCGCTCGCAGCGACGCAAACGTGGCCATGCTCATACATGCGACAAGCCTGGTTGTGAAGGACGGACGTTTTCTCGCAAGTTTGAGCTCAGGCGCCACATCAGAACTTCTCATGGGGGCGAGAGCGGCACTTCGCTCAAACGCTTCGTGTGTGGTGCACAAGGATGCTTTGACAAGCAGTCACCATGGGCCTTTAAGAGGGCAGATAAGCTCACATCGCACATAAAGGCCTGCCATAGGCGCGACACGGTATTCACACAATGCCCAGTGAGCAACTGTGTGTACGGACCAGCAACACTCGAAGAACTTGGAGTTCACATTCGACGCGTGCATCAATGGAACGAAGCAGCTCGCGCTGTCATGAATGCGTCGCCGTGCAAGGTCTACAGATGCCCGATATGGACCTGCAGAAATCACCTGGACGTACAGGCCTTCCCGGCTCACATGGAAAACAAGCACTCTGTTGATGAGGTGTATGCGGCGGTCCAGGACCTGAACGCCGACGGCTTTGTCATCGACCACCCCAACGGCGTGCCTGGCTTCGCTCTCGGTGTCATCTGTCCAGTCTGTCACGCCGCATGTGAAAATGTAGAGCAGTTCGTCAAGCACATCTTGTCGAGCCACCTCTGCCTCGCTTCTTCTGGTGGCGATGAACATTTTGTTGCTTGGAGGGCTGCTCTTGCTCTAAACTTTCGCTCCTATACACGAGCAAGAGTCAGCGAAATTCAACCATGGACGCAATACCTATGTCTCGAGTTTCTCGTGAAGACAAGAACAATCAATTGCCCAGCTTGCCCCTTTTCAGTCACATTTTCTGATGACTGGGGAAGGCGTGTTCAAGAGGAAGATATGGTTGAGAACCATCACCTCACCCTCCTCCGGCCCACCAGCGAGGTCGTTTCCAAGCTCAAGCCTTACCGCTTCCAGATATTGAGGCTCTACCCTGAGTTCGTCACACACCCTGTCTTCGACGACTTCGGTCCACTCTAGGGCCAGTGAGGGTGGAAAGACCACGGATGGCTTCATTCCAGGCTCAGCGCTCGCACATTCAACATCTGCCCGAAATTGGCGCCTTGCTCCATGAACAACTACAACTCCTCCTCCCCCAACCAACAACATCAACGAGCCTGTCCCTCCCACTCTTTACCGGATTCAACTCCACCGCTCCGATGTTTCTTCTCTACAACTTCCCGCACATTACACTCCTTACCATACCACGGCCTACCTTTCGGTTTCGTTTCGTTTCTGATGACTTTCCGTTTTTATTTGGATCTAACGATAGGCGTTGGACAGGATGACTTAATCGAATTATTCCCTTAGAAACAAGATAAAAGAGAAACAAAAACACTTGTAAAACCCTCCAACCAATTCGTCCATTTCTTTGCTACCACGAGTTTATGTCGCTGTGATCAGTAGGATGCATGTGACTGTCTCTCGGTTTACAAGTCACTCACACTGCGACGTCTCATGCACGCGTGTGTGCTGGAGAGTAAGATTGATGACATGTGGTGTCAAAGTATGGCATATTGTAGAGTTAATCGTCTAGAGAGAGAAGGAAAATCCCAATCGATCAAGCTATTCGATCCCATCGAAATAAACATTAATCTCAGCAAAAACGCCGAATGCGTGCATGAGTCTCGCTAAACTCATAATAAGAAGAACCGACAATGTCATCCACTAAGATTCCCATTTCGATTTCCACGCGCGCTCAAGAACTCTTCCCCGAGCAAAAGCCTGACAAGGAAAGGCATGGAGCCGTCGAAAAAAAAAACAAAGACCACGCATAGACCCAATCATGCTTTCCGTATGCATTACGCTTCGCCTGCTCCGGCACGCCTCACTCGCTCATTCCACGGAAAAGAGCATTCGTATGAAAAAGCCACAAGAAAATCATCATCATCATCCACTCTAAGCCCTCCCACCACTCTGCCCAGCATCCCTCTCACTCTCCCCTTCATCCTCCTCAGCCATAATCGTGCCAGCCAAAGAATCACGGACCTGATTTTCCCTCCCCGCCGCGCCGTCGAGAATAAAAGGCCCAGCGTTATTCCTAGGCGTCATGGGACCTTCGCCGACAATACTAGCGGCCAGAGCGAAGGGTGTGGTGGACGTTGGGGTTGCGGAGCGGGCGCTCAGGAGGTCTGGGGGTGGAGGGGCGCGTTGTTTGGAGGCGGAGATGGAGATGGGTTCTGAGGGCGTGTTGGTTGAGGAGGAGAGGGGGTCGGGTGTGGTTTCTGGTTCTTGTTCTGGTGGTGGGGGTTGTGAGGAGGTCGTGGTTGGGTCGATTGTTGTGGTGGTGGTGAGGCCGGCGAGTTCTTCGTCGGTGATGTTTGCTGGGCGGCCGGGGGTGTCGATTCGCACGGTTGTTTCTTGCGTTATGCTTTGTTGCGGTTCTTCTTCTCGGGTTTGGTTTAGGATGGTGGTGGTTCCTCCGATGCCGTTGAGACTTTCGCCGGCATCGTCTGATGAGACGCCTGTTTCGCCACTTTGGTCTACTTCTGCGCTTTCCTCGGCATCGACGATGGCTTGCGTGATTTCAAACTCTTCTTCCTCCTCCTCTTCCAATGGCTCCACGTCGGCTTCCAAATCCGCAACGAACCGACAATTCGGGCATAGGAAATTCGGCCAATTGGGTCCATGGATCAAGTTCCGTACGCACTTGTAATGCCATACATGACTGCAAGGAGCGACGAACAAAGCCTGACAAGGAGCAACAGGGTTTAGACAAATGCTGCACTCGGAGCTGTTGACGCTTGCCGTATCAGAATCACGGCTTTTGTTGATGCCTGCACTCTTGAGCAAGCGTTTGTGGGTCGTCGTGTTGAAATTGTTGAGACTCTTCTGCCAACCGCGGTTGCATTCGATGCGGATTTTCACACAGCGAAAGATCACTTCCTCGCCGCCTTTGAAGTCGATTCCAAGCTGAACGACGTCACCATCGTTAACGGGGTATGGTCGGCTCTCGACGCCGGGACTCGACAGGCGGACGTGGTTGAGGAAAGTGCCGGAGCTCGACTTGACGTCCTTGACGTACCACTGACCGCTGGTGCACCAGAACTCGCAGTGGCGGCGAGAGACGACCTTGGATTTGAATCCAACGGGTAGTGAGTTGTCATCGGCGGTGACAGTATCTCTTTCGCTGTATCGACCAACGCGCACGACTGTGCTGGAATTTTTGAGCGTCCGCGAAACAGCTGAGAAGTGCAGGGACGGTCTCGACGCACGAGTCTCGACGTGTGGGATGAATCGAATTGTAGGTTGTGCTTCCTTGCCTTGCGGCGCACTCGACGAAGCCGGCATGGGAGCGTCTGTAGAGCTGCCTGCAGCAGCAGGTGCAGGAGAAACTGCCGTGGCCGCGCGACTTCTAGTCATGTTGCTGGGACTTTGGCTCGTCTCGCGCTGCGCAGCCTGTGTATCCGTGCTGGTGAGGTCGATGGCTTGCCTGCTGAGTCCACTGCGCCCTTGAACTGTAGGGACCCAACCGCCTTCACTGCTTTGAATTCCTGATTGCGAACCTGACCTCGGGGTCTCTGCGTTGGAGCTACTTGACTCCGCAGGTGGGTAACTGAGGCTTCTCCTACTTGGTGCTGGTCTCTGGCGCTTATGCTGTTCTTGCTGTTCTTGCTGTTGCTGCTGCTGTTGCTGTTGCTGACGTTGTTGTTGCTGTTGCTGTTCCGCTCGCTGGGACGAAGAGCCGTGCAGGTGATTATGGGTGTAATTTCTCAAGTAGCTCAGGCCGCGCAACCTGCTTGGACGGGTGGGTGACGACGGGGTCGCGCTGTTTGTGGAGGTGTGCAATGTAGCCGTGGCCGGCCCGGACGAACCCAGCATTCTCTAAGCACGCGGAGTAGTCACACGCGAGGCTCTAGAAGGGCAGGGAGGGAGAAGGGGAAAGGCAGCAGGCGATATATCTGTGTAAGTGAGAGGGAGTAAGAGAGTGGGAGAGTGTGCAGGTGAGTGAGAGAGCGACTGCCGGCGCAAAGCAAAGCAAAGCCGCGAGCGAATGTGCAGCGAGTCCCTGGTCGTTCCTGCGCTGCGCTGCGCTGTGATGCTGGGCCTTGCCTGGGGGCCTACACTACGTCACGGGAAGTGTTTCTGGACGGTGTGTGCCGAACGAAGGGGGGCGGGTGGTGGGCGGTGATGTGTGCGATGGGTAGGTAATATTAATGTAGGGCTCAGGATTGGTAGGATCGGAGGTTGCTTTCTTTTGTTGATCCTTCTTGTTTCGAACACCACCCTCTTGTATGTAAAAGCAGTAAAAGTAAGTAACAAGGTAAGTAACAAAACTGGTTGCACATCGGCTGTATGCCTCCAAAGGAATCAAATCGCCCACTAGACCAGCCAAGAACAAGTACTTAGAAACAGAGAACCAACAGGGCCACATCTTGCGCCCTCGCCAGTCGAGTCTAGGCGTGCACGCGTGCACCTAACCCATCCGCCCACACGAGCAAGCATTCATCATCTCAAGCCACACAACCCACCGCACCACCAACCAGCAGAGAAGCGAGTCCCCCCGGCCAAAGGATTCCCGAGATCGTCGAAAGGCAATTTCCCCGTTTTCCTGCTCTCCGGCTCAAGTGTGCGAGTGGTGGTACATAGGGTAATAATCACAGCAATAATAATATCAACAAAACAACACTCACGGGATCTTAAAAGTCCCACTCAGGAGAAACACGAGCAGTCATCGTCACAATGGCCAGGTACCTCAGCAAGGTAACGACTGGAACTAGCTAGTTAGCAATCATAAGGCTGTTCCTTGGTCGATCTCGCAAGACACACGCCAACGCCAACAGACTTTCCTTCCTTTTCCCTTTTCCTTGCCTCAAGCTCGCCTGGGGAGCGAAACTCAACGCGTCGTTGTGTTTGCGCAAGGACTCCCGCCCAACTTCCAAGGGTCCTTTTGGGATCCCGCCGCCGGCGCCGGCGAAAAAAAACGGACGGGAGAACCGTTGCTAGTGGGTGGGTGCGCTTCTGGCTCTCCCGCAGAAATCATAAATGCGATCTATCGACTCCTGCCAGCCGGTTCTGGATCTCGACTTTGACGCTAGGAGATGTTGGCCGGAAATAGAGAGAGTCGTGATCATATGGGGGAGAGGACTAAGGCGATGGTATAATCGCTTAATCGTATCGTGCGTGTACACCTCCTAGGATCCTTAGGAGCCCCCTCCTCCCGAAGCTTGATGCCGCCGTGGGAGGTGATGTGGCGCTTTTTTCCCTTTTGTCTGCATGAGCTTGGTGTGATTTCTTGGTCGGTGAGATTTTTACTCTGGTCTATAGGCGTCATATTCGTGTCCCAGAACAAGCTCGTGGGAAGATGGCTTGCTAAAAGTGGAAAGTGAGTCTGTCTCTCAACGGTCTGAACATCAACCTGCTTTTACCGCGACTTGGTCGGCGGGAATGCATCTATTCTGTCGACATGGGACTCGATACTGCTCATTAATGATGTCTCGAGGATTGCGAATCATAGTGTTACAGTACATACACGCTTTTCGTACATGATAAAAGTAAAGATGCAAGATTGATTATACAGGATCCGCCGTGCTTTTCAATCCTCTCCTCTCAGTGAGTGAAAAGAAGAAACACCATGCAAATGCGTCCAGCACCAGCAGATTATAAACATACACAGCTCCCACAGCTCATCATATACGACTCATCTATCGCCTCCCAAGACCCCAACGAGCAATACGGTCCTGAATCTCCGTCCAAGGGATCTCCCTAAACTTCACGCCCTCCTCCTCACCCTGCTGCAACACAACGGTAGGAGCACCGCTTCCGCCTCCAGAATTCTTGACCTCACCACCGAAAACCATCTTGGCCACGCGGCGCAGATCGGCAATCGTGACCTTCTCGATGTTCGCCACCATCTCCTTGACCGGCACGCGGCGGCCGTGCACCTGCACTTGTCTGCCCAGATCCTCGAGCTCGACCATGCGGGACTCGAGGTTCATGAGCAGCGACGAGCGCAGCTGGTTCTTCGCCCGCTTCACTTCGACTTCGCTGAGGCGGCCGAGGCCCGTCTCCGTGCTGAGGAGCGAGAGCTCGCGCGCCATGGTGTCGAGCATGCGGGGCACGTATTGCGTTGCGCAAGCGGCGCTGATGCCGAAGAGGCCAGAATCCGTGTAGGCGTGGTTGAAAGCCATGCAGTTCTCGACCCAGCCGTATTGGTTGAGGACGTTGGTGTAGAGGCGCGAGTACATGCCCTTGCCGGGACCGCCGGCGGAGAAGGAGCCGCCGCCACCGAGGAGAGTTTGGAGGGTTGCGAGAGAGTAGATGTCGGGTGAGTCGATCGGGAGGGATTCGAATGCCAGGTGAATGTGGGAGACTCTGGGGAGCATTGGACTTGGGGGGATGGGCAGGGGTGGGAGGGAGAGGAAGCCGCCGGTGTAGTGGCTGGCTTGGTTGTATTCGATTGGTTGTGCGAGGGGGTCGGTGATGATTTGGTTGTTGGCAACGGAGGCGTTCTGGGATGCGGAGGTCGAGAGGTTCTTGAAGAAGGGGATCTTCGACATCAGCCGTGAGTCCTGCTGGGATGCCGATTGTGAGGTAGGGTAAGGTGGCTGGATTTGCTGCTCAGCGCTCGCGTTGGGCGATGTTGTAGTTGAAGGCGTCTTCATGTCACCGAAGTATTGCTCTGCCAGTCGTACGGCTTCCTTGTGCTGAACGCCAGCGAAGGCAACAACAGTCCTCTCCGGCCTGAAGAAAGCCTCGCGGTATGCCTCCACGGTTCTGCTGTCAATCGCTCCCAGTCGCTCCTGAGGGCACAGCAGCGGGTGACCCAGAGTGTTGTCCTTGTACGCGGCCATGTGCACCAGCTCCGGCAAGATCAATTCCGGCTTACTCCAAATCTCTCCAATCTCGTAGTCCGCCGTCTCCAATTGCCTGTCCACTTCATCGTTGGTGATCTTTGGGTCCCGGATAGTCTCGGCCAGCATAGCAACGGCCTCCGGAACCGCCGAGTTGAAAGTCGCAGACTGGTACATCAAACTTTCTCTGGAAGATGCGCACTGAATGTTTCCTCCGAGCTTATCAATCGATTCCAGCATCTCATCGCTGGTCCTCTTGGTGGTCGACTTGAATGCAAGTCGGTCGACGATGTGTGAAACTCCGCGCAGACCCTCATTCTCGTATCTCGAGCCAGCATCTATGTAGACGCCAATACCGCTGAAGTGGCCAGGGAGTGCCTCGGTCGCAACACGGATGCCGTTAGAAAGTGTGGTGATTTGGTCGAGGTCGGTCGGCTCTCGTTCTGAAGGGTGATTCGAGGCAGTCGCGTAGTTTCGTAACCGGCCGGCGGCAGTGATGGATGATGTTGCGCTGCGCGAAAGGCGCGATGGCAGTGTTAGCGCTTTGCTCATCGTAGGTGTGCGCAGCATTGTGTTGGGTTGGTGTGCGAAAGGATGGTCATACGTCAAGTCTTCTCACTTTCGAGATAGTTACGCCAGCCCAGCCAGCGTCTAAACCCTCGGGGGTGAGATCGGATCTAATCTACATCAGCGACTTCCAAGGGTTAGGGTTGGTGTTAATCAAAGGCTACCGATTGAGACAAATGACTTGATATAATCGTAATGCGATCGATGTGATTACAGAAATCGTCACTCTGGTCTGAATAATATCGCGTGAGGTCCTGGAGCTGGCAGTCGTATTGTATTTTATTTGGGTTGATGTTGTGCCCTCACATTTGAGTTCTTCTCGACATGAGATAAACGAATAGTCCCTACCACGGCACCAACAATGCAAACAAAAAAACGAGAAAAAACATGCGATACAACGCGCTGATACACGTGATCCATCGCACGAATACACCAGGCATGCTAGATAGTCCCATTCACAAACCTCGTCTGATCGTTCCCCGTCGTCAACTATCCATCAAATCATGTCAGCACAGTCCACACCACCAAGACAAAACGAAACAACAAACCACACAAAAATCAACTTACATGCCAAACATCAATCCTCAGCCAAAACGTATCCTCCCCTCCACCTTCAACACTACTCAACAACCCCACAGCAACAACATTATTCAACCAATAATAATCCCTATCCCCCGTCTCAAAAACAACTCTCAACTGCAACCCCCCGTCCGGCTGAGCAGGACCCGACGTCTGGAGTAAGATATCCGCCCCGTCGTCGGTGTGCAAGTTGTAACGTGTGTCGGCGCTGAAAATGCCCGTTTGAGGATCCGTGAGACCCCAGTCTGCGCCTAGGTTGAGGATCTTGCCTGGGTTGGTTGTTAGTTGTGATATGATTTTTGAGTCGTTGTGGAAGGCAAAATCTGACCTCGTAGTCTAGGTCCTGTGAAGTTACCACCTATGATTGGGATGGCGGTGCGGATGCCACGTGGGCCTTGGGAGCTGTATAAGCCGTTTTGGCATTCGGCGTAGCTGGTGTATAGGAAGGTGAGCCCTGGAGCTGGTGGTTCTGGGACGTCAGGCACCGAGGTGTTTTGGCATGAACCGAGTGCAGCTAAAGCTGCGAGAGAAATGAAGCGCGTGAAGAGCATGATGACTATTATGTGGTGATGATGTTGTAATGGGGATTGGGAATGCTCCAAGATAAATTGTTGTCTTCTTGAAAGTGGGAAACAACAAGGCACTATCACTGAGATGCTGCCAAGAATGAGAAGGACAATCCTCTTGGAACCTGTTGGCCTGAAATGTCTAATATATATTGATCGGTTATGTACCTCATCCATCTTAGCCGACACCGAAAATGCACGGTAGTTGTATTCTACCGTGTTGCGGGGGAACAAATCAGCCAGCCGGCATTTGATGCGGCAACCCGATGCTATGCAGATCATCGGCCTTTTTGCAATTGCGCAATCATACGGTCGATGTCAAGTGCAGAGTTGCCTGTGGCCTTCGTTCTAAGGTCCTCGAGCAGACCGCGATCCTTCACCTTCAGCGCTTCCTCGCCAGCCTTGGTGATCATTCCACACTTGATCCACATCTCAACCCGTTCGGCCACGGTGAGGCTGGTGCATTTCGGAATATAGAGTGAGGCGACTTTCGGATTTCCAGCGCCCAAGCTTTCGTTGAAAAACGGCTGCACGTTGTTAGCACAAGTATAGTATAGAGAGTGAAAAGACCGAAGAACTTACCTCCCAACCGATGGGGCTCTTTCGCGTTTTACTGAGCTCTTCCAATTCTCGCCAATCTCTTCTCACAACCAATGCCCTCAGGCGAATCCACCAGTAAGTTTTGTCGCTCACCTTGAACTCCGTCTGAACTTTTTGCGAGCGCTTCATGTTTCCCATCTTGATCAACTTGCTCATGGTCTCGTTGATTGACAAGCCAACAAAGCGCTCGCTTAGATCCTTTTCGAACGCTTCTTGGAAACGCAAAAGCTTCTGCGCATCCTCAAGCGCGGCGACCTGTGGAGCATGGTCTTTGCTATCACGCAAAAGTTTCGCTGACATCTTGAGCTTATCGGCCGCTGGGCCGACATCACTGGCAGCAAGGGCTTCCGAAAGTAGAAGATTCGAACCATCAGCCCTGCGGTCGTCCTGGTAGTACAAGTCTTTTAGCAGCTCGCGATCCTGATCAATTGCCGATGACTCGACAATAGCAGTGGCGATGGGTCGACTGTTGATTGTTCTGAAAAAGCTTGCCAGAGGGACTTTGCGCTTGAGAGTCAACAAGACGTAGAAAACAAGATCTGTGTCACCGCTCTCAATGGCCTTGTCGAGTGCGACGGTATCCTCCCCAATGCTCAGTAGCAGGGGCACCTGCTTGCCTGCTCTTGGTTCGTGCTCGAGTAGATCGGTTGCAAGCTTGCCTCTTCCTTCGTCGAAAGCAGTGCGAGCCACCTCCTCAAAAGAGATGCCTCGCTTCCCGTCCAATTTCCTCACGATCTCCTCGCAGATCATGTCCTCGTTACTTTGCGATGTGCGGACCTTCTGACGTGCCCAGTGGACATATATCCTATCAACTGGCAAGTGTAAGTACTCTGACACTCTGAGGGCCAGGAGGTAATCCTGACGATTGACTAGCCTCTGAACGAGGCGCTCGGGTGTTAACCGTATATATTGGTCGTATGAAAGGGGTAGTCCAACTTCGAAAAATCGTACTGCATTAAGCACACGTAGTGATTCCGTCATGTCGACGAAATCATCGCTGTTGTAAAAGTCGAGTACTGACTTGCCAAATGATGCTGCTTTCAAGAGCTGCTTTTGCCAGTGGATACTGTATTCTTGGCCCGCAGCTCGAATGCAAACATCGACTGCTTCGTCCAGGTTAGGCCTGATCAATTGGATGTTATCGTCTGCTTTCGGAGATTTCTTCTCCAATTGATCAACAGCGTCCAGTAGCACTGAGCCGGGCGAAGTAGAGCCAAAGCGAAACACCTCTTCAGATGCTTCCGGCACTTTCTGCACGAACTCGCAGACATCGTTGGTAAGTATACGCAGGCCGTCCACGTCCGGAACAAGGTGGACGAATGAATTGTAGAAGTATTCGGTCGCCGCACCATTCGGTCCAACCAAGTGAACCTCATCTTCCCATGCCAGGGCCACGGCGTTGTTGCCACACCATTGGAGATCTCTTGGTGGGGTCTTCACCTTCGAGTTGTACTCGCTGAAACGATCCTGGAAATCGCTGCTAATAACCCAGACCTTGCCATCATCGGTGTACAAGGCAATAAACTTGCCGTTTGGTGAAATGCCAATGTGCCTGAAGGGCCCAGCCTCCAATTGACGGTCTTCGCACTCAGCAGCATCCGTCACATAGATAGTCTTGTCGATGGCCAGAATCACCTCAACAGACCGGGAGGAAGTGTGCTCCGGCGGTATGACAGCCCATGAGACTACCTCGCCGGATGGTGGTGCCGCTAGGACATGCGGCCGAGGCTCATCGTACCTGGTCACAGTGACCACGCTGTTATCTCCTAGAAGCGCCGCAAAACCAGTGGCCCAGAACTTGCATGCTTGTACGCCGTGCTCCTCCGCACCGTGACCCAAGCTGAACGGGGTGAAATCGCCTTGGAGATCTGCGTAGCTCTTTACTGTTCCGTCTTCCGTAACAACAAGCAGCCTCTCATCCTCGGACCATCCCAGTCCCTTGATTGCACCTTTGTCCCAATGAATCTGTCGTATCAGCTTGCCGGCGCAGCTGTATATGTCGATGGAGGATTTGGCAGCTTGGGAGCCGCGGAAGGAGTATATCTTGCTCGCATCACGGTAGATTGCTGTTTGATATTAGCGCTGGTCGAGAAGATGCGATCGTTGTGCGTACCTACAGCACCACTGTACGGAGCTCCAGTGACGACATAGTTCTCAATCTCTAAGTCCGGATCGAAGACGGACGTGTAGAGCTGCGTCTTGCGGTAGAAGCGGTCACCGATCCGCTCCCAGTCGGCGGTTGGCTTGGACATTTGGGCGATTCAACCGTCCATGCATGTGCCGGGAGGATTGTAGTCGGCTGTGTTAATACGGAGCGTTGTGAAGGTACCGCGTGGAGATGTTCGACTTCAAGCTCACATGGCCTGTGCGTCTGCCCAGGAAGCGTGGCGTGGAAGTGCTGTTGTTGGTGCGCACATGGATGGGTAAGTTAACTACGTGAACATACCTTAACTCGCAACTTTTCAAGCATACCACGACTACATACTTTCAAAGTCTCTAGCATTTGATTCGTCACTGCTTTGACGTATTGTAACATACTCCCGGTCTCGAAACATGATAGATCTACTTTGATACCCGCCCGACATTAAGGTACCATGCAGGAAAACATCCAGCAGCTGAACGACCTGGAACTGGCTGTTCTTGCATCTCTGGTCGCTGAGGAACACTGCATATTTTCGACAGACGCCGAGTCGACTACTGAGTTGCGCGACGAACTACGTGCGATCTGTGTCCATACCTTCGGCCTGCAATCAGCTTCGATCACTTGCTCTGACGAGACGAGTGTTGATGACCTAAATGAAGCACTGCTGGTTGAAAGTCAGGACATCCAGGATGAAGTGCTAGAAAGACACGAACGACCGTCGACGGCTGTGCTAGATGTTGGGTTCTCACGCCTTGGGAGGTCCCCAAGCCCGTCTGCCTCTAATGGCGACCCGGAGCCCCGTCGCATTGCTGATGTCGTAATCGCCGCGGATCTGGACATCGCCGACACGAGCGTACAAATGCAAGTTCTGGAACTGCTTCGTACGAAGCGAATGTTCACACGAAAAGCCATGCATACAGCGCCAAAGGACTTCCTCTTCATTGGAATTGTCTCTAGTTCAGGCTCGAGGTTGACCCACCACCTCAACGACATCTTTTGCATGTCACACTTTCATTCACAGGAAGATAGCCTTTCATACGCCGACGGTCTACTGGAGAAAGACCAGACTCCATCGCTGTCAAAGGCGGACATCAAGGTGCTTCGAGAACAGGCGAAAACGGCTCGCATGACTGGCGAAGTTGCTGCCTATCTCCACAACGTGGTCCTTTTCATGCGTACAAGTCGCTATGTCGCGGGCGGCGTCACGGCTACGGCGACCAAGCAGCTGAGAACTTTGTCACATGCTCTGGCATCACTCCATGGGCTAGACTACGTTCCACCTTCGCTCGTAGTATTGGCTACACACAAGATCTATCCTCACAGACTCATTCTTGCGACCACGGACACGGAGAAAAGCCTTCTATGGGGCAGCAATCCCCAGGCGATTCGCCGATTGCTTGAAGGCATTACAGTGGAGGGAGTGATTGAGGATGTACTTGCCAGCTTCGAGTCGCCTCTCTGATATTCAAGGCCTTTCAGATGGCTAGATCGCGTGCGACAACATTTACTGGTGGTACCAAACAGCTTGCCCAGGGATTGCATGCCAGTATGCACGTTTCATGCAGGCCCCGCGACGCCAAGCTCTCTTAACGCCGACGACAACCTCGCCTACCTCGAACCCAGGTACTATGTCACAGCACTCCTCATCCTCAAGAGCTAGGCGAGAAACCACACTGTGTGCTAATATCTTGACTAACTCAAGTTTTGGTGCCACGTGGGCTCGCGCTGAGCAAGGTACAACCTTAAGCGGCCTCTTTCACTACTCATATCATGTCGCCACATCACTCGCGCTCACCCACATTCCCGCTCTACCACTCCACACGCAAAAAGCCGCGAAGATGGCCACTGGTATTGCGATTCATCAAAGGCGCCATTCACGCCGACATCGCCATCCCAGTGGTCCTTCATGCAGCATGGGCGGCACTTGTCGTGTACATCGACCGCGTCCGCGACGATCATATTGGGCTCCCGAGTAGCATCATTCCCAGCCTGTCGATAGTTGTGGGCTTGATGTTAGTCTTTCGGAACCAAACCAGCTACGATCGTTTCTGGCAGGTAAGTGAAGGGTCGGTGATCTCCCACATGGCCGATTCTAATTTCTACCACAGGGGAACCAGCACATGACTACTATTTCAACGTGCATTCGCAACCTGACACGCTCGTTTCTTACTTGCTCGCACTTGAACGGCAAGCGACCTTCTGACGAAGAGCGTGCTGACACAGAGCAGACCGTAAGGATACTGCTTGCCTTGGTATATGCAGCGAAAAATCACT
Source organism: Cladosporium sp. MBC 237 (assembly GCA_030772445.1). Lineage (NCBI taxonomy): Eukaryota > Fungi > Ascomycota > Dothideomycetes > Cladosporiales > Cladosporiaceae > Cladosporium > Cladosporium sp. MBC 237. The sequence goes on from JAPHCH010000059.1 coordinate 351,487, forward strand.
TGCGTGCGGAATGGGGAATGACATCCTTACCACTTCTCTCATCTAAGACAGCCGGAGACCTCGAACGCCGGCGTCGAGAGAGCACATCTGTTCACAAACCCGAATATGCGGATTTGCTGCCGCCAAGGATCAGAGGCTTTGAAGACCAAGGCCTAGGACTGCTGTTACAGTTGAGTTTCAGAATCGAAAGCTACATCAAACGCGGGCACGACAGAGGATGGTTCCATGCCCCTCAAGCTAGCCAATTGACTGTTCAGCTGAATCAGCTGGTGTCCGCTTACGGAAGTATGGAAACGATTCATCTGACGCCTTTGCCGGTGGCGTATCTCATCCACATGCGCCAAGTGCTGGCTCTTTTCGGTGGCGTTTTGCCATTCGCACTTGTTGAGGAGATGGGTTGGTGGACTATCCTACTGACCAGTCTTGTCACCTTCACTTTGTACGGTGAGTCAGCCATGCTCTTATAAAATATATTGCAAGTACTAACCGCTCCATCACAGGGATCGAGGCAATCGGTGCACAAGTAAGTACACATGCATTGACGGCACGCAAAGATCGCACTCGCGTCATCTCTCGTTACTGACTGCGTTGTGACATAGCTCGAAGACCCTTTTGGCTACGACAAGGCAGACATAAAAGTGGATGCAATTGCTGAGGATCTCCGAGTCGAGACAGATGTGCTGATGGCTGAGTGGAGAAGAGGTTCCACGCTATTCTCTGCTTAGTCGTCGATCATCCCGCCTCTTCAAACCAGCACTAGGAGTTTGTGGACGGAGCTGGAGCTGAGGAGTTGATGAGGTCTACAACCAGTCATCGTCGAATGTGCTCAGAGAAAATACCGACAACTCAATACCAGGATGCCGGAAGTCTGCAAACTGGTCACATACCCTGGAATCATGTGGCGAAGATGTTGCACGATGCAGTACACACAGCACTAGTTCCGTATGTATGTCTGGTGTGCCAGACGCGGCACGACGCCCACTTGGCCGCTCGCACAGACCTGAGAAGTTTTTCTCCACGTCTCTTGGTCTGCCTGGTCGCTAAATTCGTATTGTTGCGTCTTCCATAATTTGATCGGAATACGGACTTCCCGAAAATCAATTCGTGCACTTGGTATATGGTTTCATGAGTTCAACGGTGTCGTCAAACCCGCCATGATCATTGTTCGCCACAGAAATTTGCTTCGCTCCCTGTGATTCGTGCGCAGAACAGGCTAAGAGGCAAGTTTGGAACCCCAGCGGACTCGTGAAACCTCGGAATTCTGCTAAAAACCGACGAAAGTGGCGTTGTGCCTCTATTCAAAGAACACAAACATCGCGGCTGAAATGCGCAGATTTATTCATCTTTTGAGAGCTAAACTAGCTCGGTATTTTAGTTAACACACGAAATGCAAAATCTGCGATTGTTCGTCTTGATTATGTATCGGACGCGGCCGCTGTTGACGGCCTGAAGAGTCGAAGGATTGCATAGCCCGTGCGCTATACTCGAAAGAACCCGTCGCTACGCTGACTTAGTCTCAAGATGGACAAGACGCGCAGGACCTGGTTGCATCAATTGAAATACGGCAAATATTCCGAGCACATCGGCAATTGTTCAGGGTCCCTGATCGCGGCTTAGCCTACTTGTCTGCAAGGCTTAAGCAGCGGCCTGGGCTAGATAATTTGGACATTAGACTTTCTACCATCAATGCCACCACTGTCGGACAAATCTCCTGAACAGCAGTTCAGGCGGCATTAGTATCTCGCCGCTTTGGCCTTCAACAAACCTGGCCCACTCGTGGATTATCGGATCTGCGCTCTCCATGTTTGAGGTCTGTGGGTTCGTTGATCATAAGGTCTTGGGTATTCTTGTCACTTGAAGATGGTTCCCTTAGCCTGTAATCAAGCACCCCTGGCGCGTGTTCTTGATGAAGGTTAAGTGTCACATGCTTCCGACTCAGGCTCGGCTCACTCATTTATTCATCCATTACTGATCAAGCCCTACTACTACTTGAAACATACAGTAGCAGAACCAAACCTCCAGTCACTGCCCCGCAAGCATGCCGGGCAATATCATTAACCTAACGCCGGCCGATATGGCCAAATGGCCAACACCAAACTATGAGAACCCTGACAGAAGAACATGGCTACCGGCGTTCTCAGCGACGATGTTTGCAGCCGCAACGATGATGGTAGCGATGCGTTTCTGGCTCCGAATCCGAGGGCACGCCGGGAAACTGGGTTTAGACGACGTGAGTATCCAAGAGCTTATCGTCAGTGTTGACAGTGGCTTACTTCCTCCAAGGCTATCCTTGTACCTGGTCTGCTAGCCTCAATCATGTTCACGGCAATAACGATAGTATACGTCAACTGGGCTCAAGGCGATCGACACATCTGGGACATCGAACACGACAAGACTGAGAATCTGGCACTCTGTCTCTGGCTCGCCGAGTTCTCATTCCTGGTCTGCGGAGGCTTGACCAAAGTCTCCGTGCTTTTGTTCTATCGACGTCTCGTTGATGGTACATACTCAAAAAGATGGAAGTGGCTGGTGATCTTTGCCATTGGGTTTACCGTATCATACACGATTGCATTCTGCATCATGCTCCTCATCAACTGTTCACCCACCGAGGCATACTGGAGGGCATTCGACCCGCAATACGCAATGACGAAGCAATACAAGTGTCTGGACACCAAGATCATCAACACATTAGCTGGTGTCTTTGCGGCTGCCAGTGATCTTTATGCAGTCGCATTGCCGTGCATCATCACATGGCACTTCTCGGTTCCGAAGGCACAGAAAATCGCCCTCAATATCATCTTCTCTCTCGGATTGCTGGTGGTTGCAGCAAGTGGCGTGCGTACCTACTACCTGATGAGTAAGTTGCAGGTCTATTCATACGCTCGTTCGTAATACTTGCTGATTCTTAACAACAGTCACTGGCCACTCCTCTGACGTGAGCTGGAACATCTACGACCTTTTCATCTGGGCTCAACTAGAGCTACAGCTCGGCATCATGTGCGCGGCCGCACCCTCACTACGTGTATTCTTCAGACGCTACCTCGGAAACTCCTTCGCATCCCGTGCCTACAAGTCCACCCGCGGCGAGACACCCGGTCCCTTGACCAAGAACACCCAAAACACCGGCGTCAGCAGTGTTGATCACCCCGACAAATCCATCACAGTCATCAGATCCACTTCAGTGACCTTCAACCACGATAACCCAACCGACAAGAAAGCCTTCTCAGAGTCACTAGACACCATCGGCGAGACAGATTCCCAGGATAGAAACTGGTCGCCGACACCAAGCAAAGAGCGCCTTACCAGGTACTCACACGAAGAGGACTACATTGCCTTAAAAGACATGCCTCCGTCTTGGGTGGATCCCGGACACAGTCAGAATCAGCATCAGCATCAAGACCGGGCAGGCTGGGTCTGAGAGCTTACTGCGCTTCTATCGCATTTCTCTTTGAGTATTTTTTTTCTTTTTGAAGCGCACTTTTGAAAAGTATGCAATGATTCTGGGGGAACGGGAAAAATGGATACCATGAGCAGTTCGGCGTCGGCGTCCAGAAGGTTCAGCTCATACCTTGAAGCCTGAAGATGGCCAAAATTTAGAAGCATATAATCCTAATAATCATTGAGCAGCAAGCCTCAAGCATTAACTATCTACCTGCCTGCGGTCCTCACCACTGCCGGAAAAGCCCAAACAATTTGTTCTACGACGTGAATTTGATTAGCCAGAAGGCGCAGTGGCGTTCGGCGAATATGCCTCGCATACCAACCCATGTCTGCATTTATATCAACAGCCGGCACGAGAGCGAAAACCAGGCAATTTTAGACCAGTATAAAGATCGCTTGACTGCAGGCTATATTTCTTGACAGGGGCTTCCGCGCCGAAAACCGTATGCACGAGCCACGTGAGTCCGTGAGCAATTACTCTATTGACGTTAAGCGAAGCGTGGAAGAAAGCCGACTCCGCCATATGGGGATTACGGAATCACCCAACTAAAATCTCGCGTGGGAAAAGGTGACAGGCACGCCAGGCACGGTGGATTGTCGAGGGTTAGGGCTCGTGGTTCAACGGTGAGGGCTGGGTCGTTGAACTTGGTCTGGGAGTTGGAGTTTATTGGTGATAGCGCTTGAGGATCACGTGGGCGACATTTCGCTTCGTGTACCGGCATGGATTTGTACAATGTGTTGACGCGATCCTTGCTGCCGGGTGCGGAGTATGAAACCACAGATCAAGGATGAATATGCGTTACTCGTGCAGGTCGTTTGACAGGCATTTTGCCGTACTGATTGGTGCAATTGACAAGCTGTGGCTTGCGTCTATGTTCGGTTGTAAATATGTAAGGTATAGATCATAGCTTCAGTTCACCCTCGTAGCCTCCTGCATGAAGAAAGTTGGCAATAAGAGCAGTGACCGAGGTCTCACCTTCCATGACCGTCCACCCGTCATAGCCTGGTCCGGCTTTCTTGACACTTTCGTGCACATCCGTGAACCTCGGAGCCCACTTGAAGTGGCGATGTTCCCATTTGCCAGCAGTGGGTGTTGCAGCCCCATTGCCTTCCTCAACACTGCCCTCCTGCTTCCTGAGCTTCGCTTCCTCTGTTGCGGCATCATCTACGACTCCTTGTGCCGGCAACTCCTGGAAGCAGGCACCCTTGCCCCAGGTGTTCTGGAGCATCTTGGTCCAGTTGACCTTGCTTTCCAAAACGCCTTTCTTCACAGGCACGTTGACGCTGTAAAGCCTCGCGTCGCCCCATTTTGCGTTGGCCGCCAGCCACTCGCAGACACGAACACTCTGCGCACAGCTCTCGGCGACGACCTCTGGAAGGTTGCTGCGATCGTAGAAAGCGAAGGATAGAGCGATGGAATTGTATCCGCATTGAGTAGCCTCGAGAGCGGCGCCCAGTGTACCAGACGACAGGGCGAAGAGCGAGGAAGTATTGCGACCGTAGTTGGGCCCCGAGATGACAAGGTCAATGGGCCCACGGTCCTCGAAGAAGTAGCTCAATCCAATCTGAGAGCAGCTGGCGGGAGTGGAGTTGACAAGGACCCAAGGATGGGTGCCGTTGTCTTGAGCCGAGAAACCTTCGGTGTGAGTCTCCGGGTTGCTGGAGGGAGGGAAGTAGTGAGTTGCCTGAACATCTTGGCCAACGATGTGGGCTTTGCCAATCCAGGAGCGCTGGGTGTTGGGAACTATCACGGAGACAGTGTGTCCGTTCTTCTCAAGAGCCTTGACAAAGGGGAGGATGTAGGGCGATGACTGGGCCGAGGGCGGACCGTCGTCGTTGGTTACCTATGAAGGATTTCCGTTAGCGAATGCGACTAGGACGAGGCTCCATTGGCATGACTTACGAGGATATGCATGTCTATAGTATGTGACTTTGCCAATGTTCAAGGCAGCTTGTTGTCTTGGATGTTGTTCCAGAAGTGTGATGAGTGGCGAAAATCAACGAAAGCGCGGCGATGTGGACACGGCGTCTGATCTATCGAGACGGAAACCCTAACAAATTGGCCTATGTTGGACGTCAAGAAATACAATATCTTTCTCTGTTCGGTTTGTATGGTGATATAATACAGGAGATGTCTACATCGTGTCCATGTAGATAGGTACAAGTCTGGCCACATTTGAATGAATCGCGTGATCGTTGCTTCCCGATCTCGGGCAGTCTCACCACTAACCCTCGGCACAGGATAGACGATTAGGTATTTCATACCTACTCACCTTAAAAGTATACCTCACGATCGTGTTTTGTGGAAAGTCCAGATGTTTCTTGATGTGCTTACTCTGTTGCACCGACTACATGACCGTGCCCTGATCCGCGAACACAAAACCCGAAACATTACTATTTCCATCACGCGTGCGCTTTTGCGTCAGAAAGTCGCGGCACTCCTCTTTCCGCTCGACTTTTGATCGTTGTTTGCTGGGTGAAACTCACCAGCCAATTACCCAAGACGTTAGTTGCCGCAATGCCAGGACAAAATAGAAGCGAGCAGTCGAGGCCGCGGTAGAGTACATGGTAAGTGTATTGTGGCAGCCGCTCTGTTGCAACATCTTTCTTCAAATCTTCGTTTCTGTCTCCACTGCCCATACAAAAATCCCCAGAAGATTGGCTAGCCCGTTGGCTTTTGCTGCGTACCCGCCATTCGAAACATTTTCCTCGACATGCCACCCACTTCGGACATCTTCACGGTGCAAGACATACCAGGCGCCGGCCGAGGAGTCCTTGCGCAGCACCAAACGCCAGCGGACACGCACGTCCTCACGTCTCCCCGACCGGCAGCACATGTGATTTTTCGACAGTACAGGAAAGAAGTTTGCGCACAATGCTTTGGATATGACCGCGGTCGGACACTACCCATAAGAGACAGCGATACTGGCAAGGTCTTTTGCACGGAAGAATGCAAGCAGCAATGGATACAGGATGAAGGAAGCATAGGAGTAGAAGCATGGCAGGCACTGGAAACATTTGTGCGGTCGAGGAGCAAAGCGATTGTCAGCACTTTGAGCGAACACTCTGTGGGTGCAAAACCTGGCGAGCAGGCTGTGCTTGCGACTTGGGAAGAAGCAGAGGAGATCGCTTCCATGCATCGCAACGCTAGGTGCTCGACAGCGTCCAATTCATCAGGGCCTGGAATCAAGGCGGACAAGGAATACCGCAAGTCATTGCACCACGTCTGGACGCAGGCAGTAGACCCGGATATCATGGCATACCTCCTATCGGGCATTATTTTCCGGCACCAATTCCCTGAGCAGTATGAGCTTGAAGTTGCGACTCTCGCCATGGACCCCGAACCATACAAGGACAACGCCGACCTCGAGGCGCACTGCAATGCTTTCTTACAGCTGATAGCGACGGTACCTCGTGCGCTTGTACCGAGCTGTACATCACACGTTTGTCAGGTCTTGTCGAACGCTGGCAGCCACAATTCATTTGGCATACGAGCTGGAGGCGACGACGGAGAAGAGTACATGGGCTACTCGCTGTACCCCGAGGCCAGCTACTTCAACCACTCGTGCGCGCCCAATATCAGCAAGAAGCGTGTAGGCCGAGAATGGCATTTCAAGACTGCGAAGGGGGCTGCGGAAGGCGAGCAGCTGTGCATCACATATCTTGGTGGTGACGAGAAGGATTTGACTGTCAAGGAGAGGAGAGACAGGCTGAAGGGAGTTTGGGGGTTTGAATGTATGTGTGAGAGATGTCGACAGGAGGATACGAGTTAGAAGATTATACGCATTACAGTTATGGATACGGGAAACTGTGCACTTTTACATGGGGCTATAGTTAGCATTCGTTGGTTCTTGTGGCATCTTGACTGAGAAGCGTTGCTTTAAGTAAAAATAGATATTCTCATTCACGGTATGTATAATGCATGTAAACTAGGATACCGTACCGACGGGTTGCCCTTATCATGGCTGCCGGTAGTAACAATGCCAGCATGGCAATTCGGATGTACGCGAGTACGCTAAAGAAAACCTGATGGCGAAGTGACACTCAAGATGTTTCCAGGTCGCATGTGCCTGCAGGCTTGCAGATTCGACGTCCGAGTGACGACATGATCAGCGTCCAGATGCACCATCAGACCATGAAATGCGCCAGTATAAATCCACCCAGTACCTCGGTCCTTATTAAGATTGGATATGACTGATTTATCTACGACGAGGAATTCAGAGAGAGAATGGCGCGCAACGAACTCATAGCAGCCTCGATCTGCGAATCGATCGCGGGACAACACAACGAAGACGACCCTACTTTCACCCAGAGCGTCTCGAATTACTTCAACACGAGCAGGTTGATCTTTACCTGCGTCCACGAAAATCACTTCAGGAGTCTCCGTGAGATATGGAAGGTTGGAGAGGACGACTATCGCAGAAGCTTCACCTCCGATGATGGCGAGGAAAACAAAGGCAGCGCCCTTGTATCCATTGGCGACATGGGTTATTCTGGCTCGACGTTTTTCAACACTGCCGATGGAAAGTACTTGGTGAAAAGCGTTCCTAGACACTTCGAACATTCTTTCTTCAAGGAGGAGATGCTGGTACCTTACGCGGATCACCTTCGCCAAAATCAACATTCACTGCTCGTCAGAATCACCGACTTTCTGGAAGCTCAACGTAGCATGGGCTCAACCCTGGGGCTGGCACCTTCACACCATATCGTCATGGAGAATACCAAATTCGGCGAGAAGGACGACAAAAGAGAGGGTGTCGAATGGGAAACGTGGGATCTCAAGCCCATGTCGTACTTTTATCCCGAACGCGACGTGGCTGGTGGTGCACTTACGTCGGAGGAAACGAAGGATAGATTGGCCGATGACTTTTCGGAGAAGATTGTCCTTTCAATCGACGATGCGGCGGACTTCAGAGCGAACTTGCAAAAAGACACGGCGCTCCTAGCAAAATGCAATGCCGTCGACTACTCGCTCTTCCTCGTCCGGATCCCAACGACTCCAGAAAAGCCAGAGGCGAAAGAAGATGGCGCACCAGATTTGCCTCTCGAGCCGCCGCTTGTGCCTCCAGGAGCGCCTTCTTGGAGGACTGGAGTCAAGTCTGCGGATGGGAAGTATCTCTACCGCGCGGCGGTGCTGGATTTTTTCTGGGCTAAGCACAAGGTGCACGCTCAGGCCATGACCGGTCTGATCAATACTTACAACCTCGTTGACAAGCAAGGTCCCATGAGTGTGACGACTACCAGTGATGAGTATCGCGAGAGGTTCCTGAAGATGTGCGACGAGATGGTGGAGGTGAAATGAGTTCGAGTTAGTTTTGTTGTGTTGTAATGAGTAGATACCCCCTGAGTAGCCATTATTTTGTTATCGTGATCTTGTCAATAGAATAGTCATGGATTTCTTTAGGGCACAGCGCATTCACAATCTCATATCAATTGCCATTTGCTCGAATACAATTGTCAATACTCGATCGACGGCTATTGCGGGCAAATGAAGAGCTTTCATTGGCTGAGGCTGCTGCGGAAGATAATTGCGGCTACAGCGGTGCCCAAAGGGGAAAAGAGTGTCCCCAGGGCGATATCGCCCGAGGCTCATGGACCTGGACTCGCTGGACCGACATGTCACTGCTGCAGTAGTAAAGTCCTGTGAGATGTTTCACATGGGCCGTTCACTAGGAGGTAGGGAGAGGGCCCAGCGGATACCGACTTCGACGCGAAGCACAATACAAGAAGGTAACAGAGAAAACAGCTCGCAACACGGCAAGAACAGATCAAAGGCTGCCTCAAAAGAAACAGCCAGGACTTTCCCCAGAAATCAATTTGGATCGTCCGGCCCAGCGCAAGTCGAGGATGTCTCTGAGGCATCGCCAACGTCATGCTTTGACTTCTCTCCACACATGTGCGCGCAATCACAAGCTACCGAACCTGGAGCTCCTCTGAGCCGAACGGACGTGCTGGCCCCAGGGCGTTACTCCGATACGGCCTTGGGCGCTGCGGAAGGTAAAATCGCAGTACGGCGGGGCCATGTTCTGGTTACTCTTCCTCGGTACAGTCTTCGTCAAGCTCAGAGGTCGCCCAGGCTTGTGACGACATATAAGAATGTGATGCCCAGATCATCAGCGTCCCAAGCTACTTTTGTAGGTGACGATTTCGTGACTGGCACATTTTGATCTCTCTTCTACTACATCTCCCTCCGAGATACCACAGATACCCCAAAGACCCACTCTGGAAAACAATCAATCACAATGCCTACCCCATACCAGCCTGAGCGAACGCTTCAGGATGTCAACATCCTCGGCGAGTTGAACAACGATACCCGCAAGGTGCTTACCAAGGAAGTCACCGTCTTCCTCGCCGTCCTTCACCGTGCCTTCAACGCCAGGCGCAAGGAACTCCTCAAGCGCCGCGAGATCAGACAGGCCGAGCTTGACAAGGGCAACCTCCTCGACTTCCTCCCCGAGACTAAGCACATTCGTGAGAACGATGCATGGAAGGGTGCGCCTCCAGCACCTGGTCTGGTCGACCGCAGAATCGAGATCACTGGACCGACCGACAGGAAGATGGTTGTGAATGCGCTCAACTCGGATGTATGGACATATATGGCGGACTTCGAAGGTTGGTGACTGCTTGAAACAGGTCAAACGAGCTTTGCTAATGCTATATACAGATTCAAACGCACCCACTTGGGACAACATGATCAACGGCCAGGTCAACCTTTACGACGCCATCCGCAAGCAGGTTGACTTCAAGCAAGGAGAGAAAGAGTACAAGCTTCGCACCGATCGCACCCTTCCCACACTCATCGCTCGTGCTCGTGGCTGGCACCTTGAGGAGAAGCACTTTACCGTTGACGGCGAGGCGATCTCTGGCAGTCTGTTCGACTTCGGTATCTACTTCTTCAACAACGCCGAGGAACTCGTCAAGCGTGGCACCGGCCCCTACTTCTACCTGCCAAAGATGGAGAGCCACCTTGAGGCTAGACTGTGGAACGATGTCTTCAACCTTGCACAGGACTACATTGGCATGAGGCGCGGTACTATCAGAGGCACTGTCCTCATTGAGACGATCCCGGCTGCGTTCGAGATGGACGAGGTGAGTTGACTGAGGGAGACTTGCAGCGATGACCAAGCTGACAACTTCATAGATCATCTACGAGCTCCGTGACCACTCCTCGGGTCTTAACTGCGGTCGTTGGGATTACATCTTCTCCGTGATCAAGCGATTCCGCCAGAACTCTAACTTTGTCCTGCCTGACCGCAGCGCTGTTACGATGACCGTCCCCTTCATGGACGCTTACGTCAAGCTCCTGATCAAGACCTGCCACCGTCGCGGTGTGCACGCCATGGGTGGTATGGCAGCTCAGATCCCCATCAAGAACGACGAGGAGGCAAACAAGAAGGCAATGGACTCTGTGCGTGCCGACAAGCTGCGCGAAGTCCGCGCCGGCCACGACGGCACTTGGGTCGCTCACCCGGTGCTTGCCAGCATCGCTGCTGAAGTCTTTAATGAGCACATGCCCACACCCAACCAGTTCCACGTCCGCCGAGAGGAGGTTCAGGTCTCGCCCAATGACCTGCTGAACATGAACGTGCCCGGCAAGATTACCGAAGAGGGCATCCGCAAGAACCTCAACATCGGCCTCGGCTACATGGAGGGTTGGCTGCGTGGTGTTGGTTGCGTGCCGATCAACTACCTCATGGAGGACGCTGCGACGGCCGAGGTCTCGCGCTCACAGCTGTGGCAGTGGGTCAAGCACGGCGTGCCCACCGCCGAGGGCAAGAAGCTCGACAAGAACTACGCCCTTCAGCTTCTCGGAGAGCAGACCAAGGAGCTGGAGAAGAATGCCCCCAAGGGCAACAAGTACCAGCTTGCCTCCAAATACTTCGCCACCCAGGTGACTGGCGAGGACTACGCCGAATTCTTGACTTCGTAAGTCATCTGACATCTTCAACTTGAGAAATTATCCCGCTAACATCGATACAGCCTCCTCTACAACGAGATCACGAACGTAAGTACCAAGACGGCCGCGTCGAAGCTTTAAGGGCGTAAATAAGACAGCACGTTTTGGCGTACGAAAAATGAAAGCCAGAATGGAAGAAAACGGGACAGATTGTACGAATTGAAACGAAACACGGCCGTGCCGAAATTGGGTTATGTCCAATGTAATCGCAAGATATGCCTTTGTTTGTTAGGAACAGAAATCATGCTTTTGCTTCTGATTGCCTGTGTTTTCTTTTTTCTTTTTTCTTTCTTTCTTTTCTCGTTACGACCGCAGGCTGACGGTTGCTTTCTCCATTCTAACAGAACGATGCCACTCCAACGCCTGCTTTGCAGCTTTCATGAAGATCCGGGAATGACAGAATGTGAAGGCATAGAGGTTTGTGGGGGATTGTTGCGTTGAGATGGCACATATTATTATTGCACATATATGTACCTACATACTTGAGTTCTCTTCGATATGATGGCTTAGATTCAAGATTCTACAAAAGGCTTTTGTGATGGATTCCAAGAACAGTCCACAGACCATTATTGCTTACGAGCATCTACAGAAATACGGCAATTAATGGCGGGATCTGGTGTGAGATCATGTCACTGTGGTCATCATTACTCCCCCAAACGTGCGCCTGTCATTATTTTCAAGGGTTCTCTTCCCCCAAGGACGGTTCAGCCGGTCTGACTGCCGCTGAAATTGGCCCGAGGCTGTCGCTAAGGTACGAAGTCAATGCCGAGCGCGAGCTGGAGGGCGCGGCCTTGGTCTGTCCCCAAATAACCGGTCGAGTGTATTATCAGGTTCAGTATCGCCGCAGTCTTTCATACATGTAATATACACCATTACTCCTATCAACAGCTTTTCACAACATACATACAGGCCATACAGTAGCAGACCCACAGCATACAATGGCTCTCGGTAAGCACCCACAGCCGGCATGCACCGTTGAGCGGTTACACTGACTAAAAGTACAATGTAGCCGGAGCAGCAATCGCAGCAGGCGCAACGGCCGCCGCAGCCTACATCGACGCCAAATACCACGTCCGTAAAGACCTCACATCCATCCGCGGCAGCAAGACAATCGCAAAGGACGCCCAGCGACGGGCCAAAGCCAACAAACGCTCATTATGGTACAATTTCGAAGAGACGGTCGCGCAACACCAGGACAACATCGGGCTTTGGTACCGCCCAAACCCCTCGGTGCCTGCGGTACAGTACACATGGAGGCAGACGTGCGAGCAGAGCTGCAGGTGGGCTCAGTTTCTGCTGAACAATGGCGTCAAGCCGGGTGAGCTGGTCGGCACTTACTTGATCAATTCGCCTGAGTTCATGTTCAATTTGCTTGGAAGCTGGGCGATTGGTACTGCGCCTGCTTTGATCAATTACAACTTGGGAGGTGACAGTCTTGTGCATTGCCTCAAGGTCGCAGAGAGCAAGGTGCTGATTGTCGATTCGGATCCTGAGTGTGTGGAGAGGATCGAGGCTCAGAGGGAGCGCATTGAGAACGAGCTGGGCATGCGCATCATCATACTGGACGAGGCCACCAAGGCTACGATCAACGCCTATGAACCGACACGACCTGGCAATGAGTTCCGCGAGAACGTCGACGGCGAGTTTCCCATCTTCCTGTTCTACACCTCTGGTACAACCGGATTCCCCAAAGCTTGCGCCTTCCAAACCCAGCGAGCCGGCGTGCTCGGCTGGCCACGCCTACAGACCACAGGCTTGAAGCCAGGAGATAAATGGTACGACTGCATGCCGTTATACCATGGCACTGGCTGCACCACCGCTGTTGGCTGTATGATGACCGGTGTTACCCTGTGTGTCGGCCGCAAATTCAGTGTACGCAACTTCTGGCGCGACATCCACGACTCAGAGTCGAATGCTTTCGTCTACGTTGGCGAGACGGCGCGATACCTCCTGGCCGCCCCGCCCTCGCCTCTCGACAAAGATCACAAACTCAAAGCCATGTACGGCAACGGCATGCGCCCTGACATCTGGCGGAAATTCCAGCAGCGCTTCAACGTGCCCTGTGTCAACGAGTTTTTCAATTCCACAGAGGGCATGTTCTCTCTGCTCAATGTCTGCAATGGTCCTTTCCACGAAGCCCACGTCGGTCACCAGGGTGCGATCCAGCGATGGCAGTTCCATAACATCTACGTTCCTGTTGAAATCGATCACGAGAATGGTGACAGAATTTGGCGAGACCCAAAGACCGGTCTGGCACGCCGCAAGACTTACGACGAGGGTGGCGAGATTATCATTCGTTGCTCATCAGAAAAGGACTTTGTTGGCTACTGGAACAACCCAGAGGCAACGGCCAAGCGCTTCGAGCGCGATGTCTTCCAGAAGGGAGACCTCTATTATCGCACTGGCGATGCTTTGAGGCGTGACGCCGATGGCAGGTGGTTCTTCCTCGACCGCCTCGGAGATACGTTCCGCTGGAAATCCGAGAACGTCAGCACAGCAGAGGTTGCCGAAGTGCTCGGCCGCTTCCCTGGCCTTCTTGAGGCGAATGTCTACGGTGTGGAGGTCCCCAACCACGATGGCAAGGCAGGCTGCGCCGCGGTTTTCATCCGCCCTGAAGAGCGTGAGAAGTTTGATTGGTCAGGCTTGCTGCAGCACGCTCGTAAGGGCTTGCCAAAGTACGCTGTGCCGGTGTTCATTCGACTGATCAAGTCGCCAACTACCATGCATAACAACAAGCAGAACAAAGTGCCGCTGCGCAAGGAAGGCATCGATTTCGACAAGATTGCAAATGGCGATGCTGGACAGGAGGATGTGCTTCTTTGGGTGCAAGGTGATACATATGTCCCGTTCGAGCCGCAAGATCTCGAGTCTATTGGTGCCGGCAAGGCGAGATTGTAGCGAATTGTATAGATGGCCTTATATATCCATTCATGAGATGTTCTCAGCAATAGTCCCGATTGGACAGACCCTCGAACGACAGGCCGAGGCACGCAGCAGTGCCACGAACATTGGAATCTTGGAGGAACCTTGGATCGTGCTCATGAATCAGTCCATCGTTTTCTGGGCCGGGCCTTACGGCCCTACGCTAGGGCTGGGGATATTCCCAAGATCCTAATCTCAGCCCAGAGACTAAAAAGCGCAAGCCCGGCCGTTGACGAGAATGCTTGCCTGCCGAACTTTCCGGGAGGAACCTCACTGTGACTTCGAGTGTTTGTATCAAGCATCTCTTTCTCTCGAGAATCGGTCATATCGTCGCATGGTTCGAAACCAGCGACCTTCCCTCATCAATGGGAATCGAGCTTCGAGCTTCCCTTGCCATGAATCGCCAACTCTTCTGTGCTACACCATCAAGTCGCCAAGGAGCCGTTACTGACACTCCGGCATACGCGTGAGTCGCCAAGGCTGCCTGTCCACGTCAACCGCATTCAGCACCGAACAGGGGGTCTTCGAAGGCAAGTGCTCGGACAAGGACCTGCGAAACCGAATTGTCGCAAGCATGGGGGTGGGTGTTGGAGTGGGGAATTGAAATACGATAGCACCGCCTGGTAGGGCCGGTAAGGCAATAAGTTCATCGTCGCGGGTCTTAAACTCTTTACATTCCAGAATACCTTTTTGGAAGACCCCTCCCTTTCTTTTGGTTGTCTAGACCCATACCACCACTTACCTCTTTTTTGATCTCTACTGTTTGACTTGCGGGCAAAAGTGCACGCGGACCTCTCAGGAAAACAAACCTTAGAACAAGACATCATCAAAACAAACATCATGTCCGAGTGGCAGAACGGTCTTTGCAGTGGCGTTTGCGGCGGCGACTGCGGCACCTGCGTAAGTTCTGGAATCTCCCTAACATATCACGATACTACCGAGAAGGAGCGTTTCCTCTAATCACTACACAGTGGGGATCATGGTGCTGCACGCCCTGCTTGTACGGCCGCGCATCGCAACGCCTTGATATCTACCCGACCAACGACACGGAGCAAATCGACACATGCGACACCAACTGCTGGCTCTTCTGCCTCACAGGCACCATGTTCCTGCACTGGGTGCCCATGATGTTGAAGAGAACCGCGCTGAGAGAGCACTTTGGCATTGAGGGAGATGTCTGCCGCGATGGCATGGTAGGTTTGCGCAAACCAAGTATTCCGTCGAGGTGTGGTGCTAATGGAGATGACTTTAGGTTTCCCTGTGCTGCACGCCTTGCGGTGTTGCTCAGATGAACACGGAAATGAAAGATCGCGCGGAGAAGGCGCATATGATGCCCCAGCATGGGTACCAGGCTCATCCGCAGGGCATGGCTTACCAGCAGCCTTACCCTCAGCAACCATACCAGCAGTATTAGGTCGAGGATTATTTGAATTATTCCATAGCATTAGAATGCTGGAGTATTGGGGTATCGTTTGTAGTAATAATATGCTTCCTGCAAGGATTGGGCAGTACGACTGTGACGAGGTCATCTGCAACGGATATCCTTGCCGTGTATGCGCTTCCTGCCTTCTCTCAATCCCCATCGTCTTGGACATCTTCCATCTGTACAACCCTTCTCCCATCGGTTTGTGAAGGCGGCCCCGCAATTTCCTGCTCGAATCTCCGCATTTCCTCCTCCATGTCGATGTCTTGACTCTGTACTGGCGCATTCGCCGCCGCTTGCTCCAATTGTCTGAACTTTTCTTCCTTCTCTCCAGCTTCTGCTGCTTGCTGTGCAGCCATGTAACCCGCCTTCTCCAAACGATCGGCCTCCTCGGGCTCCAGAAGTCGGCCTTGACCTTTCGTGCGTGCCTTTTGTGCTGCGACCGCACTAGGCATGAACCGCACGGCCTCCTTTTTCAGGTCTCTCAGCTGCGGCGCAGAAGAGTAAACCGTCTGAGCAGGCGCTGCAGGCACAGGTTTTGCGGGAAGATCATGAGCTTTGCGCGGTTGGTGAGGAATCGGCGGTGGTGTATCTCTCGGCATGGGAATACTCCTCACGTCAGGATCCGTCTCCGAGCCACTGTCATGCGCATCCTCCTCGCCTCTCCTCCGCTTGCCCAGATTCTGCCTCCGCTCTCGCTGTTCATGCCTCACATCGCCGCCTCCATGATCTCTGCGCTCTGCAAACTTGGGCGCAGCGTCTCCTAGTGCCTCGCGAGCTCGCCGTACGCCGCGGAGGTCCTTCTCGAGCTGTGTGAGAGTTTCCTTGTCTTTTGGTCGTAGGACGCCTCGCGATTCGAGGTCTTTCAGTTCCTCGATTTGCTTTTGTAGGCGTTCGGGGTTGCGGCGGGCGAGTTTCTCATTTCGCTGTGCTTGGACTTGCTTTTTGTTCTTCGCTAGGGCTTTTTGCTTGTCCGCCTTGTGTTGTGCGGCGACGGGATTTACTGAGCGTTCTTTCGGCATTGTTGTGGCTTCAGAGGAAGTGGTTGGTTACCTTAATTGATCATCATTCAAGAGTTGACGGAACACATGGTCTGGAAGCTGTAGGCCGCTAGATCGCGCTGCCACTCGCGCGTCATCCGCTTCTTGGCAAACCTCAGTTTGGACTTTTCGGTCAAGCAAGACAATATCAAAGTAGACAGGTTGGACGAAATCACGAACGAAACAACACAATCTCTAGATCCGTCGAACGAGCTCATCACATTTCAAGATGGCTGATACTGCGGCTGCCACTCCTGGACTGTCCTTCCCGCGTGCGACTTTTGCAAGACTCACGCCGGCACCTTTTTTGCAGGCTCACCTCAAGCAACCTCAGCCCATTCGACCTAGCGGAAGAAAGCCTGATGAGCTCAGAGAACCAGTGATAAATACCGGATCTCTTTCTCACAGCAATGGCAGTGCTGTGGTGCGACTTGGAGACACTTCTGTCGTTTGTGGCGTCCGAGGCGAGATCTTGCTTGCGTCTGAGGTGCCACACCCTCCTAACGAGGGAGTGCGCGAAGAAGACCTAATCGAGGATCTGGGTCTGCTCGTTCCAAACGTGGAACTCAGCACTGGATGCTCACCTGCCTACCTGCCTGGAAACCCGCCGTCTAACTCCGCGCAATCGCTGAGTTGGCGCATTGGATCCCTTCTTCATTCTTCGAACCTGCTCAAATCCAGCGACCTTACGATTTCTTACACCGAGCCGAAATCGGCAGATATGGGCCCAGACGAGGAGCCGAACACAGTCACCAAGGCTTACTGGACCCTTTACATCGACATACTCTGCATTTCGCTGGATGGCGACTGTTACGATGCGGCCTGGATGGCAGTTATGGCTGCATTGAAGAACACCACTCTACCAAAAGCCTGGTGGGATGCAGACCATGAGGCCGTTGTTTGTTCGCCACTCGCCAATCAAGCCCAGAAACTCACGCTCAATGGCTCACCAAGTACTACGACATTCGCCGTCTTCTCTACACAATCCCCATTGAAGCAGCGCTCAGAAGCCGAAAGCTGGGTACTAGCAGACCCCGACAGCTTCGAAGAAGATGTCTGCAAGGAGTTCGTGACGGTTGCGGTAGATGGCGACAAAGTCTTGGGCATTGAGAAGCATGGAGGCGCTCGTATTGGCAGAGAGACGATGAATCAATGCGTCGCTGTCGCGAGTAGGAGATGTGCGGAGCTACAGAAGCTAGACAACGGTGTTTGATCACTAAAAGTCAATTATACATGCTTTGGCACCTGCCGTCGGACTTTGTGAAGGCTATCGCCGAGGTTACCTTCTTCAGAGACAAAAGATCGTCGACTCTCAAACCCCCTATACAGAGGTTGCACAGGGCTGAGTCTCGGCCACCTTTCGCCTAGGGAATGTCTCCGGCTGGATCAATGCAACTCTGCATCCTCACTTCTCATTGCGGTGCATCGAAAAAGCGCCCATCCGGTCTGTGATGACTGTGCTAAGGTCGTGGCGGTAGGGTCATTGATTTAGACTCGTTGCCGGGAATAGTGCCTTCACCTGCCTAGGTATATTCAGGAAGAGTCGATTGCAGATGCGAATAAGAACCATGTTGGCATGCCACGTTGCGAAGCGACCCGGCACGTATGATGGGAGAGTACTTGCGAGAGTTCAAGCAGCTCCAGATTTTTCACTACATGTCACCGATTGGCCGGCTCGAAAGACCTAATTTCGTCCTCTTTACCTGGCGAGATCGACAGTATGCACAGGTTTCGCCTTCACCGAGCTCACGTGTGAAGATCTGCGAAGGATTGGTAAAAGCATGCATAGCCCACAGCGACTCCGCCAGCCCTATGCTGCGACGCATGGCTATTACCCAATCACGATTCAATATCCATAGAGAGTTAGCCAACACCCAGCTTATCCTTGATTCGATTCGACCGCATCTCCCCACCATGTAGATCTCTTACGGTGTATTCAGCATAAAACATAGTGTCTAGTCAGCGTGCAAGGCTTTGCTTTGGCTTTGAGCCCACCGCTGTCTTGGTGAAAGACTTCCAGGTTGCTTTATTAGAGCGGTCGATCGGCAAGCGCAATTCGGCGGCTCCAGTAACGGTGTGGAAGCAAAGATCTGCGCTTCGCAGTTCAGTCCTACTCTTAGCGCTGCACTGCTTACTCAACCCAACTTCAGCACCCTACACTCTAGGCTACTGCGGCGAAACGCGGCCGAAGTCCCCGTTGTCCAAATGTCTACCTACCATCAAACCTCATGTCTGGAGACGGCAGTGCTAAAGTGCCATATAAGCGTCCGCGAGTGCGGCAAGGCAGAGCTCCAGACGATGCAGACCTACATAGCCTTGACAACGTGGAAGAAGTTGGTCCGCCTACCATTCTATCGACTACCACGCTGGCTCCCTTGATTCTATCAACCCTCTTTCCAATTGTCAATCTAAACATGTCTTCTCCTCAGACACCGATATCCGCCTCATCATCGTCTGCGGCCTCCACGCGTCGTGAGGAGAGTGGTCGCAGAGGTTCCGTCCAAGTCCCGTGCAATGAGTGCATACAAAGAGCCAGCGGTGAAGCCAGCAATGCTTTCATCCAGCTCTGCGAACAGTGCATGAAGTCATTGCATAGACCTCGTCGAAGATCGCGACAAGCATCGACAGCGAGCCGAGTTCGCCGACATACTAATGCCATCATTGACACTGCACTGGGACTACAGACTGATCCTGTGACCCTTCCCTGGAGTGAAGATCAACAGACCCAACACGCTCTCCAATTCTTTGTGCAACATAGCGCGCCTCAACTAGCTGGATATTTCGATTCCCCATTCTGGCAACGAACATTACTTCAAAGTGGGCGTCACGAGCCGGCCGTCAAACATGCCATCGCCGCAATCGGCGCGTTGCACGAGAGACTTCTCATGGGGGCCGAAGAAACTGATGCCAGCCATATGCGACAAACCAAGTTCGCTTTGGAGCAATGCAACAAAAGCATACAACATCTCACGGCGCCAGTCGAAGGCAAAGATCACCCGGACTTAAGATTGATGCTTACGACATGCGTGCTGTTCACTTGCTTTGAAGCAATGCAGGGTCATTGTGAACAAGCTATTGCCCACGCCACTCAAGGCTACGGTTTACTGAAGCAATACGCCACTGCGCCAGAGACCAACCCTCGGGAAGCGGGTACGTTTGCCGTGGAACTTGATCAGCTGTGTTTGACAATGCAGAGACTGCAAACACAATCGAAAGGCCTCATGGGAAAAGATTACGGCATCTCGTCAGGCAGCGATACTATGGACATACCGAAGCCTACGCACTTTGATACCTTGCGCGATGCCAGAGTCGCGCTCGAAAAGGTCATCAACCGGCTGGCCATGTTCTTCCTTGATCTTGATCTTAACGACAACTTCTACGATCTCGTATGCTCGAACGCCGAAAAGTTTCTCTCGTTCGCTCCTTGGCTCAAGGCTTGGGAAGAGGTCTTCTCTGAGCTGCTTGTAAGAAGAAAAGATTTGATGACGTCCAACGAACGGAAAGGCGCAATGGTGCTCAAGGCACATCACCTCGTGTGCGAAATTTTGAGCAATGTCGACTTATCTGAGGGAGAGATGGGCTGGGATAAATTTCGAAGCGAGTTTACAGCAATCCTCGACCTTGCTAAAGCAGTGCTTGAAGATGGGCCGCAACCAAAAACAAGGCAACCAAGCCTTAAAACCGAGCTGTGCTTTAGTCTGGGAATCGTTGATCCTCTGTACGAAGTATGCGCTCGCTGCCGTGATCCTGTTCTTCGACGTCAAGCATTGGATCTGCTCGCACGACATCCCAGACAAGACTGCATGTGGAGTTCGTGGTCTGCGTGGAAGGTGGGAAAATACCTCATGCAGCTGGAAGAGGAAGCTGGTAGCAGCCCCCCACTGGAGGCTGAGAGCATCAAGGCGGCCGATCGGATTTCAGAAGCCTGGGTGGACTTTTCTGACTCCACGGACAGTGTCGGTCGAATCAAGTACAGACGCATCGCCCCTCGGCGTAACCCTCGGGAGGCGCTCAATCCAGGTCTCTTTGCAGGAGATGTCAATGGCCAACAGTTGGGTCAAGATGTCAATTTTGCACAGGCAATGCTGGGTAGCAATTTTCTCGACGCGCAAGGTACGCCTGCTGCGAGTGGAAAAATGCCCTCAAGACTTGGATCAACGCCGACTCTATCCGGATCGAATAGTCAATCCGAACATTTCTCACCTAATGATACGTGAGACGCGGGTGTGACCAGTCATCTGTCAGCCAACCCGCTTGTTTGGTCATGATAAGTTGACTGCATTCTCCTAAACCATCTGCTGGCTGTGGCAAACCCTCCAGGAATCTCCGACAATGTCCAGCTCATGCAGCCGGCTCGCTCGGTATGTCTGCCGGTTGACGATGCCTGAAATCCATGCGCACCGCAATCAGCCTGCGTAGCACAGTACCACAACTGCGGCTTGCTGCTGACGCATCTCATTGCCACGTGGATATGTTGCTGCAGTACTCGTGGGCCTGGTCTGTCAACGTGTGTCTGCAATGCAAGGCCAACTTGGGAGAGGCAGGAGAACGTGAACCAAGGATGTCTTGCTATATCTACGACATCAGCATAAGGCTTATGACAGATGCACACGCTATGCCGAGATTCCCGAGTTCCTACAGAGGTAGTAAGGTACAGCCGCCTGCAGCTTTGCGTGAGAGGCACTCGGGGGCTGCGACGGCCGGTCGCTTTTTTTTCTTGACAGGTTGCATTTGATACTTGATGCATCTTTCGTAACCAACCGAGATGAATCGTTGCTCCCCATTTTACCTTGATTTTTCCATCGATCTTTAGCCTCTGGACAACTCATCCGGACCCCACCTTCTTGATCAATATCCAACCCGTCGCTTCAGGGTCGCTTGTTGATTGTGAGATATTATTTTTGTTTGCCCCAACATGGCCATAGCTTCGCCGAGCACACGAAGGAATGAGGTGTGGAGTAGTGAGCAAGGGTGGTCAGATGCAGACACGGCAAGGTGTTACAGGGATGCTGTGCACAACCTGCCTTGGTACCGGATTTGGACGGCAGCTTTTGATGCACGACTTGGGCTCTCGCTTGAGAGACGATGTGTCAGATTACAGGATTGCATTGGTATATGATATATCTCATACACATACAAAAATCGCAGACTCGAAGACATTGTGGACGTGTATGCAGCATTGAGATCTCAAGACAGATCAACTTAATTGTACAGAGTCTGGCCGGTGTTGCTTGCTGAAGCGTATGGTCCGGACCGAGTACTACTGTGCACCATATGCTCCACTACGAGCCGCGTCCTACTCAAACTCCTTGCATATGCCTCGCCGCCGCATCGCCCTTGATCGTTCGTCTTCAGCCAGCCATCCTGGCATCTCTCCGCCTCGTCCGCACATCGCCCCTCAACGGGTCTGCAGCATCCTCTCTCCAGTCTAGCGGCCCTTGTGGGCACGATCCGTGAAGCCCGCTAGCGGCATTCGTACGCCATTCTCCAAACCGCTACGGCAACCGCAGAGCCTAACAACGTAGTCCCATTCCACGCTGTATATTAACTTCTCAGACATGCATTATTGCTGTAGATTGGAAAGGCTGGGCTATGCAGACTCGCCAATGCCAACAATACCATCGGTAATCGCAGCGGGCAGGAGCGAAGCCATCGATCGAAGCAGCTGCCTCGAGTTGTGGCGGGCCCGTACCAGGCGAGCTGCCGCTTCCAATTTTCTTCCATCAGCACCGCTGCCCCTTTTACGCAAGGCACAGAAGGCTTGAAACCGCATGGATGCAGCGTCCGCGGGCTTGGTGCGCGCCCAGAATACCAGGGTGCCGTCAGGGTCTTTGTCTGAAGACGGTCTTGGAGGGCTCGACGGCCATGCGATTGAGCTGCTCCGGCCTGTTCACCACCAAGGGAATCGCGTCCTCTCGCTCGCTCGCACCGACCGGTCCTGCCTTCCCGTTGATGGCCTGCAGTAGTCGCAATGGCTGGACCCTACCTGCTTTGCCACGGGGTAGCCACCGTGCGTTGATGTGAGATCTTATATCTTCGGACCCTCATTCGACGGCCATCTCGAGCACATCTGACCCTCTTAACTACCTATCAAGCCTCCTTCACTTCAGACGTCCATCCCCAATCTTCCCCCCGTCACAGCAGAGCGCCCAAACGTCATTCTCAACTGTCTGTTTCACAAGTATCTCGGGTGGTGAGCTTGTTCTTTTCGACCACAGCTTCCTCTCTATCAAACACTCCAACACACCATGGCTCCTACCGCCGATGTCCAGCAGCCTACCGAGCCAGCGCCTGCTGTGCCCGACTACCTCGCCTCTCCCAATGCAGTGTTCAGCGACGAAGGCGTTAAGTGGCGCTACGGCAGAGCACCGGACTATTCGAAGACTCGCAAGGTCTGGGAGGAAGGTGAGCAACGTCCCCGTCCATCACGAGTCTGGAGCGTGGCAAACACATGGCCACTCATGTGGTACAGCATGAATTCCACAGACCATGTGGCATTTTAATTACCGCTCAAGCAAGGGATGTCAGCATCCGGTAGACCATGTAAGCTGACTCCATCATGCAGGCAAAAAAATGAACCACGCCGCCGGCAGCCTGCCGCAGCTGGTTGAGAACCTCGTCAAAAATTGGGAGGTCGAAGCGTCTTT
The DNA here is from genome assembly GCA_030772445.1 of Cladosporium sp. MBC 237. NCBI lineage: Eukaryota > Fungi > Ascomycota > Dothideomycetes > Cladosporiales > Cladosporiaceae > Cladosporium > Cladosporium sp. MBC 237. The sequence continues at coordinate 374,917 of JAPHCH010000059.1, forward strand.
CAAGCCTCGCTTGGAGGACTGGCGTACCATCGACCACGACAACTACACCTTCGCTATCAACGGAGGTCCCCCTCAGTCGGCCGAGCACATGCTCAAAGTTGGTACCTACAATGCCATCATCGCCCCCAATGAGTACTACAGCCCAGCAAACTCCGACTTTGCCTCCAGCCACAAGACCTTCAAGCGCATGATGCCTACCTTTGCCTGGGAGGTGCTTGAAGTCTACAGTGGCCCGCCGACTGTGGCTTTCAAGTGGAGGCACTGGGGTGTCATGAAGAACGACTACGTCGGCTTCAATGAGTGCGTAAAGCCTCTTGCCCTGTTTCATTCTGTCGTGAAGTCACAAGACTGACTCCTCACAGCAAAGGAGAGAAGATCACTGCCAAAGCCCACGGCGGCCCAATCGACATCCAGGGTGTCACCGTCGCCACTGTCGACGATAAGGTTCGTCTGCAGGCGGTCGACACCTGGTTCGATCCGCTTGACATGTTCCGTCAGATCGCTCCGAATGGCGTCGTTAACAAGGAGGTCATGAACCGCAAGGTCGATCTGGTGGACGCTCTCGACAATGCCAATACAGACAACAACGGCATCAAAATCGCAAAGGAGCACAACGACCCTTCCTCTGAGCATGCGAAGGACAAAGCACCCGAGGACGTCTTGCCGAAGCACATCTCTAACGGGACCAGTAAGCCAGCTGATACCTTTGTCCCGCACCAAGGCGCCGACACACAGAAAGCCGCCGATGGACAGACGGCAGTGCCTTCCAGCTCTGCTCAGAAGATCGTCGCGAATGCTGCCGAGAACGGCGCACATGCTGAGCTATCCAAGCCCGCGGCCAACTTCACCGGTAGCAACGGATCTCACGCCAGCGGGAGCAACGAGAGGGCCCCGCAGAGCAACACAACTGATGAGTCTCGCGCAACCGGCACCCACGATGCTGTCGATGAGCACCTGGAAAGCTCAGCCGACAAGGTTCACCCTCACCCTCACGACGCCGAGAAAGCCGTGAAGCCTGCACCTGGCGAGGCCGTCGCCGCGCCCGCAGACTCAACGGAGACCAAGATTACCCACGAAGAAATGAGTAACCTCGGAAGCGCCGGAGAATGTCCCTTCCTTATGAACCGCGAGTAGATTGGCGGAATATCCTTGACTTTTTGTAGAAGGCGTTTCGGGAGAAGGACAAAATTTTCCTATTCTTACCTTGTCATGCTTACCTTTCATGATTCGAATGACCTGAGCTGGTCTTCACGGTTTGACAGTCCGAATATCTTTATCCAGTTTTTGATGCTTTGCTATGTGTATGGGTTTGCCTTTCGGATCTCCAGTATTCGTTGGCCTTGTGAAGCTGCGATGAGATGTATCTTGACGACCTAGAATGTCATAAGCATCGCTTTTAGAAGATCAAATACAACGCTTTGGAGTCTAATGAATCGTTAGGTGCAATCTCTTCCATCTGAATTGACGTTCAAGTGCAAATTTGTTTCCAGTACCAGTCTCCCAAGACGGGACGGGTTGATGATGACCTCATGCGTGTGTGCCTCAGGCATCAAATCCGAACACTCCAAGGTCACTCCAGCCGTTCATCAGCCTCGCGCCTCAAATGGCTGCTGCGCCTCCACGACAATAATGCTCCCGTAAACGACAAAATACCTCGCAATGGTCTGGTATGATCCGAGATCGGAATGATAGATGGGCGAACAGCACTCTTGGCGCATGGACGCGTCAACGGACGCTATTAGAAGCGCGTCTTTCACCTCCAACCGCAAATATACCGCCTATGTTCGCCAGGATTCAATCCAAATCGCTGCTCTCGACGGCAGCTGCAAGTTCGAAAAGCAGCATGCATCTCTACGATCGCATCCCAATAGGAGTCGCCCAATCCTGGCCCTTTCACCTCTGAGGGCGAACCTTTTGTCTGTCTCCACCGGCCGCAGAACTCTCATCTGGGACGTGGTCGAAGATGCGCCGTTTCTCACACTATATGACAGCGAGAGGGCGGTGACCTCATCCGCGTGGTCACATCATGATCCTGACATACTGGCTCTCGGGCACATCGACGGCCAGATCGGTATATGGCATCTACAGCACCCTACGAGACCCGAAAGGGTCTTGTACACGGGTAACTCTCAATGCCACCTGCTTTCGTGGAGTACTTCTGATACTGCAATGCTGGCTGCTTGTAGCGGGAATGTCCTGCATGTCTGGGAGAATTGCCTGTCCGCTGAAATTGTCAGCCACCGCCAAACTTTGGATTATTCGGCGCATGAGATGCTGTGGCGACCCGGTTCTACGAAGCATCTTCTCACTATCGCTGCGAACGGACTGACTGAGGAGTGGGAACCCAATGGCTCGGTAGCCCAGCAACAAGCACCAGACGACTTAGATGACGAACTGTTTGGCGATCTTGAAGATGTCCGACCGGGCGGATTGACCTTGTCCAGCTCCTTTGAGTTGCAGTCTACAGTTTATGTGCTTGCGATGGGAGCCACTGGCATTATTGTCCTATATCGAACTGGTCTGTCGTTACGACTGTACAAAGACATGCGGTCTGCGGAGAGCGATGATCCAATTTGGAGCGCCGACTTATCGACGAGAGCAGACTTCGTGGCCGTACTTCGTGAAGGCAGCACTGTCAAGATTGTGGCTGTTGGTGTGCAAAGCCTAGAGAGGAGATCCATTGAGCCTGACATTCTTGCACAGCTTTGCGAAACGCCGGCTGAGCTTGTACTTGAAGCGACGGACTTGGCCGAACTGATACCAGACAACCATACCGCAGTCCGCTCAAATCACACGACACGGCCTGCAACGAGCGCACAGGCTGATGCAAGTGCATGCATGCAGTCGAAGACTATGCGTCCTGTTCCAGTATCTATGTCGAAGGTTCGACAGAAAAGGCCTTCCGGAAGTCGCACATATGGACGCCCTGACCTGCCGTTCTCGTCACATACTCGCCCATTTACGGCCACATCTGACAAGTCGGTGTCCACAGCACATCCGATGCTTTCGCCTCGGGAGGCAATAGCATCCAGACTTGAACCTCCTCGGCAAGACGAGCAAGAATCGCCCATGCCGTTCTTGTCACCAACGATTCCATCTCGTAAAGTATCACCTTCTATTCCAACTCTTGACGATGACATATTTTTACCACCGCCTGAGAATGAGTCGTTCGGCTCACTACCCTCAACCGCCATGAACGATAGCGACTCCGATGACGAGACATTTGACGGCGATGCTCTCAAAGGAAGTGGCACTCTTATGACGCCTGGGGGCGCGAATGTTCCGCTTCCGAAGTCGTGCGGCGCATTCTTCTCCCCAAATGGCCAGCTTGTAACATTTTTCCCACCGAAGCCAAAGGTCAAAATCAAGGATGTTGATGACTTCTCTTCGAGCCAACCGGAAGAACGCTCTACGAAAGCCTCCCGGCTCTTTCCAATCTTCGGAAATCTTGCTATTGAGGGCCGTGACTACGAAGACTCGGATACAGAGAGCATTGACTCGCGGGAAAGCTTGTCAGTGTCCGGTTCTCCTGAAGTCAAACTATTCTCCTTCCCATCCAAGGCCCACGAATCTTGGCCAGACAGAGTGGGGCTGATGCAAGGCTCAACAAATCATGGCCCGGACCAACAGAATGTCGTTGTAAGCGTCCGCAGCGTCAATGAGATAATCCGTTTTCGACCCGATATTGCTCGCAGCTATTACACATCTTGCAGCGCAGGCATGGGCGCCGCCGATGCATGCGAAGCGAATGCAGAGGTTGCTCGCAATGCTGGACTTGAGGACTCCTCCAATATCTGGAACCTTCTGGCTTTGCTTCTGCGCCATAAGGTCGAGCCATTAACCGGAAATTTCGCGTATCCAGCCCCTGGCTCTGTCAAACATCTAGACAAAACAAAAGCACAGCCTTTCAAGGGAACGTCAGCAAAACTGATTTCATCGATAGAGGACTTGAAGTCTTCGGACACAGACATCCTCTCAATGGCTCGACAGGCGAGCAGACACTTGCGTGCAGGTTCAGTTCCATCATCAGGATATTCGAATAAGGGCGTGAGCGGTTTAGCCGGTCTAAGCCGGGCAGGGGCGAAATTTGGATCTGCTTGGGTAGTGAGCGAAATTTTCTCGTGGACAGAATCACGTGCGGATGTTCAGATGCTGGCATGCCTATCTGCAGTATTGCTCTCTTCAGCATCTCCCTCGGGACCCCAGAACAAGGCACAAACACCAATATTCGACTCTCGATCTTCAGTGCTTGTCTCGGATTATTTCGATGAAAGCCTTGGCCAGGCTCCGTCACAGGCTCGAATGACACCTGTACTGCACGCCGACTCAAGAGATGGCAGCTTTTTGACCCAATCACCAGCCAAGCCGCCCTATAGCTCGCACGTTTCCTCTCGCAATCCGTCGCAACCGACCACGCCCTACATTGATTCGCTGTCCAGTACACCACCGTTCCCATTTCCCCGACTCTCTCGTTCAGGCTCACGCTTGTCAGCATCTGGATCTGCCAGCCCGGAGCACCACCGCAGCAGCTTTGGCGCAGCAGCAAAGTACTATGCGCAGAGCATTACCGACAAAATCTCTTCGTACGGCACTTCACCCCCAGCCAAGAGGTTCGGTACAAGTCCAAACAACGAGCTATCTTCTAGTCTTCCTGGAGGCAGCTGGAGCAAGTCTGTTTCCTTCGCTTCAGGCGTCGAGCACGTCCAAGACAACAGATCCAGTACCAGACTGGCCCCTGAAGACGCGTACGACAGTGATCGTACTATCGAAGATGTCAGCCTCCCCCAAACACCAAAGAAGTACAGTGGTCGAATATCGCTCACACTGAAGAACGTTGGAGCTTTCGTCCCACCCAAGAGACCGCAGGCGCAACCGCAGTGTCGGCCTCTCCTTTCACCACTCCTGGCCGCAAAAGCTAGAATCTGGATCAGCCACTACGCAGAACAGCTCCGTCGGTGGAACTTGGACGTCAAAGCCGCCGAGCTCGACAAAGTCGCCAGCCTGTTTAGCAAGAACAATACGCAGCCCAAACACACAGGAGTGCACCCACAGCCAGAGACGAAAATGCCGATTGCAAGCTGCAGCATTTGTCACTGCAAGATTCGAGGCGTACAGCACGTCTGCTCTCGCTGTCTGCACACGACGCATCTTTCGTGCTTGAGGGGTTTTCTGGAGGCTTGCGGCGACGACGGCATGGAATGTCCTACGGGATGCGGATGTGCATGTTCGGATCTCCCGTGCGAAGAGATTGTGTGGGAAGTTGACGAGGAAGAGCCGCCTGAACCACCTCCTACCGTGAAAAAGAAACGAAGTTTGACTGATCCGCGCATCTGGCGGGCGAGAGTACAGGGCGATTCGTGGTGATGCTAGTCTAAGGGACTGCAATCCGCTATGAGCGTCACGTGAAATTTTCTCGACTCCAGCAGCTTTGTTCACTTTCTACATCCTTGGATGGTGTATACAGTTCATCCTGAACATTTTGGTCTCCCACAACCATCCGTCTGTATAGCACATGTATGCATCAGATGCAGCATGCCCCGCAAGCCCAGCAGGCAGCAGCCACTCTCGTCACATGTATTCGCGTTGGCTTTTAGAATGTGTCACTATTTCGAATGTGTTGATTTCACGCGTTCTCAGGTTGCTACGCGACCCACGTCGCACATCTGCAGAATACAAAAATCCCTCCAGAGGTGCGTTCGCTCTTGCATTCTCTTTCCACACAATCTCCATCCCACACATTTCAGGAACATGACCCTACCCCACCCTATCATACCTGCGTAAGACACAATGTCCACTGGCGTCGACGAGATGGACACGACAGAGACGCTGAATGTTAGTCCCACAACACGCGCGGCATTGACCTCGCTGCCGGCAGAGCTCTTGGACAACATACTCGGATGCCTCGATCGTGCGGATGTCCTATCGGTACGCCATACCTGCTCTGTCTTAGCCAATGCCGGACTGGAACACCTCGGCGATGAGGTACCATTGTGCTTCAGGCTCGACAAACTTGATGCCCTTACTCAGATATCGAAGTACCCGGTGCTAGCCAATCATGTCAAATCCTATGGTACTCGTGCGGCTTTCTTGTAGCGTCCCGCCAGACAATCAACCACGTCGAGCACGACATAGGTCCAACCCCGGCAGGCGGACTGGACCCAAGCTTGTTGAAAGATCAATGGGACATGTGTGAGAAAAGATACGACATCCGATGCCTCTCAGCCTTGTTTCAAGGCTGTCCCAACATAAGTCAAGTGACCGTTGCGAGCCTCCAGTCCAGTGCCAGAAAGTTGAACGTACCGCGACTTGCCTTCCAGGGAGCCAGGACGCAGCTCGACGGACACGACATGGACTGGCCTGAAGCGGGTGTACGGGAGGTAGATGCTGTCGCATATGCTCTGAGCACCGCCCGTCGCCGCTTGGACAGTCTTACCCTGTGTGGCATTTTCCCGGAGCTGTTCGGTTTGAACATGCAATATGAACGAGAAGATCTTCTGCTCCTTGAAGACCTCGCAGATGGAACTCGTGTCATTGACGCCGAACTCTGCGCGTATCAGAATCTGCAAGCTCTCGTGCGGCCTTTGCGTAGGCTGCGAATCTTCTTCCAGGCATGGCCTAGCGGATTGACAGAATCACAAGAGAATGAGCTTCAAGAACAAGTAACCCAAGTGTTGAATGCCGGCGACGTTGAGCCGGTCCTGAGTATAGCCCGAAAAGTGCGTGTTCTGAAGCTCCAGCTTCCGTTCCCAGCGCATTGCAGCCATGATGACGTCCACCCTCCCTACCTGTTCCTCAACAGGGTTTTGGACGATGCCTTCTATCCTCACCTTTATGAGCTTGCTGTTGGCCAGGCTGTCCTTTTCCCAGATGACTTGGTCAACCTGCTTCTCCGCCACAAAGCGACCCTGCGTCGCTTGTCCCTGTCCAATCTGATGCTTGCCAACCAAGACTCATGGATGCAAGTTTTCTCCAGACTCGCCGGACAACTGCCCAACCTCAAGGCTGTCAAACTCCGAGGCAATTTTTCAGACCTCGGTGGTCCCGAGTTTCGCTTGATGAGTTCGACGATTGGATTTGAATGGATTGCAGGCGTCATCCCCACGCCTCTTTGACACGTTCACGTTTTCTTTCTAACGACAAACGCAACGTTGGCTCTCACGGCGGCACAGAGACTTCTCGGTTCGGATTCGCGGGGTTTGTAACATATGATATTCTCAACATTCTTTCTTTCTTTCTGCTATGCGACGTCACGAATTTCGGTTTTCGCCTGAGGCATCATTCAGCTTGGATGCGTACAAGGGAATGTCTTGAGGCTTTGTAAGAAAATGAGACTAAAGTCCAACGTCGACTTGCAGTCCCCGCCTGAGAAACTTCCAGTTGGACCCATCAGCCAATGCTTCGTCTAAAAATTCAGGAAGCCTTGAGGCAGGCTCTCTCAGACCTCACATTGATCGACATGATTTCGTGCACTCACAACATGCGCTCTTACATCCATATCCGATGAGATCATCAAGTCTAAGCACGGGGTGGACTGATTGTAGAATTAGGGTTAGGGTTGGGGTGAATACAATGAGTAGTAAAATCGCTTGTATGCTAGCCAAAACGGTGTGCCGTCCAATCAAGCACTGTCAAGCGGCTGGCTAAAGTTGGCCAACGTATCACTTGGTGTTCTGCTAGGAGGTTACGTTGGATGCTTAACCCACCTTGATCGATCAAGCTGCCTGAAGTCGGTTAGCTATCAGACATCGTGTTGACGTGGCCAAATGGGCTGTGCAGCAGCAAATCACACGTTTTGAGCAGGGTGGAAACTAGAACTTGCATACTCCGGAAGTTACACGGCACCAAAAAGACGCGTTGGTGGTGGCGCAGGACTTCCAGCAATAATAGCGCCAGGGTTGATACACAGAGGGCACGGCACCAAAAAGACGCGTTGGTGGTGGCGCAGGACTTCCAGCAATAATAGCGCCAGGGTTGATACACAGAGGGCACAAACTGAGAAGATATAAGGCCTATTCCCCTTGGCGAGATCTCTTCATCGTCATGAAGCCCGCAGTTAACCAACCTTTGAGAACATCCAGTCCATTGCTCAGCAGAACTCCACAACAGTCACCTGTACTGCAAGTGGTGTTTTAAACAGCTTTACATTTTTGCTCAGAACGTGAGACCAGGCTGGCACTTCGGTATGCTTGTATACTGACACACCCAAGTCTTTCTTTACTTACGTGGTATTCACCTAGTAGCATTCGCCCTCGCCGATGAACGCCCCGCTAAATGAACAGTCATTTCGTGGAACATCTAGAGTCGTCAATCGACTTGCAGTCGCGCCTGAGAAATCCCCACTGCCCCACCGTCGTCTAAAAATCCAAGAAGCGCTCGCACAGGCCCTCCTAGACCTCACCTTGGTCACCCTGGCCTCGTGAACACACAACGTGCGCTCTTGCGATTATGTCGAATTTGTCGCCACTACCAAGTCTGATCTACGAGCTGAGCAATTGAGACGACCAGTATCCAAATCTCGAGACGACCCTGTTGGACTTACGGTCGACGCCTAGGCGGCCGACACTATCCGTGGGGTCGACATAAGGTTCCGTGGCTGGGCAGTGCCACGGATGTGAACTTCCATGGGCTGGTGCCTTCCGGGGCATTTACCAATAAACCACGCAGGACTCAAGTCTATGGGAAGACTCAGCAGGGTCGGAGTCGCCCGAAACCTTACCGTACGAAGGCACTGTACCAGGTACCCACCCATCCGCAGTCCAGCCCATGTGCTGTAAACGAGGCCTAGTGGCGCCACAAGGGCCCTTTTGGGCAATTGACTTCATGGCCATGTCGCCAGCAGCGTCAATGGGTTAAAACATAGAAGACTATCACAGCATGGCCACCTGAACCAGTACTGGATGCCTGTATCGAAGCCATATAGACCGAAGCCCTGCAAGACATGGTCGAACGGTCATGCCCCGCATGTTTGGCTCACTTCGGTGTACCCTGTTCAACCCCCGTGGGGATGTATCGTTCCGTCCATGCCCAGGACCTAAAGATACAAGTCTCGGATGCCCAGTCCTTTGTTCCCACCGATCCCCACTAGGATCTCTCACCTTTCCCTCACAGTATAGACAGCACCATGGACCAAGGTCGTAGCCAAGACACTTGAGACAGTCTCAGTAGTCCCCATGCCTCGCTATGCCACGCGACTCTGGTGTGCCAAATGTGGAGCACGACCTCTGCTTTGCACTTCTCCGCCCGGACAATAGACGACGCAGATGGGGCCCCATGCAGTGAATACAGGGCCCCATGGAGATTGAGACCTGCCAAGGTATGGAGAAATGGAGCTTCAGGGCGCGCTTTGGAGGAGAATGGATATCGGCAGGTCGGTATAAAGAAGACTGGCTACCTCCGCCATCTTCAATCTCCCAGTCGGAAGTGTCTGAGTTCGCTTGCATCTCTTTTCTTCGTCGGACCCGAATTCTCACCAATCTTCCACTGGCTCTAACATCAGCTGCCGTTTCCCGCAAGTCGCAAGTCGATCCACCAGCATGGCAGCCAACACAGATAACGGCCAGTCGCCGAAGATCGAGAGAGAAGGCTTCCCTACAGACCCGGAAAGGCGCGCCTCAGCCCTCGATGCCATTATCGATCCTCGAAAGGAGGAGGGAGGCGGTGTCAGCGTTGAGCAACTGGAGGCCGCTCCCAAGTTTCAATCCGCAGATGAGCTCCCGAAGGCTGAGGAGATGATCGAACGCCTAGGCATTCCCGACTGGAGGAACCTCGAAAAGAAGCTCGTTCGTCGCCTAGACATGACCCTCGTTCCTATGCTGTGGGTGCTTTACGTTACCAACTACCTGGACAGAGCCTCAATTGGACAAGCACGACTCTCATCTCTTGATGAGGATCTTGGTCTGGACGGATACATGTTTGGCAACGCAGTCTCAATTCTTAGGTAAGTCTCACGGCCGGCTCCCCTACCAAAACAGCTCAAGTACAACACTGCGACAGTGTGACTGACTTCCCAACCTAATAGCGCTGGTTACGTTCTTGCTCAAATTCCCAGCAATATGCTGATCCCATACATCCGACCCTCGCTCTACCTAGGAGGCTGCGCCGTCGTTTGGTCTGGTGTGGCCGCAGCAATGGCTGGTGTTACCAACTATGAGAGTCTTATGGCTGTACGTTTCATGCTCGGTCTAGTGGAAGCCCCGCTATTCCCTGGAGCAGTCTACTGCTTGTCTTGTTGGTACACGCGTAGAGAGCTTGCAGTCCGCATGTCATGCATGGCTACGGGTGTCCCGATTGCTAATGGCTTGTCTGGTCTCATTGCCGCCGCTGTCTTCTCCTCGCTTGAAGGCAAGCATGGCATTGCTGGATGGAAATGGCTCTTTATCGTTCTCGCAATCTGCGGTGGTGTCTTGGGCGCATGCGCCATGTTCATCCTTCCCGACTACCCGGCCTCAAGGTCTGGCAGTACCATGTGGACCATGACAGAGGACATGCGACGCATCGCAGAAGTCAGAATGATTGCCGACAAAGTCACAGTGGCTTCTAACGATGAAGAAACTAAGCCCACAATCTGGCAAGGTCTCAAGATGTCAGTGATGGATTACAAGCTGTGGCTCATCATCTTCATCAACATCACGATCTCAGCCGCTTACGGATTCTCGAACTTCTACCCTGCCATCGTTCGCGGTTTCGGCTACTCACGTGTCATTACACTGGTCATCACATTCCCACCCTACTTCTTAGCCGCTGTCGCCGCTGTCGCCCTTGCGTGGAGCTCAGACAGACTCGCTGACCGCGGATGGCATTTTTCTGCTCCTGTTTGCTTTGGTATGGTCGGATTCATCGTTTGCATGGCCACAACCCACAACGTCACACGCTATGCCATGTCCTTCTTATACGTTGTCGGTCTACTTGGTGCGAACCCTCTTATTCAAACCTGGATTTCAGGCACGTTGGCAAAGAGTCCCGAGAAGAAAGCCACTTCAATCGCCATCAACAACGTGCTGGGCCAAGCCGGTAACGTTATGGCACCTTACTTTTTCATCTCGACCGACGAGCCACGCTACCTCATGGCCTTCATTTTGATGTTTGTCATGGCTGGACTCTGTGTCGCCGGTGCCATGGTTCTTAAGTACTGCCTGTGGCGTACAAACAAGAGACTTCTCAAGTATGCTCTGGAGCACGGCACTCACTACAACCCCTACGTCCAATAAGGGGCCGGTGTGTTCTTGCGACACTGAAAGTGTCGGTTGGCTGGCTCCGCTTCGATGGCTGCAAAGCGGGGCCCACTTGCCTGACTGGCAATCTGTTCAATGAGAAACGATTTCTACGCACAGACAGAGACGGCTCTGAAGTGCTTATTTCCATAAGTTAGCATCAGGGTGGCACCATATCGATCTTCATAACTCAACTTTGAATCACCCAACTTAACAAAACCTTTTATTGCCGCTGATGATTCTTCAACTTATCCCAAGTCGACTCAATCTAAACGTTTGTTTTGAATTACCCAAAAGCTTCTCTGCTGTTCGTCTAATCCGAAGTCAGTTAAGTTAGCTCACTTTCCAACGGGACAAAAAGTGCCACAGTTTTGAAAAATCGAATTGACGTTCATGATCACGTTTGCAGTCTGACAGCCAGTGGAAATTCTTTCACTAGTTTCCACTGGCTGGGGTCAAGCCGATGTTGAATTTGTGTAGTCGAACAACAGAACATGACATGTGACTTAAGTTATCGGGAACCATGCCCCTTGGCGGTATATCGAACGATCGGGAGCGTCGTTCGCTAAGTTACACTCCGAGAACGTGCTACTACGTAAGCAAGTTTCGGAGCAAAGTGAACTATTAAGGGCTCGGCGAGAACGTAAGAGGGGGAAGCGTATCGCGTTAAAAGGGAAGTTCGCCTTTGATACGAAGGGAATCTACGATATCCTTCTCGAAGCCGAGAACGAGACCGCGAAGAAGAAGGGGAAAAAGACGGTAAAACCGAAGAGTGCGAGGCCCGACGACGAGGACGTAATAGATATAGATAGCGAGGATGAACTTGCCGTAGATAGGGACCCTAGGTTTATCGTATCGCGTAGGAGATGGAATCAAGAATGAGTGAGGTGGTATTCTCTTCCATTTGTGGGTATGTTCCATTAGGGGAGGGGGTTGATTACGTTATCGGGAATCATGCCCTTTGACAAACAGATCTTCACATCGAAGTGACATGAGCCAGTCGACTTGATTGGAGCTAACTATGTTACAACTTAAGTTGACCAACCGTACCTTGACGCTATGTCATGGTTTCATTTGGAAGTCTTGCTCCAAGGGTCTACTTGAACTTGACTCGTTTTGATATCACCCGTTTCAGCTGATTCGAGTGAACCCATACAATCAAAGGCGATTTTGAGGTCAAGTTGAACGCGGGAACAAATCAGCTGATACCAAAGTGAGCCCGACTATAACTTGAGGGCAATCGATACTTTGCGGAATCAGTGCAAGTTAGCTTATAGACCCTAAGTTATGATTTGCTCAGAATCGCTGACTCATATCCTGTCACGTAAGTTAGACAAAATGAAGTTGAAATGACATTGTTGTCGTTTGGCAAAACTAGTTCGGTTATGCTGCATTGATCCAACCGAATCACACGATCAAGTAGTTAGTCTAACCAACCAAATTGACAAATTGAGTCAACCCATCTTCATATCAATTACAACTGACTAGGGATTGTTTAGTCAATCTTGTCTTGGGCAGAAGCAAACTGGTCTTCGACTCTTCATATCGTTCTCGTGAAAGTTTGCAATACAAACCCCCTGATCGAACAATTAAACCTAACCGACTTTTGAGTTAACTTAACAGTGCATCAGTGCAAAAAATATACTGAGTGTCTTCGAAGAAATTTCCTACGTAATTCATTCTAGACTATTTGTGGCACGTTCCCAAACCTTGCGTTGACTAACGTTGAGGTAAGTAAGCTGCGCCTAATTGCCGAATAGACGTCGAATTGATTCGATACGCTATACAATCTATCAGGTCAAATCTGTGACAAATCAAAAGCGGATTGGCCTGGAATCCGAGAACAAGGTCGGCTCACGGTGGTTGAACAGCCGGCGTATAGCTGAGCACGCTCGCAGTTTAAAAAGTCATAGCTGCGTAGTGTCTAGTACGCCTACGTACTGTTCCACTAGTGGGTGTGTTCCGTTAGGGGGTGAATGTGATTAACTGTTTGAGTGACCGAGTGGAGAAACTAGATTGACAGGTCATCAAGTTGTCCTGTCCGCAAAAACCTCAACTATTAGCTGAGTGAGAGTTCTTGTCTCATTACGAAAGAGCTCGAGGATGATGTAACGTAGTTCACCCCCTAACGGAACACACCCACTAGTTGAACAGCCGGCGTATAGCTGAGCACGCTCGCAGTTTAATAAGTCATAGACTGCGTAGTATCTAGTACGCCTGCGTACTGTTCCACTAGTGGGTGTGTTCCGTTAGGGGGTGAATGTGGTTATTCGAAAGACTTGAGTCAAGTTTTGAAGTGACAAGTGTCGAGCGAGGACCACAGCCGATTTATAAAGTTATTCCAATTGACCAAGGCTAAGTAGGCTTTGTATGTAAGTCAATTGGCTTCTAACATCACCTAACACAATGCAAAATGGCACATTTAACATCTTAGCTAACTTATTGAGGGCTAGCGGCATTGCAGCAACAAATGGGAGTCAACTGAGCGCTGTCATGCCGCATCAACTCCAGTTCAGTACAATTGAACTCACCAATACCAATGATCTCGGAGCAACTGATTGATAGTCAGCTATTTTAACCAGCTTACTTGGTTCGGATGAAAGTTTTCCTAGTCATTTTAACCAAATGAGCGTCGATTTTTCGAGAAAGCCCAGTGGAGTTAGATCAGACCGGCTTGCCGATCCATTCGAGGCGTGTTGTATCATTATGATGTTGACCCTAGTAAATCGCGAGGACCGCAATTCGATGCTCGCTCACATTATCTATAGCAGTATCTTCCGCTCAGAACGTTCGGATGGTTCAGATAAGGCGCCTTTTAAGCTCGTTCGATGTCATTAGCAGAGATTGCATCGACAAGAAAACAACAAAAAAGCAAGTGGTTATGCTGAAATAGCGACATTTTTGAAGGTGCGGCAACTTTCGAGATCGGGAATGAATAAGTTACCAATTGAAACGATTCAAATCGAGATAGCTAGAACAGCTGCAACTCAACATCAGACAACCTGCATCACTAATTTTGCTTATTCAAAAGGACCCAATAGATCAAGGTTAGCCGAAAGATAGAAAAATCACTTGGGAACAGCTTCAGACTATACGAGGTATAAGTTAATCGAATTCTGGATTCGGGATTTGTAAAGGTCACTAAGACTGATTAAGTTATAGAATTTTTGATTGGATGACGACCAACGATGCTCCTTGTAAGCACTTGACCTAGGTAACTTAGTTCAAGTTACCTAGGTTGCTAGTCTGACTTGTAGTGAATCAATCAGTCAAGTTTGCGATTACTCTTAATCATGAGAGACATCAATGCTCAGTACACTTACATGACTCAACTTAGTCATGTTACTAAAATAAAGTGACCTTGACGAAGTATATAGAGGTGATAAGTTACGACGATTCGGTCGATTCTCTTTTCGAGGTAAAGAGTAAAAAAAATAAGATATCGGTAAGATACGACCCCTACCTATCGGGTGATAAGAGCCTCTTTTTATCGTTGATTTTAGCTCTTTTGGGCTTGAATAAAGTCGTAAGCTACTCGTTCGTATATAAACCGGACGTCTATCTACTTATAGATGTCAAATCCCTCTACTCTTTCAGCGTATAAGTTACATAAATTAGGAGTCTACCTATGATACGGCCTTTATATATGATACAATAAGAGGTGATTAGATAAGTAACTCCTACAGCTCCAAAATACTCTATACGTATTATCTACTCTTACTATGTACTCATCTTCTTCAACGCGTTGCTATCCTCTCTATCTATGAGTACTTATAAAGATCAAGTGTTTGAATTTTCAAAGTGAAACCGGTCTCGTCTATATTCAAACCAGGACTCGGAGGTTAGGAATTCTTCTCAAGAGAGAACACGGATAAACTCATAAGACGCGGGAGTGTCCGGCTTCGCCTCTTGTCCGGTACCTTAGGACGAGGTTAGTTATCAATCAATCGAATTACTAATCATGTATGTATAGAAGCACCGAGAAAGCTTAAGATAGATGAATTCTTCTCGCAATTGTTGACAACTCGGGCTGGAGTCTCGATCGAGCTTCGGGTTGACTCGAGATCAGTCTTCGAGAACGTCAACGACTTGGCTACATGGGTTACTGTAGATTAACTAGTCAATGCTGTATGTTCAAATGAACTGACTAATGTATCTTGAACTAATTAGCTCTGAGTGCTCATTGTCACGCAGTGACCGTGTTTGAGATCAACTCGATTTCATTACATTTGACATCAAACACGAAGGTTCAGCGATCCAAAGTTTAGTCAAGTTGATTTGATTCAACTTAACTTGAATTATTTACAATGAGAATACGCTGAGCTGATTCGATTTAATTCAAGTCTGGCTCACCTAGCTCACCGCGCTAAGTCAACTTGACTAACGTCAACTATAGGTAACTAAGTTGATCACATTTCTTAGCACATCATCTTCACAGCACCAACCTGGTGTTTTGAGCTGCTTCGTCTCCGGTATGAGCTGCAATCTCGACGACCACGTCGCGGCTGGCAAGCACAAATTTTCCATCCTGCCATCTTTGTAGAGGTCGGATCGAGCACGCTATCTCCAACTCCTTGGTTTGGTTTGGTTCGAGATCCACAGGTTTGAACCCTAGCAACACACGATCTGGGAAGTTTTCAACATCGATTCGCCCATAGACCTGTGCGATGTAGCGGCCAGCTCTTGTGCCAGCGTTCCTCACACTGACTTGAGCCTTGAACTCTTCGACGCCCTCTCGAAACGCGCTCGTATCCACTGACACGTTCGAAGTCTCGAAGCTGGTATAAGAGAGCCCGAATCCAAGTGGAAACCTTGCAGGCTGCCCAAGGCGATCAAGCAAGCGCTGACCGAACCAACGGTCGTACTTGATGGAAGATGCTTCGATGTCGAAATACGGCAGGTGCTCCTCGCTTCTAGGAATGGAGAAAGGGAGTCTAACGCTTGCGTCGACTTTACCCAGCAGCACGTCTGCAAACGCATGGCCGCCCTCTGAGCCGCTGTACCACATCACGAGAAGGGCCGGGACCTTGTCTACCCACTCTTCCATTATGACTGCGCCGGCTGCTATCATTGAGACCACAGTCTTGGCATTTGCGTTTGTGACAGCTTTGATGATTTCGACGTCTCGTGAACGGAGGCGCAGCGATTTGCGGTCTCCGCCGTCGCCAATTGCAATGCTGCCCTCGTTTTGTCGCTCGCCGGCTGTTCCGCCTGTGAGCAGCTTCTGGACCTTGCGGTCCGCCTCGGTTGTAGCAGGCGGGAACAGATCGAGAAGCTGCGGGTCTGTTTCGAAAGAAGGGACAACGTATTCTCCCTCATCGCCGGCATCGTAGCCTACGATGCAGATCGGAACATCAACTTCCTTCGCGACCTTCTGCGCTTGTTCGACAGAATCGGTGTCTTCAAGAACGATTTCCGCTTCAGGAAGCGCGGCCTTGAGTCCTTCGTAGGCGGTGACAACGTTTGGGGCGAACACTGCTGAAGATCCTCGATCGCCTGTGTTGTTTGCGTTTGCCAGACGGCCGATGATTGCGATTCTTGTGATATCGTCTTTGAGAGGAAGTAGCGGTGAATCGTCGATTTTTTACGTTTGGGGCGAACACTGCTGAAGATCCTCGATCGCCTGTGTTGTTTGCGTTTGCCAGACGGCCGATGATTGCGATTCTTGTGATATCGTCTTTGAGAGGAAGTAGCGGTGAATCGTCGATTTTTTCGTTCTTCAGAAGAACCATGCCTTTGCGTGCTGCCTCCCGGGCCAGTTCTCTGTGATCTTCGCAGAAAACGATCGACTCATCTGGGACAGGATCGCTCGCTCTACTCTCATACTCTAGCTGTTTGCGGAGAATGCGAGAGCATGCACGGTCAATATCAGACCAGGCGAGTTCTCCTGCTTCCAACGCTTTTCTCAGATGCATATTCCGCTGCTGCGAGAATGGGGCTTCGATATCCAGCCCATTCTTCACTGAAAGCGCGGCGTCTCTGAGTCCAAAAATGAAATTTGAGAGCACGAAGCCGTCGAACTTCCATTGTTCGCGCAGGATCTCAGTCAGAAGCTTGTGGTTCTGTCCTGCGAATTCACCTCGCACAGAGTTGTACGAAGACATTACTGAGTCCACACCAGCTTCAACGAGGCACCTGAAGTGTGGGAGGTAGACTTCGTGCATGGCTGCGTCATCGACCTGAACATCTACGCGAAAGCGGGCGTTTTCCATCGAGTTCATGGCGTAGTGCTTTACGCAGGTCATGAGGTGTTTCTGGACTCCCTTGTTCAGTGCCACCCCGAACTCTCCGAGCAGCAGTGGGTCCTCGCTGTAGGTCTCTTGTATACGTCCCCAAGCTGGATGCCGTGGCAAATTGATGCAAATGCCAGCATAGTAGTTGGCACCCTGCGCTCTGCCTTCCAGGCCAATTGCATTGCCAATTCTTCGTTCGAGTTCCGTGTCCCAGGTTGCGCCGCGTGACATGGAGACAGGAAAGCAGGTCGATGCTCCCATCACTATACCTCGAGGACCATCTGTGAATTTTATGCCGGGGATGTTGAGTCGTGGGACGGCGCCCATTACAAAAGGCACCCGGTTGTAGCGATCGCAGAGTATAGTACCGAGGCCTTCCCAGAAAGGCACATCGCCATCGGTCATCAAAAGAGATGGTTCTTTATCATCTCCATCGAAAATCGTGCTCAACGACAAGAACATTTAACCAGCCTGGAAGACACCGAGAGCGGCGACGTGAGGGTTGATCATGCTCAAGTTGAAGGGGGTGAGGTAAGGGTCGGAGTCAGTC